>JZKD02S1672712.1:308336-318513 GCA_000966675.3 Picea glauca
ATATATATATACTATTTTCATAATAAATAAAAAATCAGTTATGAATTTACATTGACTAAGGTCAAAATTTGTAACATCCAGATTTCATCGGTCACATTTTCATAACACTGATTTTTCTTTGAGGATACTTGCGTGCAAGTGATGCAAGTGATCCGGCTAAACATGACACATTATGATTATGATTTGGTTTATGACTTTATGCTATGATTTAGTATTGAAATTTTGATATGTTATTAATATTGATGTATAACATTGACATGTATTATGATGAGGTTTCATGAGTGCGCAGGAAACGTGACATGATAAGGATGTTGATGGAATCAATAGAATTCCTTGGACTCCAGATTGAGTCAAGGAGTGGACTATTGACTTTGGTTATGAGTACTTGATTTTATTACACGTGTTATGATGATGATTTCAGTTATGGATTTCATGTAAACGACTTATTAATATTATTTTGTCAATGGATGCATGCATGATGACGGTCGCCAATCCGACTCACATATGGAGTAAAGAGGTCATACACATATATCAAATAGAATAGGGAGAGGTGTGACATCATCTTTGTCATAACCTAATATCACTCCCTTCGTGACCCGAACTGAAGGTTAATGACTACATTGTTCCTGAGAGGTTCACGATGATGTGAGGGAATATTGAGATAATCACTCACGAGAATTTCTAAGAAGTGTGCAATAAGGAAAATTCCTTATTACTCAGTAATCCCTTAGTTTGTAATATCCTCAAATTTTAGAATATTAAATTCTAAGTGAACTTTGAAATAAACTGAACCGTTTTTGGAAAATTCGTATTTGGAAATTATTTGCCATTTATGGAAAATCCGAATTTGGAATTTTGATTGTTGTAATTAATTATTTGATGACTATTGGGAAAATATTTGACTTTCCCAACTATCCTCTTTTATTTTGACACATGTATAAGAAAAATTGTTAATAAATTAAATGTTGGAAGACAAATGGAACAACCAGGTTAAAAATAGTTGACCATGACTCCATGAGTGGGGAACATGTTTGAGCTACCTCAAAGCTGCTTTTTACAAGTGGCAGAAGTGCAATTTGACCTCTAGCAGCCCCTAAAAATCAGGGATTTGTAAAGATGTGAATTTCCCCAATGAGGGAAGGAAAGACCTAGGCATAAAGATGCATATAAAAACAACATATGGAAGAGGCATAATGCTTCTTAGTATGTTGGGGAAAAGAAACTATTTACTGTTATGAGCACTATTAGTGTGAGGCAAAGGATTTTCTGATATGTGGATGGTGACTATAGCTAGGGAGGATCATTCAGTTTGCCCTTATGTAGTCATGGTCATGCTAGGGGGTGAGAAGGACAAGGGAACTTGGTTGTTTTGTTCTATGGTTGGGTGGAACGTGGTTGTTCAATTTGTATTCTAGCATCAGGTTTCAGATATGTATCTCAGCTTGTATTCTTTTGTCAATATTATATTTATGGTTATCATTTGTTAGGAATATGTTGATTGTGTATACATAAGTGAAATCAATGCTTAAGGGACTGTATAATAATGTTTTTACTATGGATTATCATAGTTAAATGATACTGGATATATATTTATTTGAAATGTGTTTGTTGTATATATATATATATATATATATATATATATATATATATATATATATATATATATATATATATATATATATGCTCATACATAAAGAAACAAAGGAACTATATATATATGTGCTCATACATAAAGAAATGGTAGAACTATGTTTTTGTTCCTATTGACCATTGAATTATATATACTTTGAATTGTTATTCAAATCCGTATATTCATAAACACCTCAAAGAATAGATAGAAATAATAACAGTCCGAATACATTCATTATTACCATAGAAATGTAATGATTAAGTAGAATACCAAGTATTTTGCAAAAGTAACCATTGTATTCGATCGATCATTGTTCAAATATTACAGTTGGAGTACCATAGACCAAAACTTCACAACCTCTAGTATTGTAAACAGAGCTCTAAGAAAGTATACACATAATCTGTATGTAACTGAAGTAAATGTGGGCATAGATCGTTCACGGAAGGACACAGAACTCGAATACCTTTTGAGGTAAGACGCTTCCTTCATCTGATTACTTCGACTTGAACAACTTGCAAAAGAAGAAAAACGAGGGTTTAGTAAATTGTGCTAGCATTTTAATTCTATGGAAATCAAACAATAAGATTAAGAGAAGTGAAAAACTTATCTTGAGTCCCGATGAAACAAGATCACCTTTTGTTCCTTGTGCGACAATATGTCCATGATCTAGGAGGAGGAGGAGTGGACCCAAAACCGACTGATGGGTACCCTCGCAAAACAGAAAAGGGCCCATCATTAATTTCATATATCCATGAATAGAACTTCACTTATAAAAGAGAGAAAGTGGCAATAAGCATTTAGCATCAAAATATACCATGCATAGATCAATCAAACAGGAAGCACATATTAATAGTTCTCTAAACCCTGTGTATAGGACCAAATAAATTGAAGGAGTCGAATGTTGCAAAGTCAACGTTTAAATAGAGACTACCATTTATTTCCCCGAAATCACACAGTGCAATTTTCTGATTTGGGGTAACGATCACAGTGAGGGAAGTATTAAATTTATAAGCATTCATAGAGGTGCACAAGATGCGACCCGAGTATAATCACAACAGATGGATTATTAAAATTAAATAGCATTACAAAAAGGTAAATTATGAAAGTTTGAGTGCATAGAATTTTACAATAAGAACCCAATACACAGGTTAAAGCCTGACTATGAAAAACATGTTCGAACCCTACGAATTTCGTTCCACATACTTTCAACAGTTGATTAAACAAGGACACCCTCTCGTTTTCTAGTGCAGAGCGATCAACATAGGTAAGGCCTTTCATAAACGACTTAAATTCATAACTGTAGGTCAAACGAAGGATGTTGTCGAGGTGGCCATGAGACAATCCACAATTCTTCTTGACAGAGAAATAGTTTTACAACCAGATGATACAAGAAAATGTTGTTTCAAACGAATAAAATCATATTAATACTATTATTTATATACACATAATGTAAATATGAAACTTTCCTACAGAGTTTAACCACAATCAAGTCTGAATAACATCAACCAGCGTAGCAAGTTTTAGGTTCTTTGAACGACTTCCAGAGTATAAGAATACCATTGAAATGAACGGTGAATAAAACAAAACAATAGATACTAGATGGTTCAATTTTTATATTAACGATTTAGGCCACGGTCTGACTGGGAAGGGACTGCAAATGAATTTAAGATTGAAGAATGAAATCCAACTAAGAGAAAATACAATAACCATCAAACTTGAGCGTTAAGTCTCAAGGGGTTTCAACTAACTTATAAATGGAACCATAAACCTGATGGAAATCATGGGAAGAAAACGCATATGGAGGCGTAATTGTCAACCCTCAAGTAGAGAAAGGAAAACATGAGGTTTGTTGCTTTGAGCTCTCAACTAATTACATTTTCACCAAACAGAGAATACATTATGAAATACTTCTCACAGAGAACATAAGCAACAAAATCGTTTACTCACCTTTGCGCATAGAGAACCCCGGGTATGCGTTGCCTCTTTCCATTGCTCACCAGAGCCGAACCTCACCAAATGCACGAGTTGTATTACAACGCATAGACAAACTTTTGTTATAGAAATAAAGGGGGCAAGAACGATGAATGAATGTTACCTCGAGGTCCTCGCTAGAGGATTTAAAGTGGTTGGTACGCACCCTTACCTCTACCATGTGAAGTTGAGGAAATGACAAGCCTGCAATGGACGTGTTCGCCTAAGTGTCAGTCTGGAAGGTACGAGACACGATTCACCATTAATGAACCCGACTAGGAGTAAATGCCTATAGGACCTCACCTGTCACCCACCATAAATGGTTTTCGAACCACTTAATTGCTGAATCATGTTAATAGTCGAAACCTAGAACGAAAATACTATGTTAATAGTCGGGTAGGGATTACCAATGTTAGCTATAGGCATATGTTCACTGCACTATGACAAAACAATATGTTATGTATAGGTATATGTTCGTTGCGCTATGGTAAACAATATGATATGTATAGATATATGTTCGTTGCGCTATGTTAAAACAATATATTGTTATGGATAGTCTATATGATAAACGATATATTGTTATGGATAGTCTATAGTCTCTATTGTTTATCAGATCTAGGAGATTTTGTAGAAGTGGACAATATATGATTAATGATAGTCTATTCTGTGATGTAATATGGATAACATGTCTTGACATAGACATGGTGGTTATTCTAAGGGCTATGACAATCATGGTCACAATTTTATTCAATACAAATAATTGTATAATTCTAATCCAATAACGACACAATAATGAAATATAACAGTAAGAGACAAGTGGAATTTAAATCTCATTTGGCCTTTAAGAGGGATGATGACCAGAAGTAAAACTGCTATGCATACCTTAAAGGAATAAGATATATATAATGGATTATCTTTGTGTCACAAAACAATGTTGGAGATTCAAGGGACTTTAATGCCCCCCTAACATTTTTTTTTTTAATTTCGAAAATTTGGGGTACATTACGTACTCTCACACAAGGTCGACAAGTGGAGTATTGACTCCAAGTGTTTGAAAACTTCCAAGCTAAGTCAAATGGCGAGTGGAACCCTTGGAGCACATAGGTGTGTCTTGAGGGGCACATCGCATGAATAAATTAATGAGTTCCTAAAAAAAAAAACTAGAAGACCTTAGAGAATAAAGCAAATACTTAGAACTCGTAGAAAAAAAAATATAAATTTATACAAATTTATAAATTGAAAACATAACAAAATCTAAGTCTCATTGTTATGCCTAAATAAATTTTATAGAAATATATCTAAGGGACTTTAGACTAAATAAAACCTAGAAAATGGAGAATAAAAAATTAAGACATATGCACAATGTGTGCATGAATTTAATAAAAATATTTAATTAAAAGAAATTATTTCATGAGATAATGGGTTGTCAACATAGATTTAGAATCTTAATTTAAACTAGACTCTAAATCCTAACTAAGAGAATATTCTTAGTTAAACTAGACTCTAAATCCTAACTAAGAGAATATTCCTAATCAAGGAAGCGACAACAAGGAGAAAATATAGGAACTAATTGTGGATGTGAAGGAAAATGAATAATTATTTTTATTAAAAATAAATAGACATGTGCAACTTGAAGAACTTGTGACATGTGTGGAAGGTGAATAATCTCTAATATAATTATTAAAAATTATTTAATTATGCATGAATTAACAAGTGTCGAGACAAATTTTCTTATAGAAAGAAGGAATAGTAAGGAGGAAAACACCCTATTGCTCGATGACTAAAATGTTATTGAATTTTCTTATGACTAGTTTACTTGTGTGAGTTTGGCTGCAAGCTTTGCATAAGAGGTGGAAGTCTCTCCTTGTAAGGGAAAGATTGAACTTGGGAGGCTAAGGGCGAAGAAGAGTACCCTAGCGTTTGATTTGAATTAGCAGGCGAAAAGAAAGGACACATAGTCGTCAAATTGGAGGTAGTACTGCAATATGTACTGCAATATTTGAATTAGCAGGCGAAAGGAAAGGACACGCACTCGTCAAATTTTTGGTTACTGTATTTGATTTGTATAATTATTTTATTGTTAAATGAAATCTAGATTTGTATACTAAATATTTATGGAAGCTTGTTGAATATGTGACATAATATTTCTGGTTATTATTTTGTATAAAATTATCGTTCTGAAAAAGGGCATCTTTGTTACTTTGCTGTCGAATAGATTTAAATCTTGTATAAAATATCACTCTGTTGAAGGTTTATCGCTAGGTATATATATCTTGTTATAATGTTTTATTTTAACTGTGAAAGGATTGTATCGATTCCAATATTCATTATAACCCATAAATTAAATACACTGTAGCCATTTCATTATAACCCATAAATTAAATAGCCATTGTTCAAGCACTGATGATGTAATTCAACCTAATGTTTATTCCGTCCAAGCTTTGGTTGTTCAGGAAAATATAAGGGTATGATCTCTTCCATTTTTTTTTTTCTGTACTAAGATATAATATAATGGAACTAGGTAGGCGAATAAAATGAATCCCTTGTTGTGGGTGAAGTAGTATGCAGTTTCCTCATGTATTATATTATATTAGAGTAAACCATATGATTGCCCTCTTTCTCTATGTTACTCGATTATGAAATGGTCTCAACGGATGAGGTCCAAGAATTCTTGAAGAAATCCATGTGTTGTGCAGAAACGTGGGTTTCTATGTCTATATTTATATGTTTCAGAAACCTGCATTGAAGTGGAGGCGCAGGTCGCACTTGGATGCAAGTTGTTGTGGATGATCTCCTGAAACCCTTAAGAGCATTTTAGACCTGTTACACAAGACAATGTACACAGATTATATCTTCATAATTGTAGAACAATATGTATTAGAATATTTACTGATTTTATAGTGCCGAAATAACTTCATCTAAACTTAAGCTTGCTCTAGGGTTTAAGCTTCCGAGGTTTTTGTGTACTCCCTTGTAGCTTGTTTTGATAATAATGATAGCGAATATAATATTTCAAGAATATGAGGGTTTAGGGTTTGGCGGTGATTTATTCATAAAAATGGTTGTGAAGATTCTTATTTTTTGCAGTTATGATTGAGGGGAAGATGCTCTATTTGAACTTGTACCAGATGCTCACAGATCTACCACTATCAATGTTATTTTACTCAAAGAGGACGGATCTTACGGAAGGCTAGTACTGTCCTTCCAATTGTTTTCAGAGCTTTTTGTCCTTAGTCGAAGGATTGGTTAATGTATGCAAACTTGCTCACAAAATGGGTTAATCTTGTTCCCTCACAAAATTCTAATCCTTGGCGGTCCGATCATATTGATAGTTCTTACTATGGGGTGGGATTGGTTTTTTTCGGAATTTTGGAAATCAAGGATGAATGTGGGTTGTTACTGGTGGAGGACTTAGTTGGGAAACATGAGAGCAGTGAGACACACGAAATACAGACAGAAAAATAGATTATTATTGCACACATACATACGTACATATATAGTTGAACTCAGATTCAACTTACCCCAAACATAGCTATGGAGGTTGAGAGAATATCTCAACAACTCCTACAAATCTTCAACTAACCCAATCTAGTCTTCTAAATTAAGCATTATTCCAACACCCTCCCTTAATGCTTACTTTACAAATTACAATACTTAATCACAATTAAAAAATTACAACACTTGAACTTTCGTCTGTCTGTCTGGTCTTCCTCAGCACTGAAACTCACTCTGCAATCACACAGCTTTTGCTCTTTCTTCTTCCTCTTCTTCAAGCTTTCCATCGACACATTTAAAGTCAAAACGCCTCTGACCATCTTTCTTGCACTTGTATACTGGACAATTTGACAACTTGGCTCATGGGGCTTCCGTGATAAAAGTTGACAATTATTGATGCATTCTATGAACTTGCCTTCATCTGTCGGATTTTTGCTTTGGCTATCCTTCAGTATCTAGAAGAAAAGTTTGGATACTGAATGTCCTCAACATTCCTTTACACAAGGTGACTTCCAATAAAAACAATGTACTTGATACTGGGGCTACCGGCTTGCATCAAAATACAAGTTTTTATTTTACATAGACACTTACACACAAAACTTTAAACTCACCACGTAAAGGTAACCTGTAATTGTAGATCTTGGAGCACCGAAGTACAACAAGAGTCTACAACATATAACAGATTCGTACACATACTCAAACCAGTGATGTATTCTCTTGGCACCGAACAACGTCGAGAACCACTAGCTATAACATATGCTACTCTGTTCAATGATTGGTTCTTCATTGTATATACAAAATACAAACTTGAACAATAGCACACTACAAAATAACAATATGGACACACACTACAAACATAGATTGGCACAAACAACTAAAGGACGCAAGGGAAACCTTCCCCCATTCTGACCAGCACATTCCTCCTTCAAATCTTCATGAGTTTCCTCTACACGGGGCATTTATTCAATAGTGGCAGCTTCAAAAATCTGGGCGGCTTCTATTCTCCTTTTGCTATCGGTGATGGCCCACAACCGAAGGTTCAAATTATGGTGGGAAAACAGATCTCTGGATACTGTGAATACAGTGAGCAGATCTCTTTTGCAACAGATGACAATATGGTGAGCATCGACCTCAAAGTCACACCACGAAATTTATGGTTTCCTTTGACCAATGGCACAACTCAGATTTGAATCAATACGACTCATGGTTGCGCGCACAAACCCTAGTGGGAGCCTGAGAACCCTATTGCAGTGAGACAATAGTGTGGGCTCAGATCGTAATCCAGTAAGCTGAGACTCCGTCGTGCAGCACCACTCCTCCTCTTTACGTCAACACAGATACACACCACTGGTCAAACAAATACAACCATCGCAGTCCCTCACGCAGTGATTTGGTCACACACAACGAACAATAGTTCACACCGTCAGCCTCCAGTAAGCGATATGCTCCAACAATAAGTCACTTAAAATAAAAAAATTAATATACTCAGCAACATACAGAAATTTAACACTCTCCTACACTACATACACTACATATGTACAAATATATGAGCTTGCAATCTATCTCATATTCCAATCCCTCTCATGAGAGAGTCAGGACTGTTCTAGCTCTGATACCAAGTTGGGAAACATGAGAGCAGTGAGACACATGAAATACACATAGAAAAATAGATTATTATTGCACACATACATACGTACATATATAGTTGAACTCAGATTCAACTTACCCCAAACATAGCTATGGAGGTTGAGAGAATATCTCAACAACTCCTACAAATCTTCAACTAACCCAATCTAGTCTTCTAAATTAAGCATTATTCCAACAGACTTTGTGCTAATTCAATTCCAATCGCATCATACCACTTACACATTTGCATTTTTGTGTGGTCCTGAGCTTGCATTACTGGGGTTTAAACGTAACTTCGTTCTTATGAGGCGCACACGCTCTCACCATGGCTTATGATTTTTCTTCCATCGCAATTCATCTGTTTACGATTTTGTTCCAATTCGACCCAGTATCCTGGAATACTTTACCCTGGCATACCCATTCATATAATTTTTAGTGTAGGGGTGATGTCTTGAAAGAGCTTCTCCATTGCAAGACAAACTGGATCATATTGTGTGATTAACATACTCCTTTCTAGCTATCCCGAGTGGAGCAAAAAATGAATTTAGACAGTAGCATGTTATATGGCCTGTCAGGAAATATGCAAAATTGTTTCATGTGTGGGGTAGGAGGATTGAAGATTACAATGGGATTTAAAATCAGTACAACCCACACATTTGTTACACTACAATGTGCTTCCCGGGGTAGGAGAAGATCGTTGTGAAGGATGCATTCCTTTTTTGATTCATGTTTAGTCAACAAATGGCCAATTTGATATCTACTCTGCTTCTACATACAAGTTTATCTCTGGGCATTGATCATGTTGTCATTTTCCTCACTAGAATTTTAGCACTCACTCCGTAGGGAAATATTGAAAGTGGTAGAGGTCTATGAGATCATGATAGTTACACCTGTAAATATCAAAAACTTTAAATGCCCTTGAAAGTTCCTTAATGACGTGTTGTCCAAAATTAATTACGTCCAAAGGCGTATACCTATTGGAGATGGCCACAATTAATCACCTTTTAATCTAAAATTCTAATCTGATGGCTAACAATTGAAAATGATGGAATATTCTTAGTCGTCCTCCCAAATCAATGAATGTGATTTACTCTTCATAAATTCCTTGTATTTTTGAATGCATTAGTCAACCTGTTTACTTTTTAACATTTACCTAATCATATTAAGAAATTACTGTACCACCATATGATTTCCATGTTTAACTGATTAACCTTTGGAATTACCACATTTAAGATTAACTTTTGGATTTCCTCAGCTCTATGTGCGTTTCAGGTGTCTGTGCATTTCAATTCACCATAGTGTTGTCCGTCCAGATAACTTTCAGCGTTCCACAGCCGCAAACTGGCTAGTGTTATGGCTGATGAATGCCGAAAGTTATCTAGATGGACAACACTCTGGTGAATTGAAACGCACAGACAACTGAAACGCACATAGAGCTGAGGAAATCCAAAAGTT
>JZKD02S1672712.1:318563-338458 GCA_000966675.3 Picea glauca
AAGTTATGAAGAGTAAATCACATTCATTGATTTGGGAGGACGACTAAGAATATTCCAGCATTTTCAATTGTTAGCCATCATATTAGAATTTTAGATTAAAAGGTGATTAATTGTGGCCATCTCCAATAGGTATATGCCTTTCGGCGTAATAATAGACAACATTGTCTAGGCGTTACATCCCGATAGTGATCAAACGAATTACAATAGCAGATTTCAAGGATCCATTTACAAAACAAAATTGAACTCCAGTTGCGAGAGAAAAAAACAAATGCCTCCATCGTGCAGATAGCCTCTACCTATGTCAAGGATTAAACTGGTCAAAAAACATTGATGAGCTGCGTGATACCGGGCGCATTGTCTAACCACCTTGTATAGACGATCTACCCAATGTGCTCGCTGTCCAAGAGCGCTCTTTTTGACAAATCATCTGTTGTTTTATTAAATTCCATGTAGGAGTGTATGAGTGATAATTTGTCAAAGTGGATGTGCAACCTCGATATACGATCCTTCCAACACCAGGATATGGAGCCTGTCTCTGCCTTTACACCAGTCTATCACCAGTTTAGAGCTCCCAGTGATTTGGATTGCTTGGATATTGTGAATTTTTGCTAGTAAGAGAGAGTGCTCTGCTCTGTTGTTTGTACCTGTACTCAGGTTAAATGTCTATTTGATAAGAGAATTAGGTTCAATTTGCATGACACCACGATTCCACTACAAAGTCTGTTATTGGCAACCCCACCATCGAACCAACCACTATCCCTTGAAGCTTCGGAGGAACTCTTATCTTTACTGTAGTTTTTTCCCCTTAAACACCTTACTCACATTAAAACTCAGCAAATACTCTTTTTCCACTAGTAACGGGAGAATGGAGCCACCATTAAAGATAATTTTGTTACGATTGAGCCAGATACACCAGCAAACAATTACATATAAAGTAATCATGGAAAGATGCTGATGTTCCAAAACCAAGAGACATTCTTCAATCATATGGCCCTCACATTTCAGTGAAATATTTAAGGTCTCGTCTAAACAAGTCTAGACCTGCCGAGTAAAGGGGCAGGTAACAAAAAGATGGTGCACGGTCTCCTGATGGTTGAGACACAAGACACAAAAACTTGGCCCTGCCATAGGCCAGCCACTAGAGCGTCCCAGGTTAGAGTTTTTCTTTTTAATAGCAGCCAAAAAAAAACATTTCAATTTCAGTTCCAATTGCCACTTCCAAAGTTTTGAATACCACTCCCCGTTGGCTGGAACCCACAAAGTCTCACTCTGTAAAGATTTTTAACCGTAGGGAAGCCTGAACCATCTCCCCCTGACCATTTGAGCTCGTCCTCCTCAGGGCATAGAAGAATTCTTGTGCCTGCGAGTGCTCATCTATACCTTTCCCATTCAAGTTCTTTGTCACCACTTAGGCCCAGCTGAAAGGAGTCTTTCCAATATGACACTGGAGGCGAAAAAGAAGAGGTGTTCCTTGCTTGAAAAAGGAAAGTTAATCCACTTCTCTTTAAAGCATTCATTAATGAAATTGACAGAAAGGAAAGATTTCCTAGGCCCATAATTCGATCCCTGCCTACCTGTATTGAGCAACCATTACCTGTCTTCTAGCATGGCCAATGATCTAGTAGAGGCTTCGATTTTAATAATTTCCTCTAGACAGGTGAGTACTCATCTTGAGAGGTTGTTTCCAATCTAAACCAGAGTGGAATAGAGACGAAAGATAAGTATTTTTCTATTATTACCTTTTTCCAGATTCCCTTAGTGGATAGCCCATGCCAAAGCCATTTTTCCGCAAGAGCTTTGTTAAATAGATCCAAATTCTTTATCCCCCACCCTCCAACATTTTTTGGTCTTGCTAGGATTTGAAAATTACAAAGATGAAAGTATTTATTTTCCTTGCCCCCTGACCACATAAAAATAAAGACAGATTAACTGTCTAAGTCTATTTAGAATAGAAGATGGGATAACAACCATTGACATCCAGAAAACTGGAAGGTTGACCACACTGCTTTAATCAATACAAGGTGACCTCTCAAAGAGAGCCAACAGTTTCACCAATGGACTAGTCTCTTTTCAATTTTTTTGATGAGCCAGCCCCAATCCATGGCTTTGTAACCATTCAGTTTAAGAAAATACCCTAAATACTTGAAGTCAGAATCCATAGGTTCAAAGACATATGGAAAGAGATCTTTGAAGGGAAACAAATCTGCCTCCTCCAAGCCAGTTATATGGAAAGTAGATTTACCTTCATTAATCTATAACCTCGTACCTTTTTGAAATACTTTCAAAATCCTAGCAATCACGGTCCACTCAGCTAGGCAAGCCTTCAAAAAAATCAGCACATCATCCACGGATAGGAGGTGTAGAATCTTCGTAATTGTTGAAACCTTTATCCCTGTTAGTGTGCCAGCCTCCTTCTCCTTTTTGATCAGAATGCTCAAATTTTCCATAACCAAGATAAAAATAAGTGGCGATAGTGGGAAACCATGTCTGATCCCCTTACCTCTTTGAAAAAATGGTGAAGGCTCCCCTTTTATTAAGACAACATAGGACATTGATGTTACACAACTCATAATCCACCTTGTGGTTGCTAGTCCAAAAACCTGACTTGATTAGTATCATTCTTAAAAACTCCCAACTGATCATATCATAGGCTTTTCTCAAATCCAACTTTAAGATTGAAGCCTTATAGTTTTTTGCTTTTATGCTATGGAGGCATTCCTGTGTCGTCCCCACTGCATCCAGTATTTGTCTACCAAGTAAAAAACCCAACTGATCCTTGGTTAGGCCTTTGGAAATAATCAAACTCAATCTATTAACCAACAATTTTGCAATTATTTTATAGCACAAGTTACAAAGAGAGATGGGGCGATAATCCCTGAACAAGGCAGGATTATTATCTTTTGGAATTAACAGTAAGAAGGTGGAATTTAGTGATTTAATCACATCTCCATTCTGTCTAGATTCCTCAACCATGCCGAGAAGATCGTCACCCACCAGCTCGAAGTAGTGGAGGAAAAACTCCACTGTCCAACCATCCGAGCCTAGGATTTTATATTTGGTAAAACCCTTTAGAATATTCTGAATGTCCTCCAACATGCACGGTTTTTCCTAAATCTGATTATCTTCCTCAGTCACCATTAATGGGTAAAGGTTTGCCACTGATGTTTGATCCTCGCTGATCAATCTTGTTGAGTTGCTCAGGTGTTTAAAATATTTTATAGCTTCCTCCTTTAATTTGACTTGCCCTGTAATTTTTCTCCCCTCCTCTGAATGTAAGTCCCAAATGTGTTTACGGTTTTTCTGGGCGCTAGCTACGTTGTTGAAGAACTTTGAATTGCAATCTCTTCTTTGTAACCAAACCGCTCGTCTTTTCTGGCACCAAGATTCTTCTTCATTTTTTAATAATTGAATTCTAGCAGCCTCCTTTTTTTCTTATTTGATCTGTTATATCCACATTCTGCATATCCACTAGCGATACTTGATATAAATGCAGTAATTCCTCTTCGAGAGTGTCCATCTTCTGTGTTGAAAGTTTTTTGTGAATCCTACCCCACTTTTTTATTTCGAATTTAAGGCATTGGAGTTTCCAAACCAATCTGCGTTGGCACCATTTTCTTGATAAAATTCTGGATCCTACCAAATCTCTGAGACTATACAAGTGAACTCCTCTTCCCGAATCCAACTTATGTTTAATTTAAAAGGGTAGCATCTCCACTGTTGGGCGCAGTCCAATTCAAGGACAATAGGGGTGTGGTCCAAGATAAACGACAATGCCACCTAATCCTGGTAATGGGCCACCTTCTCAAGAATATCCGTCGACACAAAATGTCTATCCAGGATTTTTGAAATACCATCCGCCCCCTGTCGACCATTCCTCCATGTTGGAACCAGAAATTTCGGAAGAATATCTTCCAATCCTCCAGCTGTGAACGAATATTTTAAGGAATATGCTAGTGGGTCTGGGTGACCATGAGAGCTCTAGGTCTCCCCTTCCGATAGCGTGAAGTTGAAATCACTGGCTATAATCAAATGCTGGTAGGAGAGGAGACCACGATCTTTAACCTTCTGCCAGAACTCTTTTCTATTAGTGCATGAGCCATATACATTGAGGAATGAGAGTTGTAACTTTAATTCAAAACTGTAACCATTACACAGTAAACCCCCACAACAAATGAAATGTCTTAAATCAAACTTTTTTGTGTCCGAAGCCACTAAAAGACCCCCTGATCTTCCATCCAAACTAACCACTACAGAGTACCACTCCGGTTTAAGGCTATGGAGGAAAGATCGGGCCAGAAGCTCATCCACTAAATTTTCTTGAAAAAATAAAATCTCTGAATTATACTGATTAAAAAGACGACGTACCGAGGTGAGTTTATGGGAGCCCCCCACTCCCCTTAAGTTTAAGGAAAAAAGGATCATGATTTCAGCCGAGCTTGGGCTTTAATGCCTCTAAGCGCCCCTTCATCAAAATCAGATGATGAGATCGAAACCTGTTCCTTAATGCCAACCTCCGCTCATTTTCGAGCACTCCAAGTTTTTAAGGGTGAAAGCTTGCAGCCTAAACCCTTCGACCACACAAAGCCCTTTGAGCCCAAGGTCGGTAGATCTCCCCCATGGCTCTGGGAATAAATACCGTGTGCCAATGAGGGGTCAACATAAACAATCTCTTTCCCTTGGAAGGTGTGTAAAGCTAGAGGTTCTGGGAGTTCATGGAGCGACGAAGATAGATTTTTCAAGCCCGCAAAGTGTAAACTATCCTCCCTATTCCCCCTGAAAGACCCCGAATCAAGTCTGTGATCCTGGACCAATGGAATGTGAGCCACTTCAGTCTCAGAAAAGGAGAAATCAATGTCCTTCACGGGTTGTCCCATACAAATATCTTCAGCTGTAGGGTCGGTCCCAGACCCTCGCCCCAACCTGTTCTGGCTACAAAACAACCTCGACATCTTTTATACATATGGAACGCTTGAAGCACCCACTTTGATTCCCAAGTCTTCCCTTATAGAAGGCGAGAGAGGTGCTGATGGATATAAATCTCTAAGAGTCTGTGACTAGACCCCTCCCGAGCTGAAGCACTTACACGGGAATAAGCCAGGAAGGGGTTCCAACGCCAGTGAAACAAAAGGGGAATCAGAAGGAGCAGGTGTGAGGTCCCTGCCCAAAGACGGATCCAAACTAATCCTTTCCCAGGAAGAAAGAGAAAAATATAGAGAGGGGCAAAGAGTCTTAATCTTACTCCAAACACAAGAGTCCGAACTTTCCTCCTCAGGCAATACTTCTTCAAGGGAAAGAACATTCCAACCTTCTGAAGTAACCTCTGGAGGGTCTTTTCTAGTCAGGTTTCGTAACAATTCATATTTAGATGAAGAATCATTCAGAAAAAAACCTTTGCAGGCTCGATGAAGGTAGCCAATCTGCCTACATCTGGTGTACCGAAAATGAACCCCCAAATAGTTGAGGAACTGAGTGCGAAGCATCCCCCACCACTCCAGTTCCATAGCTTCTGGAAGGCCTACATGTATTTCCATTTCAAATAACACTCTGCAAATATGCTTGTTGTCGACAGAAAGAGCAACTTCATCAACTGCTACAAACCGACCGAGCCCACTGGAAATATCCATTAAGTCCCGCTTATCCCACCAATGGAGAGGCAGGCCAGGCATCAAAAACCAGAGACGAAGGAAGAGGAAATACTGTTTTGTAGGATCAAAGGAGATGCACCAACGTTTAAGCATTATACTCCCGCCATCCACCAACCATCTAGACTCCATAAGTTGAGAAGCGTCCTCGGGTTTTCGACATTTGAAGCCAAACTAACCATGAGTCAAATGGAAGACCTCCGGGGAATAACCTAGGGGGGGTTTCCAAGTAGAGTCAACCCAGTGATCCAGGGATACTGAGACTAACCTTTGATAAGAAAACCTCCCAACCAAAGTGCACATGGCCATCGTGCACGCATCTTCTAACCCAACGTCAGAGCCTGGAATGAAGCGTTGTTTAACATTGTTTGATTTCCATGGTTTGTAAGACTAAGAACTCAGTCTGGGGGCTGAGGAAGGCTTCTTAAAAACCTTTGGTTCAGTCTCTGAAGTCAAAACTCTTCTTTTTTGACCCGAGGTAGAAAGTGGGGGCCTGCCAAAAGGCCAATCACCATCCAGGGTCTTTGGGCCTAGCTCAGATCCAAGCCGAGTGTTAGGAGAGGAATACAGAGTGAAACATGTACTATCAGAGAGAAAGTGATTAGCTAATAGTGGAGGGAACTACGAGTCCTCCTTAAACAGGCCAGCTTGTTTCCAAATGACCTCATTTTTTAAGCTCATTAAGGCCTTAACATCCGCTTCCGTCATCTTCAGTGTACCACAGAATCCTCGACCACCTCGAAAAAAGGAGCGAGGCCCCAAAAACACAACAGACGCACTAAAGGAAGACCAATGGACTATGGACCATCCAATAAAGTCTCCAAAAGGGAATAGTGGCCAAAACAAAGGACAAAAAAGAAACCCGACATAGAAGGCACAGGGCCCCAAGAAGAACCAAGGCTCCAAAAAGAGGTTAAAGCTCAAGACAGGCATGGGAGGTAATAGTCCAAACCACTTTCTAAAAAAAAACTTAAATGACCAAGCTACTAGAGACATTGGATGTTTGCACGCAACCCGAATAGCTAAAGGTTCTCGAGTGTCACAATTATCTATGCCAAAAAGAAAACTACAAAGGTCGCCCTGTGTCTACAAGAAAAATGATTAGCTAAAGGTTCTCTAGTGAATCTTTTCTCTGAACCTCCATTTCCAATCCACCTTTTTCAAACTTCATACCACTACTTTTACTTCCTTGCACATAAAACTTTATCCTTAATAATTAATAGCTTTATTTAATAGATATTAATGATTTTACATTACTATGATTTATTAATACTAACCGGAAAGAATCTTTAGAATCAATGTTAACCCTTAAGTAATTCTTGACGAATGAAATTGTATTTTTGCCTAGATGAAGTATATATTTATTTACATGTTTATAAATATTTAAAAAAAAAAATAGAATACTTGCGAGTTACCCTTGATTGATCTCTTGCATATATATATGCTTAGTATTACAATTTTCTTTATGTTAGATTAGAGGATTGTTACAAAATTACAATAACTTATCGAATTGTATCTATTAGAACTTGTTAATTACCATGGAAAGATAAGAGTGAAATTTCCTATAATAATAATTTAAAGCTTTAAGGCTTATTCAAGTACCCTAAATTTAGTTGTATATCCCAAGTACACCTGAATGAAGTTAACTATGAAAGGGATAACAAAAGAATTAAAAGTTAGAAGAAAGCTACTACACACATTGCATGAATTCATTTGAGAAAATTAACAATTCTAAAGAACTTGCAGTTCAGTTGGGAAAACCTACGTATGCATTTAAATTCGCGGAGAAGTGTCTACATATATTGGCTTAACAACTTGTTGAGAAAAGTTGATTTGTTAATATCAGAAAGAAAGTTTAAGATATTCAAATGATGATTATCAAGAGAGATCTCCTATGATTTTGTGAAGAAATAACCAAATTATATTAGTGCTACATTTTTCTTTACCCTTTCTATGTCTTGACTTAGATTGAGAAAAACTTCTCTCATTCTTCTCTTTAATTCAACCTCTAACCAACATCGCCTCTGAAGTTGAGGTTTCTTGACTAGATTTTCTCTTCATCTCCTTAGCCAACAAAGCTCCCACAACAAAGTCATAAACTAAAACATATATTGAGTTAAATCTAATAGAGGTGACTAGATTATCCCAAGACTCAGGCAATGAACACAATAGTGTAATAGCCTTATCTTCATCTTCAAATTTAACTTCCATACTTGTCAATTGAACTATAAGGGTATTGAAGGTATTTAAATGGTCAACAACTTGTGTACCTTCTTTCATTCACAAATTGTACAACCGTCTCTTCAAGTAGATTCTTCTTGTCAAGGACTTCATCGTATATAGACTTTCCAACTTGATCCATAAGCCTGATGTTGTATCCTCTCCTACGATATTAAACATAACATCATCCGCCAAACATAAACGAATGGTACTAAGAGATTTTGCATCCAGATCTTCCCATTCCTCATTCATCATGGTTGTTGGTTTCTTTGACTTGCCTACCAATGCTTTTTGCAACCCTTGTTGCACTAGTAAATCCCGCATCTTGAGATTCCAGAGCTCAAAGTTTCTTTTACCGCTAAACTTTTCAACTTCAAACTTCGAACTCTGCATCTTAGCCATTAGCACAAAAACATCCTAATGCCCAAATCACTACTTATAATAACCATGGACCCTTTTAAAAAATAATGTGGAGGACTAATGATATAATCTTCACAAAGTTGAATAAAAATTTAATAAGGAAAACCTTTTACTAAAAAATTCACTTTTAATAAAACTTTAATTCCTCCACCATTTTTACTTTAATTCCTCCACGTGACCTGACACTTTTTAATTAATAAAAAGCACCTTTTAAGAATCCTCCTCACATTTGTTTAAAAAACAAACTTCATACCTTAAATTATGAAAGAAAAACATGTGAATATGTTTAATAGGAATCGCCACACCTCCCTCTACACCTAGAGTGCGACGATATTAAAGAGTCTTCACACTATACCACACAGTTGGACTAGAGTGATTCCAAGTTCTCACCACCACTGGAGTGCGACGATCTT
Source organism: Picea glauca (assembly GCA_000966675.3). NCBI lineage: Eukaryota > Viridiplantae > Streptophyta > Pinopsida > Pinales > Pinaceae > Picea > Picea glauca. Next base: position 327,259 of record JZKD02S1672712.1, read on the forward strand.
GAAAGGTCTACGTACTGTTCCTCTTCCTCAACCACGACGATTTCAATATTTTTGCACGAACGTAAGTCCGAGTAATAAGACATCACACCCTTCGAGAGGAGGGACCTGCAGCGATGTAGAAATCAACATACCTCACACAGATGTTTCTGCTCCTCCGAAATTTGATGCCCTCTCCTCCAACCAGCTCTTATACCACTTGTTAGAATTGCAAATGCGGAAAACACAATTCACATATGATAATTAACAATCACACAAATAGGAAACACAGGGATTCACGTGGTTCACCCAAACGTTGGGCTACGTCCACCAAGCATATGCATCGGTTGTCTTATTATTCAGATCATGGAGATTACAACAGACTTGCAAGTTCTCACTCTGTCTCTCTCTTTTCCTCTACAGGTTTACATGTATTTATATACATTTACAAGAAACTCATTATTAAATGCAATCCCTATCCATATTCTAACTTGGTCTATTTGGTTGTAACCAACACAAAATAATAGTATCCAAAATCCATCCTTGGAGGAATTCGTTGTCACCAAATCCCAACTACAATATCATATAACCAATATGAAGGTTATTGAGTGCTCATAACCAAAATTACTACATATTCCCAATACAAAAAATTTCTTAATTCTCCCAAGAATTTCTTCTACAAGTAGAAGAAGATGGTCTCTAACCCTTATTGCACCAATGAGAAAAATGGAGAAATTGGGTAAAAATAGTGATTTTGGAGAGCTATAACTTTTATCTCTAAAATAAAAAATGGAGCGAGATTAAAATTATTGGAAATCCATTCTATATGTGAATAAACTTCAAGATTTAGGTTAAAAATTTAACTTTGATTTGACAAAAAATGTAAATATCGTTAGTTTCCACAATGCATGTGTGTGGGGGGAGGAGGTTGTTGAGGGGAGAGAGTAAGAATTTACATATAGCCTTGATTTGACAAAAAAATTAAATATGGATAGTTTCCACAAAGCATATATGTGTGTTGGCGGAGCAGAGGGAAGAGGAGGTTGTTGAGGGGAGAGAGGTGTGCATATATATATATGAGATGAAATATATCTAACAAATATAATTGTATGAACACTTTACATATGCAATACTATATTAAAGACTATTAGAGGCCAAAACAAGAATAATACGTGAAGAAGGAATATGGAAGCTAAAAAAGATCCTTAGAACCATGAATAAGTGGTCAACGGATGAATGATCCATTATAAATAGTAGAAACTATGAGAATATTAAAGATGGAAGTTGAGAGTTATAGAGTTCATAATGGGAGGACGATAACACCTCAATAGAGGCATAATGAACTGAACACTCAATTAGTGCAATTTTTGAATAAGTTGTAGAGTTATATATAGAATGGATCAAGTTCAAAGCGGATAAAATAAGGTGGAGCTCAATCAAATAGAGAATCTCATTGAAAATTTAGACATTCAAGAAGAACTACTAGAAGTTAGAAGTATCTTTATAGTCAACCTCACTCAGTCAAGGAGTCTTATACTTTTGAAGAGCCAATGAGTAGCCAATGAAACCAAAGAAAAAATCATCAACAAGACATCTTCCAATGATAGATTTAGAAAATAAAGCCACCTACCCTTGATTTTGAGAATACAACGGGGGAGAATGTTGAAGCTTGGATGTTGGGGATGAGGAATTATTTCCAATTGCACAACTACTCAATTAACTTAGAAGCTATAATTGATATATATAATCTACAAGGAAACTCTACAATTTGGTGGGACCATCTAAAGCAATTAAAAAGAATTTGTGAAAGAAAGATTTCCTAGAAGCAGTTCAAGAATCATTCTCAACAAAAATGTCATTATGATATCAATAAAATGCAAGAATTCTTTGAACTAAAATAAGGGAATACGATTATAGAATATTATGAGAAAATTTTCTTAGAGCTACTGAGGTATGTTTCATATATTTGATATCAAAATGTAAAGGAACAATGTTTCCTAAGTGGCTTACCTTCATTCTACGGGGATATAATTCAATTTTATGAACTTAAGACTCTTTAAGAAATGATCCATAAGGACAAATACTTGTATGATGGAAAAAAAGGTGTAACATACTTATATAAATCTTGGAAGGAAAAGAAGAAGGAAAATCAAGAAATAAAGAAGAAAGGTTTCAAACTCCCTTCTTTAGGAGTAGTTCTAATACTCATCATTAGAATCAACCAACTCAAAGTGGATTAAAGATATGTGAGTTTTGGGGAAAAGGGAAAGGTAACCAATTAATTTTTGGGGATGTGAAGGACAACATATGTATAAATATTTCTCATAATGTGGATATAGGATGAGGGTTTTGCACAAAATTCAAGAAGCTACTACAATTGTTAATGTGGAAATGAATCCTATGTGATGAAAACCAATTCTTAGGGTTCTTCAAATGAATTTTCCAGAGTTTGATCCTTGGACATGTGGGTTATGGGCCCACACACAACTTAATATAGATGTTGGATGCAATAAACTCCATTCAATCCTTCTATGCACCCTGGATTCCACATCTCGGAGTTTCTTTAGCTCAAGTTTACATTGATTTTGTTTTTCCATGAAGTTCATCAGAACTTCACTTTCCCTTGTAGGTCTCATTTTCTTCACAAGAGGTCTCGACCTCGTTCTTCTTCCAGTTCTCGATGTTGTCCTGTTGATGTCACAATTTTAACCATGAACATTCCCAATATCCTTAGGGACTCGTTTAGCTCTAACTCTTCATGAATCACCTTTGTTATTTCGACATTGGATCCATAAAACCTTGGCTAGGAGACAAGTGTTAAATGACTACTGGGTCGAGTCCTTTATCAATATTCAACATACACATAACTCAGGAACTTGTGATGTCTTTATCGATATGTACCAACTATCGATTCTCATGGAAATTGATAGTAATATTTATTCACACTATTATATTGATTTCCAATAGACCGTCTTTAATCCATTCAGTGATCGATGATCGATCTTCTCTCTGCTCCTTCGCACGGGTTCAAACCTAAAACATATATTCATGCCTCTCTCACACGCATTCACTCGCAAAATCTACAGGTTAAAACACACAATCAACACACAAATTCACAAATCCACACATCTCATTAAAATCGAACTCAGATTACATACAAAGGCCTCGTTGGGCCTAGTCTACCTCAACCTAATTACTTTTGACTAGTCGCCTTCTTTTACACACACGAATAATCACAAATATATAAGAATGAATACTATCATGGATCATTAGAGATCCATGATTCTCTCTAACCAATTTCTCTAAAATAACAGTTCCATGCTCATAATTATCAAACCCTATTGGTGATTACATGAAATTCGAGGAGAATTGCATCCTCTTTCCCACACATTCGCCTTATGGAAGGTCAGAAAATCGATTCGGATTTGGGGAGGTACGATGCTCCTGCATGAGACTCCCAGGGTAGAAAAAAATTCTTGATCTCCTAATCATGTGCCTTCATTGTTGCACCATATTCACTATGGTCTTCATTTTTCCTCATGCATATTTCATCATACACTGAGCTTCTCCTCATGCTCAATAGTGAGTTGCAACCAATCCTCACTAGCAACCCTCTGCACCTGCTACCCAATACCTCACCAAAATTCCTCTTGAGCTTGGCCTTTTGGTATTACAGGTTCTCTCCTTTGGAACCTCTATGAACATCGTCTTCCCCTTTATGACTTTATACCTACCCACTTTCACGCAGATACATATTTCCCTACTCTGATACCACTTGATGAAGACCAATTCTTGGGGTACTTCAAATTGATTTTTTCAGAGTTCAATCCTCAGACTTGTGGGTTATGGGCCCACACACAACTTAATATAGTTGTTGGCAGAAATAAACTCCAATCATTCATTCTATGCACCATGGATTCCACATATCAGAGTCTCTTTAGCTTAGCTTCGCATTGATTTTGTTTTTCCATGAACTTCATAGGAACTTCACTTTCTCTCGCAGGTCTCGTTTTCTTCACAAGAGGTATTGAACTCATTATTCTTCCAGTTCTCGATGTTGTCCTATTGACATCGCAACTTGAACCATGACCATTCCCAACATCCTCGGGGAATCACTTAGATCTAAACCTTCATGAATCACTTTTGGTATTTCGACGATGGCTCCATAAAACCTTGGCTAGGAGTAAAGTGTTAATGACTACCGAGTCAGGTCCTTTACTAGTATCCAACATAAAAATAACTCAAAAACTTACGAAGTCCCGATACATATGTAAGAACCATTGATTCTCATAGAAATGGATGGTCATATCTCTTCAAACTAGGATATTGATTACCAATAGATCATGATCGATCCCTTTAGTGATCGACGATCGATATTCTCTTTGCTCCTTCTAGTGGATTCATACCTACCACATATGTTCATGCCTCTCTCACACACATCCACTCACAGACTTTATAGGTAAAAACACACAATCAACACATAAAATCATAAATCCACACATCTCGTTAAAATTGAATCTAGATTACATACAAAGGCCTTGTTGGGCCTGCATGGCCTCTGTCTGATTACATTTGACTGGCCTCCTTTTTTTACACACACGAAGAATTACAAATATAGAAGAATGGATACTATCGTGGATCATTAGAGATATGTGATCCTCTCTAGCCAAATTCTCTAAAATAAATTACATGCTCATAATTTTAAACTCTATTTGTGTTTACCTGAACTTCGAGGAGAATTGCATCCTCTTGCACACACACTCGCCTTATGGAAGGTTGGAAAATCGATTTGGATTTCGAGGGGTATGATGCTCCTGCATCATTTTGCAAATGGATGCAGCCTTGGATGATTGTTAAGAAAATCATCAATCAAACATGGTTGAGGTTGAATGTAAAATTTCCAAATAGTCTGTTCCAATATTAATTGATCCATTATCAAATAATAGTTGTATTACTTCTAATTTGTTTGAAATATTTCATTTGAATATAAGTAAACACATTAAATCATGGTTGCTTCAGTTAGGTACTAGAGCAAAAAAGAAAATTATTGAGATAGTAAAGGGTTGTCCATTGGATATAAAGGGAATAAATACTTTTGTAGATCTAAATATATCACCACTTGGCTCTTATGATGTGGCCATTGAAATGTTGTTGTTAGATGCAAATCAAAGGATAGTAAAAGATATACCAAGGCCTATTTCTATAAGGAAAGTTACAACATTGTGATTGAAGAAGTCATTTAGAAAAGGGTGTTAACTGTATGTATCTCATGTACAAGGGCCAACAAAAGACAAATGCCTAAGTTTTATCGACTTTGATGTATTACAATAATTTGTATATGTGTTTGAAGTAGTACCTAAACTGCCACCAAAAAGAGACATTGGTGTTTCTATTGATTTGGTACCTAGACTTTCCACAATTGCTAATAATCCATATAGAATGAATACACCAAAATTAAAAGAGATACAAACATAGTTAAAATAATTGTTAAAGGAGGGGTATACATGCCCAATTTTATCTCCTTGTGCAATACTCTTTTTAAATAAGATGGAACTTTAAGACTAGTATGTTTTCAAGTAGTTGAACAAAGTCACTGTGAGGAAAAAATACCCTTTATCTTGAGTTGATGACTTATTTGGTTATCTCAGAGAAGCAACATTTTTTTAGAAGATAGACTTGTGATCTTGTGACCATTCCATAAGAATAAAGGATAAAGATATCAACAAAACAACTTTTAGAAATAGATATGGACATTATGAATTTGTACTCGTGCCATTGGTTTAATTATTGAACTGGCTACTTTTATGTGTTTGATGAAAGTAATTTTTAGATAGTATTTGGATAAATTTTTCATTGCATTTCTTATGATATTGTTATTTACTCAAACTCGGTGGGAGAACACGAAGAGATATTGAGGTTAGTATTACAAGTGCTAAGAGAACACCAACATTGTGCCAAATTGAGCAAGTGTTCCTTCTACCAAAATCAAATTCATTATTTGGGGCATATTGTATTAGAGGATGGAATATCAAAGGATCTAAATAAAGCTAAAGAATTAATGGGATGATCTATACCCAAGAATATTTAATATGTGATCTCATGCATGGGACCTACTGTATTTTAGAAGTTTTATAGAAGTATTTTCCAAGATTGCACATCTAATCACATCTTTACATAAGAAGGGAACTAACTTTTAATGGTCACCAAAGTATGCGAAAAGTTTCCAGTTGTTAAAGAAACTACTAACTAGTGAACTAATTCTATAAATTGTTTATCTAAATGAAGAGTTTATGGTATGAACAATTTTTCGTAAAGACATAATTGGTGGAATTCTCACCTAGAATGGGATGTAATTTGTTATGGATCCAATTTTTTTTAAGGAGAATGAGAAAATATATGTTAGACATGATTTATAACTTGCTACCATATTGCATGAATTAAATATGTGGATACATTATTTGATGGGAAGAAAAATTGAGTTAAGAATGAATCATAATGGTCTGAAAATATTTCTTTGAACAACAAATATTAAATGCTAGGAAAACAAGATGGTTAAAATTTATTTGTGAATTTGATTACGATATCAGGAATATTAAAGGAAAAGAGAACAACATTACCAATGCAATGAGAAGAAGAATATATGCCATGCATCTTACAACAATTATCATGTATAATATTAGATTTGAAAAACATAACTGTTGACGATGGTTGTTAAATTATATGAGCAATATCTTTAGGTAAAATAATTCCTACAACATGAAAAATTACAGCATGAATGTAATACCCCTAAGACGAACCCAAGTGGAAATGTAATTACAAGTATGTGTATAGGTTGGTGAGCCAAGAACCTCTTTTGGCCAATGAGCCTGTTTTGTATTGGGTATTTTCACTTGAAATTAATGAAAGAAAGCACGAATCCATGAAGACCATCCTAACAAGAAGAGTAATGGGGATAAAATCCACTAGAGTAGCAAAGGAGACTAAGAATCTTAAGAAAAAAGGGATAAACCTAAGGAGGCTTAAGCAAAAGAGAATATTTTAATAACATTTTTTTTAAAGTCTAATTTATTGACACGTTTATATGGTGTTATCTTAAGTCCAAAGAGGGGGGAAACAAATTAACAAGTGGGTTAATAGAGTTCCATGGAGTGACAAGTGTCATTCTATTGACAAGAAAATACAATGGGATCGATAAGAACTCGACTGGAAAATGGCAAAAAAGGCACCATGCTGGGCACCGGAGGGCGGCGGTGGAATGTGCTGCGACAAGATTTACCATTCAGTTGAAGAGCGCTAAAAGAGAATTGTTGGGAGTTAAACTGAAGAAGAGGGTTATCAGGCCCATGTGCATTCTTTCCATGTGAGAGAATTTCCAGGATAAAGAGGCAGAATGTCAGGCCTGTGTGCATTCTCTCTAGGTGAGAGAATTGCAGGGAATTGGATTCCTAGAGATGCCAAGTGGTTATCATAGAACTTTGATTATTCATATCCGTCTTGTTGCCGAAACCTGGAAGGGAAGTGGGAAACCATAGGGGGCACACTTCCTAGGTGGGAAAAGCATGTGGGGAAAGTACAGTCTGTGGAACTTGGCATCTCTATTGAGATATTGCCTCTACTGAGAGACCTCCAAGGATAGATTCTCCTTTCCCTAGTTGAGTTCAAGCCCATCTAAGGGTTGACATGTTCTTAGTTTGTGGGGAACAATGTCTAAGGTTGGGAGGAAAGTTAGAGGTTTGGATGCAGTTGGTGGTTCAATTGTTCCAGATAAGTGATCATTATGTGTTTTTTTAATTATTGTTGATTGAGAATGTATGGAATCCCATGTTGAGTAATAGTGTGCAAAATACTATGAATTATGGTCATAATTAATTGTTATTTGTAATACCATTTAAATAATTTTTCCCTATAAAAGTTGTATACAAATTGTATAGATGATGTAAACTGGTAATTTTGTTGGGTTCCATAATTATCATTATCCTGATTGTATTGGCGATGAGATTGGTTCAATAGTGGAGTTTGCAACTATAATACCCTGAAAATGTTTAGCAACGAATATGTTTATATCTTCCATTGTCTATGTAGAATTAATAATTGTACATATGATAAGTGGGGTAATTACCCATCTTGTTACAAGAAAATTTAAGTGAGTGAAAACTTGGTATTTTGGGCTGGAAAGGCCTTTAACAACTATAGACAATGTGTTGGGTAAAAATATCTCATCCTTACATCGTGTTGAGAAAATATTAACAGTTTGGGGTGTGTTTTACAACCTCCAGATGATCCTAAGAGTCTTAGGAAAGCCTCGTAGAAAAATTTAGAGAATGAAATACTAGATTTGTACTAATTTAAGTGAGTCAATCATGACCGTTGATTTTTGGAGTTTTGATGACTGTTAGATTCTAGGAATGTGTGTCTAACGATCTGGGCCATTGATCATATTAAGGACGTGAGAGTAGCATTGGATATGGTACTTTGATGAAAGACTCTGAGAAACCTTCTCCAATGTAGGATATATCAGGATGGCGACAAGTAATATCACCTGTCCATCGGAGCATAACCAAAAGAGATCCCGTGCGTCGATTTCAGTGGACTCGTTCGATGAGGTCAAAAGGCAGGTGACATCATAGTTTCAAGGGTGATGTCACTCACTCAATATGTATAGGACAACTTTCCTAACCTAGAAGGTCATACCGGGAATTAGTGATGCCATATATTCATGTCAGTCCATGTGGAGGGCCCATGAGGAGAGTGGCCCATGAAGCCACGTGGCATGGTGTTAAGGTCTTTGGGGAAACAAAGGGTGACGTGGTATGAGTGTTATGTGCCAATCCAAGTGATAGCGTTGGGTAGGTCAATGTGTGTAACATGTAGGTAGTGGACTTAGGAGCATGACGGGTTCACGTAGAGATGAGAAGGTGAGATGAATGAGTCTGTGAGTCCACAAGTCTTCCAACCGGTGAACCTGACAAGATCACAAAATAATCTAAGTGTGGAGACTTTTCGGATGAACTTATGAAGGGGTGGTACATAATTATACGTCCGCGAGTCTGTGGGTCTATGAATGAAAAATAAGTTAAGCATTGGGGGTGGGTTCATGAAAGGTACGATTATATACCATGAGGCTGCAAGACCACCACTCACGAGTCCATGAATATAGTAAGATTGTTCGAAGAAGCAAAAAATTTGATACCTAATCCCTCAGAAGGTAAATATGGGATCGGGTATGTTACAAAGTAGTATTAGAGCAAGCTACAACACTAGGCCTATGATCTAGGTGGATATTGGTGGCCACCCACCTTTTCTGACTGGCTCAAAACAATTTTCTGGCAATTTTGACAATTTACTATTTTTAGCAGTTTTTAACTTCCGGGGCCATTTTGAGGGCCCAAATGAAGGTTTTTCGAGATCGAGGTTATAAATGATAGCCGAAGGCATAATTGAGCCCCCAAAATGAGTCTCCTTGACAACACCTTTCCAAAAAACTATCACACGCCTAAAACGAAGATCGTATGTAAAAGTTACGACCTCAGGAAGTTGATGTACTCACTTACCCAAATGGGGCCCACATGACTTTTGGCGCTTCATCTCCTAGGGTTAATTTTTTAGATGTCTAGGGTTTTTGACATTCCTGTTTATTGTAAAAATGCCTTGGGAATCTCATTGTAACCATCTTCTTGTGAATGCGAGTAGCAGTCACATCTATTCTCAGAAATAAGTTGCCACCATTCTAGTGAGTCTTTCACTCTGTATTTTTACAGTCTCTGTACATTTTTTTCATTAATAGAAATCTTGTATTACTGTATATCTGTGTTTATGGTTGCATCTCTGATACATTTATGTTATATTATTGAATATATGCAATATCTCTCTGCATTTTTTTATTATATCTCTGCTCTCATTTTGTGCCGAAAATAGTCCGAATCGGTGGTATCAGAGCAGGCTACTCTTGATCGTTTTTTCAGTGCATGTTCCTGATGAGGTCTGAGTATAACAAGTTGGGTCTTGAACTTGTCTCTCTTGAAGACAATCGCTCTCGCACACCCAAGAAACCCTCAAAGGCGGAAGAAAATAAAAACGACGGAGCAGACGATCCTATCAATCTATTGCTTGAGCAAGCTCTCACGTGACAAAGGGACGAAATGATGGAGAATTGTTCCCACATCCTTCAACGCCTGCCGATAACAAAAGGCGCATCTTCATTAAGCATCCACTTTGGAGGCACCTAGCCTTTCAAGGTACAAGTTAATTTTGATATTCCTGTATTTGAAGGACAGATAGATGCAGAAGCCCTAGAAAAATGGTTAACTCTGCTAGAAGGTTATTTCTCTGTTCACAATTTTTCTAACAAATAAAAGATCACTTTCGCACTCCTTAAAGATCTCCCTCATGTCAAACATTGGTGGGAAACTTACTGGGAGCAAATTTCCACAGAGGAGTCTAGAATATATGGGGCCAATCCCACTTGGGATTTTTTTGTGGATGCGGTAAAGGAACATTATTACCATGTTGGCAACTATGAGGACCAATACATGAGATGGACCACACTCCAGCAAGAGAGGGGCCAAGTAGTTTTGGAGTTCACCAATACCTTCCATACCTTTCACACCAAGCTGGGTATCAAAGACTCCAAGTGACATTTGGTTCTGAAATACTGTAGGGCTCTACACAGATACATCCAAACTGAAATGGATTTTATGTACATCTCATCACTCGGTGATGCTTATCGATATGCTGTCAAAATCGAGCATAAATTTAAGCACCAGAACAAATGGGATTTTGGGTCTGCAAATCCGCAACAACCAAAGTATGACAAAGAAGAACCTAACAAACAATCTCTTGAAAACCAGTCCAAGACACAGGAAAAGAAGGGTCACGAAAAGACAAAGAAGGACACCGGAAAATGGTGCGAGTTCCATAAAAACCCCTGACACAACACTGATGAATGTCACTCAAAACAGTCATTGGTGTTCGAGATCAAAGACAAAGAGCCAAACCCTGATTCTGAAAATAATGGTAAAGGACAGATCATTGACACAGACCCCACTACTATTGTTGCGACCACAATAATTCAACTAGAAGAACCAATAGATCCTGAGGTGGGGGAGTGCATTTTTCATTCACAGATGTGGGTGAAGGGGACCCCGCTACATTTTATTGTTGATAGCGAAAGCCAGAAGAACCTCATCTCAACAGAGGTTGTCAAACAGTTGGGATTGTCGACAAC
>JZKD02S1672712.1:365984-376005 GCA_000966675.3 Picea glauca
TGATATTGTGTCGGTGAATAGCCTCATGGAAGTCCAGTAAATGCTCAGCTGGTTCCTCCCAACTTGTTGCATGAAATTCAGGGAGGAAATCTTCCCATTGGGCTCTATCAGGAAGTGCATTAGGAAACCCAACTATCTGGGAAAAGTCACAGAAAGCAAACCTTTGAGCCATAATTTTCTCCATATCGAAACAGTGGAGTCGCCGATCGATCCTCGAATCACGGAGTCGCCAGGTGAAAGATGCGCAGCTTCAAATATGCCTGGTCCTTGTTCACCATCAAAGGCCAGATCTTAACGTTGTCGTTACCCCAGGAAGCTTCTCAGACTGAGAAAGCAGCTGCTGAAACCTTCTCGAGAAAGCTCCTCTGGGTCAGCTTTCAGGTGTGCCAACAGTGGCCACAACTGAAACAGTGAAGTGGAAACAATGGAGTCGCCACAGTGGAGTCGCTAGGTGCACAATAGCAATCTGAATAATTCTGATTTCTGATGCACCTTCAGAATCAGTTGATCGTTGTCATTCTGCCCAGGGAAAATCTTCAACTTCGATCCCCGGCAGCGGCGCCAAAAATGTTAGCGTCAGAAGTCACTTCTGGATTGCTTGCAGGAGCATAGCCTGACACCCATCAGTTTAATGTCACGATTTGTTTATAAGGGGTGATCAAATGGAAGCAACTCGGAACAATATCGTCTCAACTCAGAAACTAGGCCAGGCATGCATGGGCGAGTGAGGTCTTAGGTAAACTTCAAACATCGAGTTGTAATAAGGGTGAGTAGGGGGAAGACTTGCATGCGAAGAGTGCGAAGGTCTATCATAAACATCAGGTTTGTAACAGACTGGAGAAGAACGCATTTGAATGCAAGATCCTCTTACATTCAAACACAGAAGACCAGAGAATACAATAATGTCACAACAAATACTTTATCATAACATAACTGCAACAATCCACGCAAATCATTCGATCATGAACTCCCTGGTATGAGACGAAAACATAGATGGAAAAAGGAGAATTGTTTGTCATGAAACAAGAAATCTCAAACACAGATACAAAACCCAGAGAACTAGAATGTTTGCTGAAACTTTAGAGTCGGGAGCTTAGCTCTACCCTCCATCCTTTACAAAATGGCAAAAATGCCTACATATACTCTTTCTTTCCTTTCGCCTGGCAGGGGCGTCTTGGAACTTCTAATGGATGGCGTCCCCTCAATCAGATCTGTACTCTGCTCCCTTGTCATACGCCTCTTTACTTTAGCATGGCTCACGCCAGGGGGTAGCTGAGCCCTTTGAATGTCGACTTGGCATGTGCAGGCTCCTTTGTCTAGTTAAAGACTTGGCGTGGCCTTCCTGAAGAGAACCGGTACAGGGGACCCTCCCGGGTAGACTTTCAGTCAAGATCTCCATACTCTACAATAAATGAGTGATGTGAGTTCTGAGCCATCTTTTCTTTTCTCCATTAATCTCCGGCCGGTACTAGGATTTAGCCCGCATTAAATCAGTGCCTGAGATCTCACCGTGTCTACCTGCTTTCAAGATCGTTCTAAATCCCCTCTTTTGAGCCGAAGTGGCTCCTTGGATTCCCTCAGGAATCACTACTGCAACAACCCGATCCACAGGTCCTTTCCAATCCCTTTACGGCCTTCAACACCAGTTTCTCGATGAGCCCTCCTGGTTAGACCTTGGTCCAAGTGACCGCTACCACATGCCCTCGACCATACTCTCCATCGAGGTTTCGCGGTTTGCGATGTCAACGGGCATGCATCCTCCGGACTTGCGATTCCCCGAAACCGATAGCTCATGGCCGCTGACCTGTCAATGATCTGTTCCCCGCCGTGAAAGCCTGCCACCTGTATTCCACTACGGTCCTCAACTCCATCGGGAAATCGCGCATCGGGATATCGCGATTCCAGTTGTCATGTGCGCGGGGCTTCCAGTTTCCCGATCCCCGACTCTGTGGGATCTCTCGCCACGTGTCCCGCCAAGATCAACGACTAGGATCTCCGTTGGTATTTTGAGACTCGAAAGGTCTCGGCTCTCTTACCTTTTGAAACCCCGACGCAACTTCTCGAGATCTAACGGCTGGCGGGATTTTGTCAATCTCTTCTGTAAGATTTTGACCGTCGATTTGCTTTAAAGATGGTTCCCGACTGCTGAAAACAAAACTTTGCCCGCTCGCTTGCTTTACTTGCTGCTACAAACTGGGATTCTTTCGTGATATGCTCAGGTGCTTCCCGTGCAAACTGCAGACCTGGGTACGCCTAATCCCGAGACAAGAAATATCGCTAACAGGTTCCTTCCAAATATACAGTCCACTATGATGGATCTCTATCTACAAATCGATAAACCCAAATAGGTACACCCTTGAAAACAAAGTAGAGACTAATCATTACTCCTACTGAAAAACGTGTGTGGACTATCCTAGGGAGTATGAGCTCTCTCCATAAAACAATAGCCTAATATTCAAAGTTGATGAATCCAAAGTAGAGAAAATAAATATTTTCATGGAATATGTCTATAAGGTATGAGTTTGTAATGGGCGTGGGAAACTATTCCGAGAATTTGTGTTCTAGAGCTCGTATGTCTAATCTACCTTACAATATATCTACATAAGCTTAACATTAGTTCATTGTAGAAATTTTCCAAGAAGCTCTATTAGATTTCAGATTAGAATGGGCTAGTCCTAAATTATATATATATATATATATATATATATATATATATATATATATATATATATTCACTTTCTTTGACACCGATGCAGCTTAGATATTTAACGTGTTGTGTGCATTGCACCATCCGTTTTGCGTAAATGTTTACATGGTATTAGAGCGGTTCTGGGTCCGACTCCCTCACAGGAGGGCCCAGGAGCTCGGAGATATGAAAGTTTGAGTACAACTCAAGGAGAATGTATGCCATCTAATTTTAATGGAGCCCAAGGAGAAAGAGGGATTTATTCCTGTGTGCTCCAATGGAGGTCGAGCATAAGTTTTTTTCTTATTTTGTGAAGGCTCAACCAATTGCAGAGGAGGCCCGTGAGGTGGTCGACGAGGGTTTGTCAGTTTCTAGAGCCGACTAATTTTTAGAGAAAGAAGAGGTCGTGAAAAATGCATATACTGAGAAGAGAAGAATATCCACTACGCAAATTGGCCAGGAAGAATAAAATGACCACTGTCAATTTCTATAGAAAATCTACAAAAGAGGGCCACAGATCTTGAGTAAAGAAGTGAGTGGACGAGTGGAATTCTTTGTGTGAGTAAAGGTCGTCGCTTGAAAACTGTGAAGGTGCACATTTTTTCCTTAAACACAGGTTTTAAAAAAGAAGTCTGTTGAGCATGCAACAAGTGATGGAGAGTCATTTTCTTGGTTTAATAATTTAAAAAATCTAAAGAAAATCAAAGATTTGTTTTTAACGATATAGTTTTTTTTAAAGTCTGCCTTTGTTTTTTGTTGGAGAAATATATATATATATATATATATATATATATATTTTATTTAAGTGGAGGCACGCAGAGGAAAGAGAATTTGAGAAAATAAGGATGACTTATGTCGGCGAACAGAGGAGAGAGACAGAGTCAGGGTTCATCCTTAAGAGCTTCGAATTTGAACGTCTGGAAAAGACACATTTAGTGAGAGATATGCTCGTTGGTAAACCCTCACCATATAGTCACAAGCAGAAAACAATGATTTCTAAAGAAGAGAGGATAAGGCAAGTGAGAATCCGAAAATCCACACACACACATGAGAAACTGCCAACAAACCTTGAAGCTGAAGAAATCTCATTAAAAGTGGAGTGAGTTTTATTTTAAAAGGCATTATTTTAAGAGAAGTGGGTTTTAATTTTAATTTTAAAGGATTAATTTTCAAGTAAGCCTTAATATTTTAGAAAACCTTGTAGACCCAAGAAAATGGCACAATGTCTTCGATTTGGAAATATAAAAAGGTATTGAGGTTAGAGAACTCAATACAAAGGTAGTTATTTTGTTAGAATTAGCTACTCTAACAAATGATAAGGTAAAGTATAGAAATTCAATATGTTGAATCAAGATTATGAAGATGAACATGGAGATGCCTTGTATTTGAATGACTCTAGAAAAGAAAGGATATCAAAGCAGAGTCGATAGATGAAGAAGGATATCACCAGAAGCATTGCCATGGAGTGAATAGTCTGCAAGAGGAAGAATGTGGCTTCCAAGGAAAAGGAGTCTCAAGACATAGGTAAAATACTTTTCAAAGTTGACAAGCCTCTTCTATTATTGAAGAGCAAGTTTCATTGACGTTGATCCATTATGTGGACAATGTTCCAACATTATTGAGTATACGGGAGAAAGTCGTGATACAATGAAAGGTGAAAGTGAAGTGCATTGCAGAGAGTACATAATAAATAGCAACATGAAGAAGTCGCGAAGACCTGCGATGACGGGAAAATCCAAGAAGCTGAGAAGATGTAAGCAACCACAAAGAAACTCGAAGAAGTGAAGAAAGATATCGCGGAAGAAGAGCGATAATGGCAAGTTCAGAAGATCATTACAAGAAGAATAAAAGCCAAAAATGAACCAATAAACAAAAATGAAGTGGAGCGAAGAATGGTATGGAGTCATAAGCAATTTTAAGAATCCACTATGAAGCAGTGGAGAGAAGTTATTGGCGAGAGATCGCATGGGAAATGGAGCAAGTTGACAACCATGACATGAAATGTTCTAAAGAGATGAAATGTTGTAATAAGGGGTGCATGATCAGTTATGCCCGATACCCAAAAACGTTTTTGGTCCAATTTGTAAGCCTTGCCATAGGAAAGTTGTGGAATGAACTACTAGTATAGTTATGAGGGTGGAAAGCGTACTTGTATCTAAGCTTGATGGTGAATCACAAAAATTGAATATTCGATTAACAAGGTGAATGTGAATTAGATTAATCTCAAGGACCAAGTTATGTTTAAGGGGGAGTGTCAAGTTATGATTAAGGGGGATTCTAATGCATTGGTAGCTGATGATAGTGATTGTCTTAGTTAATGTTACTACCAGATGTAATTAAGAGGGCGTGTTAAGAAAAATAACCTAATTACATCCTTAACTAATTTGTCTATCCTTACAGGGTGTTGGTCGTCCTGTAACTTCTTTGTAACTATATCTTCATATTAATATACAACACAGATCAACGTGTTGTGTGCATTGCACCATCATTGTTTCTTAAACGTTTACATGGAGGACGATGATAGAGCATTCGACTGTGATCATTTCGCATTGGAGTAAAATATATAGAACCAATAAAAAATGAAGCAAAGAATGGCTATTAGGGATAAGAATTAACTTCGTAGAGACACTAACAGACACTAGATGTGGTATGCAACAGCTAGATGAAGGATGACAACAATAGAAGGCATGCAAGGATGAATGTTAATGTGCTCAAATCGTCCTGGAAAACGAGAAGGGATGACGAGAAATGGGGGACGTGTATTATTCTGACATGTAGTTGGGATTGGTGGAGGAGTGACAGATCAATGTAAGGATCCTCCAATCTAGTGTTCAAAGCAATGGAACTAGTGCGGGTTAAATGAGGGAGAATATGGTAGTTATAGTTAAAGGTACTAGACGAAACACCAAGGAACATGTCATGAGAGTGGGTAAGAGAATGAAAGAAGGCCAGGGAAAATGACAAGGGAGAGATGTAGTTGATAAGACAATTGGGCATGTAAGGAGGGAGTTCATACTATAACTACAAAACAACATGGGGGTTAGGGTTACTAAAAGTGCACAAAATGACAAACTGAAAGTGGTAACAATAAATGACCTAGGACAATCGCATATTGCAGAGTTACTTTTGGATCTATCCCTTAAATGAAATTGTATTGATGCAATGGGTATTTATATCATTAGATTAAGATGAGTATCATAATAAAAGAGCAGAAAGATAGCCAAGTAAATGTTACTTTTGGATCTATCCCTTAAATGAAATTGTATTGATGCAATGGGTATTTATATCATTAGATTAAGATGAGTACCATAATAAAAGAGCAGAAAGATAGCCAAGTAAATGTATTCTACTTATAAATAAGGCCAACCAAAGCATGTGTTCAAATTGTCGAAAAGAGACTACACGATCTGTTGAGAATGGTTATGTGGGTAATTGGAAAGGTTGAATTAATGAATAAGAATGTGTGTCTACACCATAACTGTAATACACTACATTGTGCCAAGACTAAGCAGATCTGAGACTATGCTAAGAAGTGCTCACAAAAATAGTTTTTTGGGTTTCACCTTTGTAGTAAATCCTCTATTCCTTTATATCTGAGGAGAGATCAAAATAGCGATTGAGGGAAATGTTTTCTTAATGGAAGTAGTATGACTAGGTGGGAGTGTGGAAAATAAGCAGATCTGAGACTATGCTAAGAAGTGCTCACAAAAATAGTTTTTTGGGTTTCACCTTTGTAGTAAATCCTCTATTCCTTTATATCCGAGGAGAGATCAAAATAGCGATTGAGGGAAGTAGTATGACTAGGTGGGAGTGTGGAGAAAAAGGTAGATATGGGAGGGGATAGAAAACCTAGAAAATTCCCATAGAAAAAGATATGTCGCCCAAAAGTAATGGATCCATTAGGTATGTAAGTTTGTTGGTGAAGAATAAACTCGAGCCAAGAGAGTGGTGAGGGAAAGAGCCGTTGGAGCCTTAACTAAAATGGATATGATACCAAATGATTAGATTTCAAGATCTCACATGATAAAACAATATTCATGAAGCAAAGAAAGGGAAAATATTAGCTAAAAATGTGATTCCATATCTTATTTTGGGGAAAACTCCTTTACATAGTTTCCCTCACTCCACTTATGCTTGACACAACCAACATTATATGACATACAAAGTCAACATTAACTACTAAAAAAACTACACAAAGATACAAAGTCAACATATTACATAAAGATGGCCACTCAACGTGCATATATTTACTTATGTTATCTACTAAATACTCCCAAAGAATTGCGCCTTATGGGTTATTGAGCAACTCGCCCTTATTGGGATGGGCTCCTTCTAAATGTGCACTCCATTGTGATGGATCAATATATACTAATCGATAAACCCAAATAGGTACACCCTTGAAAACAAAGTAGAAACTAATCATGTATAAAAAAATAATAAACACTCCCACCGAAGAAAAGTTTAGAAAATCATGAGAACAAGCCACTAAAATAACTTGACCCTAATATGCAATAGGGTTAGATGAATCTGAAACCTCTCCAACTAGTGTGAAATCACCAATGATTAATGCGATGGAATCTTCTGTACACTCGCTTAGGATTTTATGGAATTATGTACTATCCTAGGGAGGATGAGTTCTCTTCATAAAAAAATAGCGTAATATTCAAAGTTGATGAATCCAAAGTAGAGGAAAGAACTCTTTTCATGGAATAGGTCTATAAGGTATGAGTTTGTAATGGGTGTGGGAAACTGTTCCAGGAATTTGTTTTCTAGAGCTAGCATGTCTAATCTACCTTAAAATATATATATCAACATAAGCCTAACATTAGTTCATTGTACAAATTTTCCAAGAAGCTCTATTAAGTTTCAGATTAGAATGGGTTAGTTCTAAATGATCTCTATCATCTATAAATATATATATTCACCCTCTTTTTTTCACCTATGCAGCTTAGATATTTAATTTTCATAATTAATCAGATATGGTTCTCTTACTCTTAACGACGATGTTATTGTATGTATTAAATTTGATATATGTTCACCATGTATTATACTTCTTTGGGCATGAGGTTGGAATCCTCTAGTATTGATCAATGGCTTCGATGTGTATTTTCATAGCATTTCCTTGATATCACATCAATCACTCTTTGTCAGTAGTATGCTTAAAACTAGTAAATACTTGCTCTATAATCTATAAGGCAGTGAAAGAATTTGTAATTTAGTTAGGGACCAATTAAGTCCTCAATGAAAGGATTTTCATTGACCCTAGGCATGTAAGTGATCTTAGAAAATGAAAGACTATGAGGGCATATAATGGTGGACTCTTTGGTGTGCATCATAATGATTCTTTACTTGATCTTTGCAAGGCCCATATATCTTTTTATGGGATTCCAATAATGTGATGTCATCATGTTCATATACGAAAAAATGAAGAATGACTTACCTCTTTAGCATATTTACTTAAGTAATATGTACTTACACCTTTAGCATATTTATTTACTTGAGCTTTGAAACAACCATATATCATTTTATGCAACTCCAATAATGTAATTGTTGGATTACTGAGAGGGGGGGTGAATCCGTAATAGAGCAATTTAATCATTTTTAACCATATAATCCAAGTGTTATATCAATGAAGCATTATCATCCAATAACTGCAGACTAAATAAGAAATGAACAAATGAACAAACATACACATACATAGTACACCAGTGTTTTACGTGGAAACCCAAATCGGGAGAAAACCACGGAATGTTTTTTCTTATATGTCTTGAAGAATTATATTCATTGGAAGAACCAACTTCCTTTGTTTTCCAGCTGCCACTCGAAGGAGGCTCCAACCCCCTAGTTTTGCAAGCTACAACCTGAGGGAAGCTCCAACTCCCCAATTCTGAGGCTACAACCAGAAGGAGGCTACAACCCCCTATGTTCTCCGGCTACAACCGGAAGGTGACTACAACCACCTGTCCTTGCCCCGTCCTGCCACCCTGAAGTAGAAGTAGAATGATGGAACCACTGTCAACCTCTTACTATGAGATATACCATTGTAAACCTGTACCAATAAATCTGAACCATGCATCAATCATGCATAAACCTATACCTCAACCTGTACCATAAACAAGTGCATCAACCATGCACCAACTTGTACCAAATAACCTGTACCATAAACAAGTGCAGCGACCATGCACCAACCTGTACCAAATAACCTGTAATCAACCTGTAACATAAACAAGTGCATCCAACCATGTACCGAGTATGTACCAATCATATGTCAACTACTCATCAACTATGACTCATCGATATGTACCAATATCATCAACTATACACATCATGTATGTACCAACTCATCAACTACTTGTCTCAACCATGTACTTAACATGTACTTCAACCAAAAGCCCTTATCAATTTCATCATCCAAATATGATTTGTAGCTCTGTAATAGACTTGGTGTATATGATCACATTATTGCAAACCTTCCTTAACTTCAACACAAGAGACTAGAATTTTCATCAAACTTTTCTTTAGTCTCACATGCCTAGTTTTGGATTAGTCAGTAACCCTAACTTGAAGTAATCATAACTTTGTACCTGTAATGTATAAAGATCTGAAACTGATATACAATGTTCGTAAGTGTGTTTTATGCAATGCCTCCAGGTTTCACT
Organism: Picea glauca; assembly: GCA_000966675.3. Classification (NCBI taxonomy): domain Eukaryota; kingdom Viridiplantae; phylum Streptophyta; class Pinopsida; order Pinales; family Pinaceae; genus Picea; species Picea glauca. Next base: position 375,330 of record JZKD02S1672712.1, read on the forward strand.
ACTTGGAACCTCTTATAAAAGGAGTTATAGAAAAAATGGCATACCTTGCTGAATTCTGGCTTATTCTAGAGAGTGACCTTGTAGAGCGTTCCCCGCATGGAATATTTGTTGAATTGATCTGAAACTGTTACAAAAAATATTACAGACTATACTCTAACCAAAAAATTTGGTTTCACTAAAGTTGGATATGCTATGAAGAAGTTATGATGTTTTTACCCGAAACACCTGATTTTGACTAGTTTCAGGACTGGCCACAAACCCTATTTTCCACGGAGTCTAACTCCCAAAATACAATGACCCACAAGCTGAATTTTTTACCACAGATACTTGGATATGTTTTCGCAATGGCATAGCAATTTCATGGTCTGAATCATTATAGAAAAGGAGTTATAGCAAAAATGGTGAGATGACCTATAAATAACATACCTTAGAAAGCACCATCAAAAGAATTTATCCTTCCTTGCATTTCGGCCTTATTTTCTTCACCTTCCCTCAGAATTTCATCTTAGATATCCTTGGTAACCTCAGAAACCTATAGATATTCAATATTCTCAAGTGTTAATAAAATTAGAGAGCCTTGCCTCTTATTTATACTCTCCAAGTAGCTTCCTTAAAAACATCTTCTAGGTCACTTGGCCCCACTTTCCTTATTTTAGGGTTAACCCACTTCTAATTT
>JZKD02S1672712.1:376055-396436 GCA_000966675.3 Picea glauca
ATCAAACAAACTTGGGTCCATTACCCAAACCTGGGGTCTCCAACTTCTCATGGCCATAACTCTCTAACCGTGAGGAGTTATGTGACGTTCCACATACCACCGGAAATGGAATGACGAGCACTATCCATCTAGGATAATTTACCTAACAAATTCATTGTACTTTATCTCATTATTCCACAATTAAGCATGGGTTCTCTTACTCTGCAAAGCGTCTTCCCGTGAGGGCTTTCACCATAAGGGGACCACTTTGGAGTTCATCCATCTTTACTTCTTATCAACCATGACAAGGCAATAATGACTCATCTTTACATCAAACAATCTTGGGTCCATTACCCAAACCTTTGTGTTGCGGGGCTTTCTTCAAGGGTTCACATCAATGACAACCAACCTTAATCAACGATATCCCCCTTTGGCATTGATGGCAACACTCTGATGCAATACTGAAATCATATCACTCATGTTCCCCCTGGAACCATGCCTTTGTCCTCTATATTTGATAAATTTGCCTATGTCCTCTGTATCTGATAAATCTCTCCCCCTTTGTCATCAATGGCAAAGGTATCTTTCCATATGGGGTTGCTCCCCCTGACTGAACTATCCTCTTATGGTGCTTCCTCGTGTACATATAAGACATATAAGATAAGCATTCAAAAGTATTCAAAAAACATTCATTTTGGAGTAGAAATAACTCCAAGTCTTTGGCGAAGATATTCAAAGGCCTCTCGTGAAAGTGGTTTTGTAAAGATGTCTTCCACTTTTTATTTTGTGCCCACATACTCAATTCTGATGTTCTTTTCTGCAACATGTTCCCACATAAAGTGTTACTTGATTGGAATGTGCTTTGTCTTGGAGTGTGTCACCGAGTTTTTTGAGATACTAATATTATTACAATATATTGGAATGGGCTCATCATACTCAACTTGTATATCTGTCATAGTTTGTTTCATCCAAATGACCTGTACAACATGTTGTTGTTGAAATATACTATGCCTCGGTTGTAGATAGAGATACAGATGATTGTTTCTTGCTTAGCCATGATACCAAACACTCACCTAAGTAGAACGTTGTTCCACTGGTGCTTCGTCGGTCATCAATACAACCTGCCCAATCTGCATCTGTGTAGGCAATAAGTGATAGATATTTTCCTTTTGGATACCATAATCAAAACTCTTCTATTCCTTTGAGATATCTGAAAATCCTCTTTACTACTAATACATGTGATTCCTTTGGTGCTTCTTGAAATCGTGCCACCTGTCCAACTGTTTTCATTACATCTGGTCTGGATGTTGTCACATATAGTAGGCTATCAATCATTGACCTGTATTGCCTCTGATCTATAGACTTCGAATCATCATCTTTGCTCAACTTACAACTGGTTTGCAAGGAAGTGATAACTGGTTTTCAATCTTCCATTCCGAACCTCTTTAGCATTTCTCTGATATACTTGGTTTGAGAAATAAAAATTCCTTGGTTGCTTTGATGTATCTGAAGTCCCAGAAAGAAGGATAGTTCTCCAAGTAACGACATTTCAAATTCATCCTGCATGTCTTTTGAAAATTTTTGGCTTAACCTACCATCATCACTACCAAAAATAATATCATCAACATAAACTTAAATTAATAAAATATTACCTTGACTTACCTTGATGTAGAGGTTGTTGTCTGCACTTCCTTTTCTGAACCCTTCCTACTGCAGATACTTATCCAGTTTGGAGTACCATGCTCTGTGATCATGTTTTAGACCATACAAGGCCTTTTTTAATTTACATACATAGTATGTGTTCTATGACAACTGAAATCCTTCTGGTTGTTCAATGTAGACTTATTCTTTAAGTTCCCCATTCAGAAAAACTGATTTTACGTCCATCTGATATACTTTAACATTTTTGGAGCATGCATAAGCTAAAAGTAAACGGATTGCTTCCATTCTGGAAAATGTCTCTTCAAATTCGATTCCTTCAATCTGTGAATATCCCTTACATACCAATCTAACTTTGTTCCTTGTAACTTGTCCATCTTCATTCAATTTATTCCTGAAAACCCATTTTGTGCCAATCACATTCTTATTCTTTGGTCTTGGAACCAATTCCCAAGTGTCATTTTTCTCTATTTGATCCAATTTTTCATCCATGGCCTTATTCCAAAATTCATCCTTGCTAGCTTCTTCAAAACAGTTTGGTTCAATTGTAGATAAGAGTGCTAGGTGTGTTTATTCCGGTGAACGGATTTTTCTTCCAGTCTCAACTCCTGCATCTTTGTTTCCAATAATCTGAACTGAAGGATGATTCTTTTGTACTCGTTTACTAAGTGTCTTTGGAGATACTTTTTTAACTTGCTCTTCTGCTTCTATCGGATTCTCTTCATCTTCATCTTCCTTTTATACTTTTGTTTCATCTTCTTCTTCGAAAAGTTGTTGCATTGATTTGTTTTCTTCTTCCTTTGATTTTGGTTTGCCGATTTCATCAATTGTTACGTTGATGCTTTCCACAACTTTGTTCAATCTTAGATTGTAACACTTGTATGTTTTCCTTGTACTTAAGTAACCAACAAGTATTCATTTGTCCACACGATAGTCAAACTTTCTCATTCTGCCATCTTCTCTTTTGATGTAGCATTTTCTTCCAAAAACTTTGAAGTGGTTCACATTTGCTGGTCTTCCTTTCCATAGCTCCTAGGGAGTTTTATCAATGTTGTTTATGAGAAATACTCTATTTTGAATGTCAATTGTTGTATGCACTGCCTGTGTCCAAAATATATCTGTCAATTTGGAATCAATTAGCATTGTTCGAGCCATTTCTTGTACTGTCATGTTCTTTCTTTCAACAACTCCATTCTGTTGAGGTGTCCTAGCAATGGAGAATTGTCTTTTTATTCCATGACTGCTACAGTAGTCCATAAATTCCTTTGAAGTGAACTCTCATCCATTATCAGATCTCAAACATTTGATTCTTGAATCCATCTCATTTTCAACCATTTCCTTGTAGATCTTGAAGTTTTCAAAAGCTTCTAACTTGTTCTTGAGAAATAAAACTGCAATCATTATTGTACAATCATCAACTAATAACATAAAGTATTTTTCACCTTTTAAGCCCTTTGTTGTAGTTGGTACAACTAGATCAGTGTGCACAATTTTCGGTCTTGTTGTTAAATATTCCTTTGATTTAAACCTCGTCTTTGTTTGCTTTCCTTGTTGACAATGCTTGCATAAAGTGTTGGTTGGTTTCATGATTTGGGGCATTTCTCTGACTTCTTATCTTTTGTTGACTTTGATAAGGTTATCAAAATGCATGTGACCCATTCTTCAATTTCAATTTCATCATACAAATATGATTTTTAGCTCTGTAATAGAGTTGGTGTATATGATCACATTCATGCAAACCTCCCTTAACTCCAACAACAAGAGACTAGCATTTTCATCAAACTTTTATTTAGTCTCACATGCCTAGTTTTGGATTAGTCAACAACACTAACTTGAAATAATCATAACTTTGTACCTGTAATGTATAAAGATCTGAAACTGATACACAATGTTCTTCAATGTGTTTTATTTAATTCCTCAAGGTGTCACTACTTGGTACCGAAACATCGTTATGATCGCTCTTTAATTCTTGTCCTATCATGTATGTTTTTTAATGTCTTTCCCACTCTCTACACAAATCTTTGTCGCACTTCAATCCTCCTTCCTACACACAATTCCTTCCTCTTTCTACAACTCTGCAACATTTTTTGCTTTATCTCCTTACTCGTTTAACCTTATGCATCACTTCAACCTTCAAATTATTTTTTTTTTTTTCTTTTTTTTTTTTTTTCTTTCTATAGTACACTATAATACAAGTACTATGGTAGAGATACTAGGCGCTCATACTAGTGCGCGAAAGTGCGGTTTTCCCTATACAGTTTCAACTGACTACCGTTAACCATTCTTTCATCATTAAGTTTCTCCAATTGAAAAACCCCTGCATCTCTCACAAACATGATCACATATGGACTTTCTTATCACTCCAAGAGTCACTCCCAGACTGCAAATGAGAGTAAGCTCGGTAACATAGAAATGTAAATGGATTAAAATAGTTTGAATAGGTGGATCAACAAGAGAAGAGTAAAAAAGAGGGCATCAGACTGCTGCAAATACATTCCAATGGGCATGGAGTCACAACATCCTACAGATCAAAGGAAATCAAGTCGTCTACCAGACAAAAGGCGTATACAAAGATGGATAGAAGACTATAAGGTAAAAAAAGAGAAGAATAACCACATAACAAAGATAATTTTTGTAATATAGATTGAAGAGTGCTCGAACAATAATATGTTATTAACAAGCAATTACAACAAATCCTTTGCAACTCATGAATTCATTAACCAAAGGCAGCTTTTGATCTTCAAAATCTGTAAATATTATTCAAGCAATATGACAAGATAGAATGATAACAAAGAACACAAAGTCTGATAAGAAATTCCCATGAATCTCTAATGGTAGAAATGCTAATTACAACAGGCCCTTAGGCTTACAATTGAGCAAATAAATTGTTCCTCTAGCTCTCTCCTCTCTTGGATCATGAATCCAACCATGTTACCCTCCTATACAATGAATATATATCCATCTTGGTCCTTTCTAGCTCACCTATTCTAACTCCAACCCCTTTCCCAAAATAGAAACAACTACAAACAGAAAATGACACGTTTTAACTAATTTCCTGCTTTTCAGGAGGCAAAATTTTGAAAAATAGGCTTCCAAACTCCACTTGTAATTCTCAAACAATAAAAGTTGTGTAAAATATGAGAACAGGTTTTGTAGATAAGCTAGTTATGAACAAAAAATGCTCTCAGTTTCTTTAAATTCATCTCCATATGGACACAATAGGTGTCGCAAAAACATGTCTCAAATAGGAAATCACGAAAACTGAAAACATAGGGCTCAAAGATTCTTTTGAATCTCCAAATCTATGACACATGTGTGAAAAATGAAAGAGGTTAATGTTCTTGGATATTTTCTTGACAATAACCTCCTTTGGATTTTTAAAATTAATCTTATTTCACCCGGAAATCCTCTTGGAAGTCAACTAGTCAAAAATGACAGTTCAACAGTCTTAAAACATAGTTTCAGCAACATGTTTCATAGCACCACCTTTATGTCAAATAAATCTCTATCCATAGCACATTTTTAAAAATTGAGAGACATTTTTGTTATTTGGTATGTGATGAACAAAAACATCCTCCAGTTTTTAAAAATTCCTTCCCATTTGTTCATAGTACAAGTTTTAAGTTTGTCACTCAAAACTGGCAGAAACGTCTTTGCACAATTTGGTTTCTGTCAAAATTTAGGTAGCAAATTTGGGTAGCGCCCACCTGTGTATCTTGTCCAAATTTCGTTAGCACCCGCCTATGTATCTTGTCAAAATTTCGGTAGCGCCTTCACTTGAAATTTGACAGAATAGGTAGCAACCTCGGGTATTAGCAGCGCCATTAGTCTTAGGAGATTTAACAGTGTTTTAGGTAGTAAAATGGCGAACCATGCTATATAGACAATTCCTCAGCGTCATGGCACTATGGAATGTCTGTGATCTTTTGTATGATGAGACTAATCAAGAACTTTGAGTTGATAGGTTAGAAGCCTCTATATTCCTGTAGAAGTTATTTAGTTGCTTATGGAGAGGCAAGCCTCTTCTAGTTGCAAATTCTTGTGCTAGCATAGGCTCCATGGGGGATAGAGTCCCCCCTGTGAGGCTCTAGGAACTCTTGTAGTTTGAGTGCCTTATCCATCCTCAATCCTGTCCCATAATATTTCATGCTTGAGAGCACCTCTACTCCTTATTTGAAACTGAAATCTAACTACTGCAAACTAACAAAAAGGAAATGCTCGAAATGAGCTTATTTCTTCCTACTCCTACTCTAACTGGATCTGCACCCTGATCAGGTAAAGGAAGACTTCCATAATAGCCATTCAAGTAATTTCAACACTGAAATAGTCTTGTCTCTATTGTTGATCAATAGATAATAATAGAAACATATCACCGGTGATAGATAATCATTCATAAAACCATACTCACCCGGAAGTGTTGATGAGTAAATGAAATCTGAAGATTTTGGGTGATCTGAAATGTATGAATCCAATAAGACTGCAACTGGATCCTTGAAACCAAAATCATAAACATACTGATTCACTGAAATCAACTGCTTATCCATGACCACCCCTTTGTTTGAAAACTGATAACCCTCTAGTTTTCTTGTGATCAGATTTTGATCATCAATATTAACAATTTTTTCTTCATAATAATGATCAACAAATGATGATAAGACAGGTTTTAAATCATATTTATAATGATCAGCAAGAAATATGAAATTATCAATATGATCATCAGTTACTTCATGCTCACAAAGGTCTGAAAATTGATCATGAACTTATCATGCATACATGTCCATAGAAAAATTTGAAGATACTGAATAATCTGATTTCAAATATGACGCATACTCATATTCTTGATGTTGTTCTAGATCTGCTTCATACTCACTGTCTTCTTTCTCAAAATTGGAAATTCACTGACAACTTGCTTGCTCATATGCATGCAGAGTTTTAGAACAAACTCGATCTCAGATCATCCTGCTAGCACATATATTCTCCTCAACTTCTCTAGCATCTTCAAATAAGCATGCTAAGGATGAATATTTTATTTCTCTCGGGCGAAGGACAAGCTCAGAATGTTGAGCCCTTACATAGTATACCATGGCAACAACCTCGAAATATGAAATCTTTGATGGCATGTTACGATAAAGATTATAAAATCTCTGGTTGAAGACAACCGTAGTTTCTTCTTCTCCACTCCTCAAATCCTGAAACTCAGTGAGGTGTTGGTCAAAATACTTATTCTCTCCCCAATGCTTTAGAAAAACATCGGATAGCTTGATCCACGAACAAATGGAATGATCCCTCAAACTCCGAAACCATATAGAAGCATCTCCAAATAAGGAATTAGAGAATAACCTCATGTTAACATCATCATGCACTATCTCAAATTGATCAATAAAGTTCTCAAAGGATTCCAAATTCCTCTCAGCTATAACATGATCACCTCCAAGAAACCAGGGAAGATACTCAAGAAAATTAAGAGGACAAGGATGAAGTTAAGATGGCAGCCTTAAAGGTTTAAAAAGATTATCTCGGATTCTACTTTGAACAGTAATGGGCTGAGTATGAGATGTAGCCAACTGATTCTAAGGTTCAATGATAATATTAGAAGGTGATGATATCTCTGAAGGCTTTGAAACAATTTCAATCTCTTCAATGTTACAAGGGTGATCAGGTTCAGGAGGGATTTGAATGCAAAGCTCGTCTTTATAAATAGGTTGAGGCAAGGACAAGGGATCAAACTCAACAACACAAGTATGTGACAAACTTTCCTCTCGCAAGGATAGATATACGAAAGTATGTTGATGATCATCCGAATAAACAAAACACCAGATAATCCTCTTTACATGCGAAGGGAAAAGTAAAAATGAGTTGATGAGGAACAACAACAGTTCATGAAGAAAACTCATAAAATGATACCTGGTTTTTCCCTTGTGTGCTTTCATCTTTGTGTCAATAGGATCCCCCCTAGTGGAGTCTTTGATTGTGGAGTTGCTAGGTGAATGATGAAGTCCTGAATATGTGATCAACCCTCGTTCACCATCAAAAGCTGGAACTGGTCAACGTCATTCTCCCAAGGAAGATTTCTCATTCATCTCCGTCCCCGACAACGATGCCAATTATGTTATCATTCCAAGAGTCACTCCTAGACTGCAAATGAGAGTAAGCTTGGTAACATAGAAATGTAAATGGATTAAAATAGTTTGAATAGGTGTATCAACAAGAGAAGAGTAAAAAGGAGGGCATCAGACTGCTGCACATACATTCCATTGGGCATGGAGTCACAACATCCTACAAATCAAAGGCAATCAAGTCGTGTACCAAACAAAAGGCTTATGCAAAGATGGATAGAAGAATAGAAGGTAAACAAAGAGAAGAATAACCACATAACAAAGATCCTTTTTGTAATATAGATTGAAGAGTGCTTGAACAATAATCTGTGATTAACAAGTAATTACCACAAATCCTTTGGAGCTCATGAATTCCTTAACCAAAGGCAGATTTTGATCTTCAAAATCTGTAAAAATTATTCAAGCAATATGACAAGATAGAATGATAACAAAGAACACAAATTCTGATAAGAAACTCTCATGAATCTCTAATGGCAGAAATGTTAATTACAACAAGCCCTCAGGCTTACAATTGAGCAAATAAAATGTTCCTCTAGCTCTCTCCTCTCTTGGATCATGAATCCAACCCTCCTACCCTCTTGTAAAATGAATATATATCCATCTTGGTCCTTTCCATATCACCTATTCGAACTCCAACTCCTTTCCCAAAATAGAAACAACTACAAACAGAAAATGACATGTTTTAACTAATTTCCTGCTTTTTAGGAGGTGAAATTCTGAAAAAGAGGCTTCCAAACTCCACTTGTAATTCTAAAACAATAACAGTTGTGTAAAATATGAGAATGGTTTTTGTATATAATCTAGTTATGAACAAACACCTCTCTCGATTTCTTTAAATTCATCTCCATCTGGACAGAACAGGGGTCTCAAAAACATGTCTCAAATAGGAAATCACGAAAACTGAAATCATAAGGCTCAAAGATTCTTTCGAATCCCCCAATCTGTGACACCTGTGTGAAAAATGAAAGAGGTTAATGTTCTTGGATATTTTCTTGACAATAACCTCCTTTGGATTTTTAAAATTAATCTTATTTAACCCGGAAATCCTCTTGGGAGTCAACTGGTCAAAAATGTCAGTTCAGCAGTCTTAAAACAGAGTTTCAACAGCACGTTCCATAGCACCACTTCTATGTCAAATAAATATCTAACCATAGCACATTTTTAAAAACTGAGAGAGATTTTTTTTATTTGGTATGTGATGAACAAAAACCTCCTCTAGTTTTCAAAAATTCCTTCCCATTTGTTCATATACAAGTATTACGTTTGTCACTCAACACTAGCAGAAACGTCTTTGCACAATTTGGTTTCTGTCAAAATTTAGGTAGCGAATTTGGGTAGCACCCACCTGTGTATCCTGTCCAAATTTCAGTAGCGCCCACCTATGTATCCTGTCAAAATTTCGGTAGCGCCTTCACTTGAACATTGACAGAATGGGTAGCAACCTCGGGTATTAGCAGCGCCATTGGTGTTAGGAGATTTAGCAGCGTTTTAGGTAGTAAAATGCCAGACCATGCTATATAGACAATTCCTCAGCGCCATGGCACTATGGAATGTCTGTGCTCTTCTGTATGATGAGACAAATCAATAACTTTGAGTTGATAGGTTATAAGTTTGTATATGCCTGTAGAGGTTATTTAGTTGCTTATGGAGAGACAGGCCTCTTCTAGCTGTAAATTCTTCCGCTAACAAACCTAACCAATGCATTTGAAGCTTCCTAGGGTGCTGCAAAAACTTGTTTTCATAAAATAAAACTAAGTCTCTTGTATGAAACTTCTTTTGTTTAATGTGTCTTTCATGCCATGCTTTCTCGCGCGATTTCTAAACTTATTGATGCAAATCGGTCCTCATCCATCTCTACTAGCTCTGACAATCTCTTCTCCATTGCACCAAAATCTATAAGCTTTGATAGCGCAACAATTTGCAAACTCGATACTATGCATTCCATAGGAATAACAACTTCTTGGTCATACACTAGTATGAATGGGGTTTGTTCTTCCAACTTCTTACTTGTAGTCTTATACGCCCATAATACTACTAGAATCATCAAGTTCCAAGCGTCTCGTCTTATATTACACACATTCGTTAGTGCATGTTCTAAGATATTATTGAATGCTTCCACTTTCCCATTTTCCTAAGCATGAGACAGTGTGCTCTTCTTATGATGAATATGAAACTCCTCTATCAAAGTTGCAATTGTCTTATTCAGAAAATCAGTTCCTTGATCACTCACAAGTATTCTCGGGCATCCAAACCTTGTAACCACATTTTCAAACAAAAACTGCACAATTATCTATGTACTGCAATCTATGAATGGCTTTGTTTCAGCGCATCTGGTCACATAATCTATCGCAGTAATGATGTATATGGCTCATGACCTCTTCGTTGGTGGATTGATTGGCCCAACAAAATCCACTTCCCCTTTATCAAAATATTTTAATGTCACTTGTGGTACTGATGGTATCTCATCTATTGTGGATGTCTTCCCAATTCTTTGGCAAACATCAGAAGTTTTACAAAATTCCTTGGCATCCTTATGAAGGGTAGGCCACCACAATCCTCCACACAAAATCTTCTAAGTTGTTTCTTTTGTTGTTTATTGTCCTCCTGAAACCCCTCCACGTGCCTCTGACAATATCATATGTCTTTCATGTTCTAATACACATTGTCTCAAAATTCCATCTGCACCTAACTTGTACACATTTCCTTCTATAAGTTGATAGTTTGGCATCTTCACTACTAATTTATTCTTATGCACAATTGTAAACTCAAATGGGGTTACTCCTGTACTCAAGAATTGAACTATGTCTCCAAATAGTCATCAACCATTTGTATTGTAAATAAGTGTGTGTCTAGTAAATTGTCATCCAAGTTTCCTGCACCTTCTCCTGATAGTATGCGTGATATGTGATCAGGTCCTGAATTAAATTTCTTTGGTTTCACAATTACCTCAAAGTGATATTCCTAAAACAGTAATAGAATTTGCATATTCTCCCCCCCGACACTTCATCTGTAAATGGTGTAGGAAATGGATCATGTAATCAGAAATAATTTAATTTTCTCATATCCACACAAATTTTGATCCCTCCTGTCTTGTTTTCCTGAACTACCATTGGACTAATCCACACTGATTCTAAAATAGGTTCAATAATTCTAACTTTCAACATCTTGTCTAACTATTCTTTCACCTTCTGCTTATATATTGGGTTCAATCTGTATGGCCTCTACTTTACAGGCTTAGCATCTGGTTTCAAGGGGATCTTCATCTCTCCTAACTCCCCAACAACCCCTTTCATCTATGAAAATGTAGTCGGAAATAGGTCTTGATACGGGCGCAGTAAATCAACTATATTTTCAACAGTTTCATTGTTTCAATAGTCTCCTATGTTCACAAATTTGGGATTATCTTCTCTACCAATGTTTACTTTGCGCATTCTCAATGGATTTGCATACATATCATATCCAAGTTGTGGTCCTTCTACTGCTCGCTCTCCTTCTGTTTATGGTATTTTCACATTTCTGGGATCTTCGTCCTCCTCTTGGTCCTTTTCAGCAACATTATAACAATGAAAAAAATCTCAAACTACCACATAATATCTATGTGCGCTACATACAGGTACTAGTTCCATCGAGTCTTCTGCTGAAAAAATCTTGTTCTTGATGACCTGCAAAGTTGAGTCAATTAAAGGAACGTCAACTTAAAAACTAAACATTACCTTGAAATTACGTGTCAATTCTTCCTAGTTCGCAATTTCTTTGTGCACTTTCAATTCCAAGTACCAATTCTTCGGGATTGTGTTCAAGCTGTGTACAAACAAATGTGTCCATTCTTGCTTGGGTACTTTGTTCCATGTTGCAATACATTGTGTAACATGCTCCATCGAACAAATCAATATTGTATACTTATGTATACTATATTCACTCTTTTTTTCAAACTTGCCTGTAATAGTATTCTACATTGTCATTAATATCTTAATCCATTCTTATGCGCATCCCACCATCCGGTCGGGGTCACTTTCAATGCGATGTATAAACCTAATAATCTTTCTTGATCTGATATTTTCAACTCAAATTTTCTTATAAAGTAGCTACATCGATTAGTTCGCCATAACTTGGAGGATCACATACCTCAGTTTCAATCCATCACAACGCATGAGTAATTCGAGCACATTTCTTTGTAGACACTTCATGCAACCTATGTTGTCAATTCTCCAAAGCTTCTTCTAAATCTGACGTGCATGAACTAGTACTTCTCCAGCTAAGTACACCATCAGATGTAGGATTCACATAATCATCCATCCACGCAGTCATATTATATAGGTTGTCGAGCTCTTTTCCTTTTACTGGTTCTACATATCTTCTTCCTTCAGTAGGATCTAACGACGCAGTAACCTTCAAGTCTTCTTCTTCAAATATCATTTGCATCTTCTTCAGATCAATGATAGTTAGGTTGTCAAAGTCCCAATCAATTCCAAGTAGTGTTGGGTAAGGGGTGATTCCATCTACTATCTCAAACCGTTCTAAATCATCCAAGTTGTGCACTCCATCAATGCTAACACTTACCCCTGTCAACCTTCCAACTAGAACAATCTTATGTTATTTCCCTAGTCCCAAATGGATAGGTGACCAAATCAACTTCAACTGGCCCATCATCTCCCAAGTCTACCTCAGGATGACATTCACGTCAAATCCCAAATCTAGAATGATATTTTCCATGTCATAATCTCTTATCTACACATTAAGTTGAAACTCCCTATTCATTCTCCTCTTACGGTGCACCTGGTTAGATTCTTAGTGTATGAAAGGTATCTATTTCTCTTAGGTGCAACAATTAATCATTTCGCGTAGGATACTCAAAGAAGACTCATCTTTCATTATCTCTAAACAACTTTTCAGAAAACTATTCAAAGTGCTTACCTTATTAACCTACCTTTCTGAATGGTCGTAGACTAGTGGCATATCATACACTAGTGGTCTATCATACAAAGGTGGCACGGTCGAATTTGATGCTATTCATTCTTCTCCTATCATTTCCATTCTTCCTTATGTATAGGTCTATTTCTCCTTTGTAGGGTCAAACAACGGTAGAGGCTCTGTTTCTTTCCTAACCCACTGGTGGATCTTATTTCCTTGATCCATTGCAACAACTCTAGTTCTGGTTCCTCCATGCGTAATTGCTACTATCTTAGGTTTTTTGTGGCACTTTTCAGTTTCTATAATCTATACATTTGCATTCCTCTTTTCTTTCCATTTCGTGATCAACTGTGGACAATACTTTATCGCATGGTCTAGCTGTCTGCAATATGTGCACGTTGTGTAGGGATTCTGGAAGTCTTGCGCTATATGTCCAGGTTGATTGCAGTTATAACATATAATATCTAGTCCTCTTCCTCTACTGAATCCTCCTCTGCCACGGACTCTGAACCCTCCTCTTCCAACTTGATTATAACCTGTTGGAGTATTATACTACGGAGATTCTCCTTTGGATTCTTCTCCCTGGACTCTGTATGAGTCTACAATATGCTCTCTCATGAAATCAAATGCGCGACAATCCTTCTTTTCATGCCCGACAAACTTGTAAAAGTTACAAAATAGATTTCTCGCAATACTCTGGTACTTCTGCATCAATGGGCAATTAGGAGGGTGGTGCCCATCGTTTTTCAAATCTCACAACATACCCCTTGTGGATTTGAAGCTCCTGTATTCAAATACTGCTGAAATGTTGGACATTCACTCTTATGGTTGTTGACGTCAAGAGACTAAAGAGTCTTCAACATCAACATTTTCAACCTATCGTGGGGATAGGAGAGAAGAGATGGAAATGTTACCATACGATTAAAGCCTCGGACAAGAAAGCACATTGAACTCTAGGCCAATTTTCTCCTAACCAACAATCCAAGCATAGATTATTTTGCCTTATAATTTAATTTTTTAACAATATTTAATTTTTACGCAATTTTATAATTATTACTTCTATATGGAGTTTATATATTTAGAGCAATAAATCAAATTTAATAAAGAAAATGCAATTAATAAAATAAAAGGCAATTGTTTTGTTTTTATTTTAACCAAAATTCACTGAAACCAAGTTAACCAAAAGATAAAAAAAGTTAATAAAAAAATGATTTAATTAAAAGAAAGCTTATTAAACAAAATGTTTGTTTGAAGGTTTAACTAATATAATTTTATTTTTTTTGTTTTTTAGAAGGATGTGATAAATAACAAGAAAAACAAAATATAATTTAAAGCAAAAGGTTTATTAACAAGTTAGTAATGAAAGCTTATATACATATTTTACAAAATAACATAGTCATAAGTTTGTTTATTTTCCCTTTTTAAGTTAGGATGTAAAAATAATAAAATCAAAATAATAAAGCAAGAGGAAAGTTATTCATATTACCAAGCTAATAAATAAAACCTTATACACATGATTATTAACAAAATAACATGCTTTGTTTGTCCTTTTAAAATTTTATCTAACTTTTTTCTTTTTTTTAATTCTGAATTCAAAGCGTTAAATTAATAATGAAGAGGAAAAATGAAGATTTTAAAGAAAGATCAAGGGATAGTTCAGAGTGAGAAAGAAATGATTTTAATTAGAAGGCTTTTCATACAAATTCATAAATCTTTAAAATCGACAAGTCTCTGTGTAGACTAGGGCCAGGTATATGGTTTTTAGTCCCTCTAGACACAATGTACAATAGAAAGACCAAGCATGAGAAAGAAAAAGAAAGTCGAGCCAAGAAGGAATGGAGCCATGGTGGAGAATGACAAGGAGAAAACCTGCATATAGATACCGATTAGCGTCGAATTAAATCGAGCCTTAATACAACAACATAACAAATAAATCTTTACCTTGTGAAGGCCAGGAAGCTCATCCTCGCCTATCCTTTTCGCTTCTTCGCAAGACCCCTTGTTGTCAACGATCCCGTCAGTCTTTGTTGAAGATGTAAGAAAAGAATGAAATGAAAAAGTCCTCCCAACACTCCCAACATACTATTCTCTGAAATTTCTGCCAAAGTTGTTCTCTCATAATTTTCTCTAAATTTTTCTCCTTAAGAAAATTTCAGTCTTCACAAAAATTTCTTCTTCTTCAATGGTTGTGCGCTGCTTTTTTAACTTGTTTTGGTAGACCGTTCCTTCGATTGGTAGTTTCATAACCGAACTTTAAACTTTACATAACAATTACTTAACAAAACTAATTTGTTTTTATTAATCCCGTGACATTTGTTTGTGTTTTCTTCATGTATTATAACTATTTTCCATTTGATTTTATATGTAGCCTCACGTAGATAAGTTAATTGATTTTTCATAGTAAGAAGAATTTCCTCACAGTTTTCCACCATGTCTAAGAAATCACTGTCAATTGTTCGTCTTTCGTTCTTTCCATAGAATGCAATAGCTTGTCCAACTGTTTTACTAGAGCACCGTAGTCATAATCCTTTCCATACTGCATTTGGAATGAAGGTATGGAACATAGATAACTGAAAATAAAAAACCATCTATGATATAATAAGATGGATCCTTCCTCTTTATATATGCAGAGACTAGGTGATTGTGAGTAGAAAGCTCGAGCTCAAATTCATGATACTCAGAATCACATAGAATTTTGACTCTAGCATTCTCTCCTGTGTACTTCTGTGAAACAAGGCAACTAAAACCCATACGCTCTCCACGCCTGAAAGCGATAGTTCCAACATTAGAAATATCAATTCCATCAAAATTGACGAGAATATGTGATGATCTCAGGAATTTCATTGTTGGAGCTGTTGGTTCTACTCTTCTTACACGAACACCTCTCTGGTTAGACTTCATTCCCATTGCAATACACAAATCAGGATTCTCCATTTCCTGCCATTCTATTCCAAGTATGGAAAATCCTGTGTAGTCTCCTGAGTGCTCATAATCCATGATAAAGTGTGTAATAATAGGGGTTGGTATAACATATCCGATATTTTTTGAATCTTCATGTTTAAGTGATTGAAATGTAATTCCCACACACTGGCCCTTGTCATTGAAAAGCAGGAATCCCAGAATTTCCAGCATTTATAGCAACATCAATCTGCACTCCTAGAAGCTATGTGGCTCCATGCACGTATGAAAGAACCTCAATGCGTGATACAACTCCACTAGTCACAGAGATTGTGTCGCCACCGATTGGATAACCCACAATAGTGACAACATCCTGCAAAGTGGGCAGGGTTCCAAATTGCACTGGAGATACTCCTTCCCAGAACTCATTGTCGCTTATAGTTAATATCGCAATATCACATTCAGTACCAATCGCAAGCACAGTAGCCAAATACTTGTATTTGATCCTCGCTTCTTTGAGATTCACTTGTGTATGATGCTCTATAGAATGGGTATTGGTAACCACTCAACGTCCATCAATAATAACCCCACTACTATTCGAGCTAAATTGATTCTTTTGCTGCCATGGAAGTGAAATTTTTGGCTCTGTATGCACACAAAAACTTTGACTACTGCATTCATAAATGGAGAACCCTTGACATCATCAGCCACTGCATCTGTAGTCACGTTCTTCCTGATCACATCACTCAAAGTATGAGGAGACGACAAAGTATACCACAAAATTCTTCGTAGAGTGTATTCTAAAGACCGCTCACTTTTCACAATAACATGAATGTCTTGGGGAAGATCTCTTTTCACCACTCTAACATAATTTCCTTCTTTTTTTACTATAACTTTGCTTGATCAATAGTTGCTCCTAAAATGGCCGTTCTCTCTCGAGCTTTCTGATCCAAACTTTCCAGCTTGTACAGAACGCTCTCAACCCCTTCAGGTAAAAGAATCTTCTTTTCATAATTCTTGAAGCCACTCGTCATCTCCATCATCTAAATCATAGTCAACAGAGTCTAAATTTTCTACCATAACCCTCCCACATCAGAATGGTGGAGGTTGCACAAAAGTCATTGAGAAATCTCTTTCATATGTTTCCACGACAACAAACTGTGGTATGGGACATCATAATGTGAAGGAAACTAATAAAATGCAGTGGAGTAGAGTAGGCATTTGTATAGAATCACGGCTAAATTTTGATTTTATAAAAAAAATATTATGGAAAAGATCATGGCCAAGAGGATTATATATTCTTGCTTTTTGTATGTTGGGTTAAGGCAACCATAAGAAAAAGGAAAATGGTTTAGCACACGTATTGGCATAAGGTAAATCAATTAACTTTTAATATAAGGTGAATATCATGATCCTTTATTTGAATAATAAGGTATCTTGTGTCTTGTGACCTTTGGAGAAAATCATAACACAAAATGGTATGGAAAAAAAACTTTAAGAAATCAAGCTATGGGAAAAATTTAGAGAGTGCCTCATGTAGAAAAGTGGTGTATATGATAACAAATATGTGGGAAGCGAGAGTGGGACCTAAATGCGATAGTTCAAGAGCCTCAAAACTTTAACCAAACACCATATCATCTTTGTCGAATGATAGACATAAACCTCTGTCTATCTGAGATCAGGTATCCTGTGTGACTAACCAACTCTCATCCTTGTTTTTCCATTAGTAAATACTCATCATAAATAAAACCACATATTTTTTTAATGTGTAGCAGCGACCCAGCGGGAGCGCACAAGAATTTGCGAAATAAGAGGGGGTGCCTAGAAACGCTTTGTCGGCTAGGTATTGTTGACAAAAATCGTCATCAACAATGGTGACCTTCTATTCTACATGTGATACACCAGAATTCCTCACATTTTTCTTTTCCTTTCACAAGTTCCTGCAACTGAATCACCAATGTTGCCAACTCTGATTGCACTTGAGCCATCCATGCACCATTTTATCCTATCAAGGACACTTCTAACTTCATCGCAATTTCTAAGGCTTCTGACTGCAACACAATCTTATGTTATGTCAAAGGGCAGTGTATATGCGGAAACAATCCTGCAATAAACCACTCTTTGTGTTGTCCATATGGAATTTGGAATGTCAACCTATCCTTCAGTATCTTAAATCTTTGATCATAGTCCCACACTGATTTATTTACTATCGACTTGATCTCCTTCAACTCTATAATGTGTTGTGACTTAGATTAGGTTTCCAGAACTCTTTCAATTGAGCTTGTCTTACCTCTGCCAATGTTCTAGTCTGTCCCGGAGGTGTAGTAGTCTGATATTTCATGTACTATAATAATGCACAATTTTTGAATGTCGTTTTCAACTATGCAATCTTCACATCATCATCTTGGATATTCTTTACAGTCCATATTGTCTCACAAATGAAAAAATATTTGTGTGGATCCTCTTTCCCTTCTCCATGGAAGACATACATCCTTAAAGTAGGATCTACCCCCACCATCGTGTTCTATGTGATATTCTTTTCTAATAAAACTAATTGATTTTGACTCAACGTACTACTTCTGCTACTCTAACTAATTTTACTACTATCTTTACTTCCTTCACTAACTATAATTGACAAAGCTTTGGATCTTAACTAAGTTCTTGATAACGCACACAAGGTCATGGATTCGACGCAGAGTCTAATATGAGTGGGGTCTTCTTCTACTACACTGAGCTAATGGATATTTTCTTTTGTACACATAAATCCTTCGATCTAGAGTATTACACTAGTGTATCTTCCATCGATCTCACTGTGATGGCCCTCTCTCTCAACCATAATCCTCTTCTTATTCGGTCTAAATCTCTTACCATTGTACAATACTCTAATCTCTTCATTCATGGCACACTATTTTTATCTCGATATCCTCAACCCATATGTTCCTCATTCCATTTCTTCATCCCTCTTTACGCTCAGACCATCGCCTAGTCAACCCCTAGTCCCCCTATGTGAACGAAGGTGCTTATCTATCAAATTTCATTTTCATAACTCCCTTATCGCACAACAACATCTTAATCCAAGTAGATATTGACGTTAGGTATCTTATGTGCGGTCTCTTAAAGAATTCTCTTTCAGTATCGCTATACGACTCAGTACAATCTATGGAAAATTTAATAATGTAACCTCCCGATTTCTTATAGAATTGACTTGCGTAATTAACTCAGGAATCCAATTTCTTGAAACAATAGTACGGAATATTCCAATATGTTCAATTAGTCTCTGGAGCCACTCTACTAAAATATTGGAAAAATCAACAAAGAAAATTTCATGCAAATCTGTAAACGCATACCTTTGTAACCGATTCTCTGTGTTGATCCGTGTATTCTTATTCTGATCTACAACAATATCTATCTCTTTTGTCTCCAAACATTATCTAATCTCCTCCTTAGTAGGCCTCCACATCCCCCTCTGTCGCAAATCCTGGTCCTAGCAATAGAACCATTTGTTGGCACGCAATGGGCAGACCCAAGGTTAAACATTAATTCACTAACAAATCCCAAGATACCAGCCCTTTCGGCATCACCCACAAGAGGTGAAGTGTCACCCAAGGTACCTATGGGGACTGCAGTAACCAGGATTCTGATTCATGTATGGAATAGAGACCATTTTAGAATTCATTCTTACTTAACATTCATTCAACATGCAATATACCGTGTGCGCGAAATCATAACATCATAATAACATATGACATATTTATCTTACTTAAAATTCATTCAACATGCAATATACCTTGTGCGCTAAATCATAACAACATAATAGCATATGACATATTTATATTACTTAACCATTCAACATGTGCACGATAAAAAGAATAAACCAATACATCATGACAACAAACACATAAGAACACAAGAATTTAATGTGGTTCACTCCAAACTGGGCTATGTCCACAATTGGCTTCTTATATTATTCATTCATGTTCAATCCTCACAAGAGGTGTGCACTATGCTCAAATAAGATACATCAGTTCTACCCAAAATGCCCTAGCAATTCGGCTCATTTTCTCATGTGATCGACCCCTTCACATACTATTCTTCCATACTAGGGCTTATCTCGTTACAAATGGACCAAATGATCTAACTACTACTAATTTGGTTTGGCCTTCCACGTGCTAGCCCCTGAATATGCACTATCTTCTTCTGCATGCACGCGATTTTCTCAAACTTACCCAAAATGTCTTGCTCCAACAACAATCTTCAAATTTTTTTAAGGCTTTTTGTAAGTTTACTTACAATTGTACTTTGTACTTTTATGTAGCTTATAATTATGATATGTGTACGGAATAATTTTGGAGACCCGCAAATTGCATTTTAATCTATACGAGTGATAGATTGATTCAAGTGGAAATAATCGTGTCTCTCTTGAATGGTTATTTAGTTTTTATGTAAATTAAGTAAGATTTAATTTCATAATCATAATTCTTATGTTGTTCAATAGGAAAAAATTAGGCATTAAATTTTTTCAATGGATTAATTTTCCATGTTTTTCTTAAAAAAATATTTGTTAATTTCAATTTTTTACAAAATTATCCCCAAATATATTAAAGATGAGTAAAATTAACCAACATAAACTACATGTCTCAATTACAAATACATAAGTTACATGCCAATATAATTTTAAACATTTTCCAACCTATCCTATTTATCTATGTTGCATTGGTTTTCGAGACGGGGGAACGGCGGGGACGGGGGGACGCGTCCCCGGGACGGCTAGAGCGCACCCCCAAATTTTTCAGGGGACGGCGGGTTGGGGACGGCAAT
>JZKD02S1672712.1:398042-413912 GCA_000966675.3 Picea glauca
GCTAATTCTATAATTCACTTTGGCTTCTACAGTTCAAGACGAGGAAAATCCATTCTAATTCCTTATGTGTATATCATTATGAATATAAATGCAGTTGCACCCTGCCAAGCTGCGTGCACATGAAAATAACCTGCAGTTTTACTAATTTTCATAGCCCATGATCTATATTTTGTGTTGTTAGAGGACAATAAAATGTTATGGTTTACATCCGATGCTACGTATATGGACAATGTTGGATGAAAACTGGAGAGACAAAACAGCTGCTTCAAGGCGCCTTATAAAAATATTCAGTAACTTTTCCTATCATTGTAAAATCTAAATTTTATGTCAACAACTACATGCTAGTACTATCCGTAAAATAATATGCTCTACATGAAGGAAATAAAACTGTTGAGCAGAAGGCACATGCAAAACATCGTATTCATAAATAGGTATAGTTAACATCATATTCATTATCGTATTCATAAATAGGTATAGATAACATCATATTCATAAATAGGTATAGTGTGAGGACCAAGTCCATGCATGGATAGGACAAAGTCTTGCCAATATTCTAAGTAATGATTAAATATTGCAGTATTGGCTGAAGGAGGTTGCAGTATCAGACAACAGATTGAAATTTTGCAAAATGCAAATAGGTATAAACACTATACAAGCACGTAATTTGCTATGTTATTTTCTGTATCATTTTTACCAGTCCTTGGGTCAACTCAAATCATGAACTTTCGAGTTTGCACTTATGAAAATCAAGGAAACAATAGTAAGATCCAAGAACTAGGTAGATGAAACAATAATTTGCTGATTTTTAAGAGTCTTCTGAGTTTATTATTGTCAAAATAGATTTTTATTTTGCTGATTTTTATGACTTGTCTGAGTTTATTATTGTCAAACAAGATTTATATAGCGAGAACTGACCTCTCAAATTCAGGAGATCCACATCATGCAGAGAAGGGTATGTCTCATATTTAAAAAACCGTCCAATTCCAAACTACTCCTGATCTTAAGCGTTAAATTATAGTATCACATTTTTGTTCTATGTCCTTCAAAAACAGTCAAATTCAAAACTGCTCTTGATCTAAGTGTTAAAGTGTTAAATTATAGTATCACCTTTTTCTGCTATGTCTTTATCTATCATAACTGTAATTTAATGTTTATAACATTGTTTCATAATTAAATTGTACAGAAACTAAGTGTTAAATTATAGTATCACCGTTTTCTGCTATGCCTTTATCTATCATAACTGTAATTTAATGTTTATAACATTGTTTGATAATTAAATTGTAAAGAAACACATACTATGCAGGAGATTGACAATCTTCACAGTAAGTTATTCCTTCCTGTAAATAGCTCTAAATGTTTAAAGTCAAAGACAAATCGTACCAGACTCTTGTTTTTCATTTTCTTATTTTTAATATTTGAATTATCAGGTAGAAAGGGTCAGAATAACCACAATACGAACATGCTATCTACCACTTGTAATGTTATATATGCTATGAGTTCCATAGCATATAAAGTTATGGAAAATATATAAATACTATAAATCAAGTTAAACGAATTGAAGAACAAATGTTATCAACGTTGGAAAGCATTGTCGGTTGGCCAGTGCTTCCCTTACATATGTCACACTCAGTCCCTTAGTTGTCCATGGAAACTCTATGACCAGCTTTCAATCTTAGTTGTCCATGGAAACTCTAAGACCAGCTTTTCCACAAAGGCCTCAAACAATTCCACGTAGAACTCAGTCGTTAATTATCTTTAATCATTGGTCAGATCCTTAGAAAGCCAAGAAGCGACCCTTAAGAAGAATTTTCAAACAACTCCATGTAAAACCAAATTAAAACCAAATTAAACGGGGAAAACAATCATGAGGAAATAATGAATTCCTCGTTCCGCAGGAAAATCTTGATCCATACACTAAAAGAGGGAAAACTCAACTCATGACCCCTTAGGAACCAAGCTCCTAAACTAAAGAACTGTAAGAATTATTACCATGTAACCTTCACTCAACAAATTTTGGAAGGGTGGTACTTTGAATAATAACATTCACAATTTCAACTTTTTTTCCATTTATTGACGTACATTACAGAACTAAGTGTAAAGATTATGCTTACTTTGTTTGGTTTGGATTTGTTGAGGAAGTTGAGAGATTCTCTCAACTTCTCCTTTTAAGAATGGAATTAGTTGGATCTTAGTCTAACTATATATACGTATGTAATTTCTATGTATTGGTGTACAATATAAACCATTTCTGTGTGTATTTCATGTCTCTGTGTTCTCATAAATTCTATTTTAGTATCAGAGCTGAGGAGAAATCACTATTGAGTGTTGGTTTGTGAAGTAGAGATCATGAATCCGATAGAGAAGAAGCATTTTGAGATAGGGCCGTGTGATGATTGTGTGTTGACTGTATGATCCTGCAAGGAAAACCTGTTGATATAGTGAAGCGTCGATCGTGGGAGAAAATACCGTGTGTTGAAGGACAAGTTGGCCGACACCATTGAATGTAACTACAGAGCGTCATCACTCTGAGTTGAATGTTTTTTTTCTCTATGCATGCGTGGAGGAAAATAGATCTACGAAGAGTCGCCCATCTCAATGTTGAATAAGTCTTTGCCAGAACAGTTAAGAAGAGAGTTGTTGTTTGAGAGATGCACGTGAGAGGGAGATCCGCAGAGCCAAAGGGAGTCGACTGCGTGAAAGAGAAATCGCTGCTTGTGGGAAATGTTGCCGCTGCTGTAGTTTGTGGAAATGAGGAGTTGTGAATTGCCGCTGCCGTATACATGCTAGAGTCATCACTGTAATTGAGGTGAATTGATCGTTGTGTAGAGGTATTTATTTCCTAATTGAAGTTTCTTGTTAATATGGAGAATATTACATTGGAAAAATTTAATGGTTTTAATTTTCATATTTGAAAAGTAAAAATACAACTTCAAATGATGCATAGGAATTTATGGGGAATAGTAAAAGGTACAGAGAAGGCACCTACAGATCCCAAACAATTAATTGAATGGGAAAAAAAAATGATAGAGCCAATATTGAATGGGAAAAAATGTGGGCACAATTGAGTACAATATTTGGGGAAAAGGCAAATTAAAAATGCATGATGAAGTATGATTGTCTTGTCACATAAATGATCTAAAGTCTTTGTTAGCACAGTTGGCAAAGATTGACTCTGACTCTAAAGTTAATGAAGATGATGCAAAAGCAATCTTGCTGAATAGTTTGTCTCAAAAATATGACAATATTATTTTTACTTTAACTCAAATGCCGTCTCGAACTCTAGAGGACATGATTTCAACACTTTTCGCAGAAGAAAAGAGGATGAACTTTGGAGGACATGATTTCAGCACTTTTTGCAGAAGAAAAGAGGATGAAGGAAGGTGAAGTGGAAGTCAGTTCACATTCTGAAATTGCACTATACTCCAAAGGAAGAACAAAAAAAAACATTCAATGCTTCTATTGTCGAAGACGTGGACATACAGTACTGAATTGCAAAATACGTGTTAATGATTTTCTAAATGGCAAACTGAAAGACTAGATGCTATGCATGAATACTCATCCAATGATGATGAACCTCTCAAACTTTTCTAGAATATAGTTATTGTTTATGTATGTTAGATATATATTATGTGAAGTTTGTTGTGTGAAAAGAATCAAATAATGCAGAACCAAATATGTAACAGAGTGATATTATTCAAGCATGTAGTTCTTGAGTTCTTCGGTGCGACAAGAACATGTTCCTAGCTTAAATATGTCTACAAGTCTGTTAAAACTGAAGATTATTGTTGTACTTCGGTGCTTCATAGTCAACAGTTACAGGTTTCCTTTACCTTGTAAGTTTGTAAGTGTGTAGAAAGGTCAGTTGTTTAACTGATTGCTGAAAACGTTTCGTACTTAGATAACTGTCCTACATAACTGTCGAAATCTTCTCTTCGGGGGAATTTCACAGATGGAAGTGTATCAATAAAATGGTTAAGTGTCGAGACTATCCTTCGGGTCGAGAAGCGTCAGTTTCACAAAGAGTGTCAAAGATGGTCAGAAGTGTTGAAACCGAGTGATTGCAAAGTGAGTTTAAAGAGATGAGAAAAACACAAAGAGACAAAAGTTCAACGTGTTGTAATTCTTTTGTAATTGTGATTAAGTATTATTGTAATTTGTAAAGTAAGCATTAAGGAAGAGTGTTAAGATTATGCTTACTTAGTTTGGTTTGGGTTTGTTGAGGAAGTTGAGAGATTCTCTCAACTTCTCCCTCTAAGAATGGAATTAATTGGATTTGAGTCCAACTATATATAAGTATGTAATCTCTATGTATTGGTGTGCAATATAAACCATTTATGTGTGTATTTCATATCTCTCTACTCTCATAAATTCTATTTCTAAGAACTCAATTCTAATTTTTTCCTTTTGAATCCGAGAGTCTATGGATTTTTATGATGATATATTGGATCACATTAAAGAACAATTAAAAAACAAACAATTTAAAAAAGAAAAAGGGTTTATTTCTATTTGTAAAATATCAATTAATTTAAAAAACTATCTATGATCTCGTAACTTCAATTTAAATTCAATTAATTATCTACATATTGTTCTTTCTCAAATACTTACTTTCTATGCATTGGAGCAAGGCAAATGAAAAAATTCATTAAATATGGAGGTTTAGATTACTACAATACCTATTTTACTAGTTTTAAGATTGAAAATTGCACAAAAATTTTAACCATATTTTATGGACAAGTCAAATTTCATCCCTACATTGAAGAGAAGAGAATTTGACCTGGCATGCAAATTACCTTACTCTTATGTTGTTCTGTTTTATCCACCAATATTTCGGTCTAATATGCCAAACAAACAATATCGAAGATAATGCCAAACAAGAAACAGAAGTTATCAATCATGGAATTGCTTTTGAACATTAAAAAAAAATAACACCATCTTCATATTGGAATAAGTGGCATCGTGCTATAACTACCTTTCGCGCGCGTATACGTCTCAATCCTCGCTCGGCTTGGCTCTCTAGCTGATTTAATTCTATCAGTGAACATGATGCCAACTCTTCCCCCAACATCTTTCTACAAGCAATTCGAAGAAAACATCGTAATGTGTTTTTAATATAAGATATAGTATATACTAAGAACAGACAATATTCAAAGCCATTGCATTAAATGACTCTAAAAGATACCCTACCTTTTTGTTGATTCAAGAGTCGTGATCTTTTCTGCCTTATCTGCAAATTGTCGTTTCAAATACTGCACACAAAGAATTGTGGGTCATCGATTTTTTTTTATAGTAGACCAAAACCATATTTATTTTAAATACACTATATCATTATCATTTTTTCTTATTTATTTTAAAGATTCTTATACACTTTTGTCTATATGAAAATAAGCTAAAAGGATTCTTACATTTAGTTTTATTTTAGAATGTAACTGATGTTTTGTAATATAAGTATTCATAATTTTATCATTACCAATATTGTTTGCTAGATATATTTGTGTATCCAGACTTGGCAATCATATCTCAAGAAGCTTTTATTAAGACAAAGCATACCAGATATAATCAAATTATTAAAATTGCTATTTTAATAAAACTAAAACTATCGTCATTACTAAAACTATGTTTATCATTACTAAAACTATCATCAAATACTAATCATATTCTACTAAAAAGTTCAAGGTTGTAAGTGAGCTATGACTACATAATTTAGAAATCTATAATCTTTTTGTTTTTTTATAATTACCATATACAAGCCAAGGTATACCATATTTCATAGACAAGCCAAGGTATACCATATTCAAGGAACTTCATAGACCATTCAACATAACATACTCTTTCTATGAATTGGAAAATTAGAGGTGAAGGATTCCTAAAAGAACTACGTTTCAAAGAAGGGAAATTGCTTTTGCTATGTTTGGTAAGTGGGAGAAGTTTCTCGATGTTTCAGGGTAAAGTAATATGAGTGACACAGTTTTCCACTAGATAAATTGATGTTTATGTTGCCAAGGAAGATTTCACACATGTCTACCCACAAAAAGGTGCATTGTGTGATCCAATCCTCTGCTTCATTCATATGTGGCATGCCTAATGATGATGTAATACCTCTCAAAAACTTCAACTTATACTAGAAGTAGAGCCTCTCTAAAATGTCTAGCACTTAAGAGGGATCCTTTGGTGCCTTTCCCCTAGTTTCCATCTTTTAGTTGTCATTTTGTTTCACTTTGACACTCAGGGCACCCATTTTGGGTAATTCCTAACTCCGTGGGTCTAGGGGTAAAACCTGTTATATGGGTCCATGTCACTTAGGAAACCTCCTCTTAGCTCCATAGTATTCCAAATATATATTGGAATTTATATGTATGGATTCAAATTGAGTCATACCTCATTAACCCTAAATTGTCTTTTGGCAAAAAGTATAATGTAGGATTCATGTTTGTGCCACATATGTCAATTTGTGACATACATAATAGAGAGTCATTTTTTGTCTTGATACATGTAGCGTTGTCTTACCAAATCCATGATATAGAGTCAACAAGCATGGTACAATAGCTCCATATGAATCAAACCCTCCAACAACTAGCCTAACGTCCAACTATGCCCTAAGGCTAATCCCTTGCCTCTTTATACCATTCATATAATGTTTGTAATTCCTTTTCAATATTTTGTGATATCATATATTTGAAACGCTATGTTGCAGGTACACGTGCATTAGAAATGAAATTCTTTCCACCTCGCTTATGCCCTTGGTCATCTTCCACCTATCATGTCTAGCACCTCTATAGGGATATCATATTATTATCTTGGCTCCATCCTAGCAAGATTGTGTCAACCCTACAACTTCAAGGGAGATTCAATCATAGTTGATGTAAGGGATATATCCACCACCTAAGGGTACTTGGGTCTCTCTACTATGAGTTATCATTGATTTATCTATTATATTAGTAGATTTAGTTTTGATTTATTATATAAAAACATATATATTTGCATTGAAGATTGAGTCATGGCTTGTCTTGCAAGAAATTGGAATTCTATGTGTAGGATCTTCCAAGGCATGGATCACTCTTGGAGACCCATGAAAAATGTCCTCTATATCCCAAGGAGATTAATCATGTACAAAAATGAATTCCAAGCAAGTTCATTCCATTGTTCTCTTTGCATTTCGAGCATTAGGTTTTATAGCTCATTAAATAAATTTTCAATTAATTAACGCTAGTTAGTTTTCTCACTTTCCTTATCTAACTCGCTATTAAAACTTAATCTAGAACTTAAGTGAAGTACCCTAATAATCTACAATGATAGGTGAACATAAACTAGAAATTAATACCCTACTTAACCCCATGTTGCAGGTACACATAACAGTGATTCCTCATCTTGATCCTCTCTTATCTTACATCAAAGCTTCTGAGTTTACCCTTGAAAATGAGTGGCAACTCCACTCTCCTCTTTCCCCTTCTTAGTATTGTGTGTTCTTAGTGGCGTTACATCCCTACCCGCGCATCCGATATCATGAATATATAAGTTCACTACACAACTCACTAGTTGTAACACACGTGAGTCTCACTTTTGGGAATATGTAACTACAATTCAACCTCTGACACAAGGAACTTTCAAAATTCCTCAAACTAAGATTATTTTAGCTTTGATATCACAATGCAACATACCGAGACTCCTATCTAAGCCATGTTACTACAATTTTGACTCATTTTATTGTACCATTTAAAATTTCTTAAGCTTGGTCCATTAAGTCTCTAATGCCATGCATAATTATGCCCATACAAGTATTTGATACCAAAGTGTATTAATATGCCGTGCACATTATACACTTATGCAGTCCTAACATCATGCAATTCAATGCATAACTTACAATAACATGGAATTATACACATCCATAACATAACATAATTAGGCACATAAATTCACATTATAACCGGCAATGGAAAACACATTAATGAATAACACTCTTATTTTTTTTTAAATCCACCAACTAGCTGTAGATATCAAACATTCCACCCAACCATATACATTGTTGTTCTATCTCTCTCAATAGTCGGTCACCCCCGAGATAGGGCTATGACTCCACCAGGGAAAATGCTACCTAATCCAACTAGGTCTTATAGTACAACACAAATGGTATCTAGGCCATGGTAGAAAACTCCTATAGCAGTTCCAACTAGCAATTTCTCATTCCCCTCAACCTGCACAACTAAAGGAAGTGTACCCCCTTCTCTACATTGTGGTCCCTCAATTTGTCTCGCTTCCCCTTCTAGGACTCCAACAAAGGTGGGCCAAGAAGTCTCAAAGTTGTGTCTCCAAGAACTCCAACTACAATTATGGAGTCCCTAAGCACCCTCGAGGCCTCACACATTGGGAAATCCTACACACCCAATTCCCCCTTGAGGTCTCCAACCTTCCCCAAGGAAACTCAAGGATAATTAGCAATAGAATCCCGTCTCGGATTCATAAGATTCACAAGAAACAGGGTTAGAATGTCTTCTCTAAGTGCACACCCAACATACCCAAACCAAAATAGCTAAGCAACAATTATGAGAATGATTGGGATGAATGGATTTGTTGCTAAGCCCAAACATTACATATCAATGCTCTTTTTTTTACAAGTGGCTATCAAATAAATACTCTCCCACAACTTGGGAACTCGTCCCATTACTTAGTAACTTAGGAAAAAATTATGACATGAGGATTTATGCTAATAGTATTATAATTGTAATGTCCCCAAGGCCGAGCCCTTTTGTAAATCATGTCTATGAAGTATAGAGCTTGCATTATGAATTGTAATTGTGTTTTATAGGCTGGTGAGCCAAGTTTATATAAGTTGTTGGGCTTATGTGTTATTAGGCCAGAGAGCCTAAGTGTTAAGGCCTGGAGACTTCTTTTGTATATGTAATCATGTAGAACATTAATAAAAATATAAACACCTCTGCGTGCAAACCAACCACGATGAATGAGTGATGGGGGGCTAAGCTTCCATAGATTGGGTAAGGGATTGGGGGCTCGAAGGTTGGAAAGAGAGGCTAAGTGTTGAGCCTAGGGGATTAGGTCCTTGGGAATAATATTTTAATATTATTCCAAAAGCCATGTGAAATATATGTTGTGTCCTAAGTTCTTGGAGAGGAACGCATGCTGATGGAGTGCATGCAGCTTCATGGGTGACATGTGTCGACCCAACCACATGCAGTTAAAAACTGCAGAAGTCGGTCGTGGAGGGGGTCGCTCCTCATTCCATCATCCTTTGTGTCTCATTTCGGATACCCTCACGTAGCTCTGAGAACCAGAAAACCGAGACGTCTTCCTGAAGACCAAAACATCATCCGTCTAATTCTGTTATTGGTCTGTGTCTGCCCTTGACATACCTATGCACCGTTTAGAGAACTGGTCAGGAGGGGAAAGTCAACTTGTGAGTTCCAGAACCCAGTCTATCTGCAATTGCAGAGCTGAATCCGTACCCGATTTGTCTATAGGTTGTTGTTTTTTGTTTTCCTGAGTGGGGTTGTCTTGTGGTTATCCTCACCATGCGGGAATTGAGTTGGAAGGGGCTGAAGAATCGTGTTTTAAGGCCCTTAGTTGAAGAGGCAATCTGTCAGGCCTGTGAGAATCTATTTCCAGGTGGAGTCTGCTAAGAAGTGGTATTTTTCTAGAGAGAGTCCAGCACCAGCTACGGAGCTCTAAGACTTCCTGATCTGGCATGTTGCCGAGACCCAGAGAGGGAGGTGAAGCACTCTTTGACTGTGCTTGTGAAGGTGTATACTCTCGGGCGGAACAGACATGTGGGGAATGAGAGTCCGTGAGTAGTGGGCGTAAGAAGGCATCCTGGGAAGAATCCTTTCGATTATGTTGTGCAGTTTTCCCTATAACCTCGGCCTAGACTAGGATTCCTTGCCTTGGGTGGAGCTTAGTCCCAGCTCAGGGGTGACCCGCTACAGAGCATGATGGGTAGCATGGTCTAAGGCTGGGAGGTTCATGGAAGGCCTGCACGTGGTTGGTGGAATTACCATGGTTTCAAAGATAAGTATCGGCTTATGCTTAATATTATGTTTTGCATGCCTGTGATGCTTATATGTATCATGTATTATGTTGTGCATATGAATTATTGTTACTGACAGGGATTATTTATGGTAGCAGTAATCTTGTGCTTACTCTGAGTTAAATGTGTTTAATATGACTTAAATGCATGTTATTAAACAAGTATGAGAATGATGTTGTTTTGCATCGTAGCATTAGCCTGGACAGGGGGATGACGGTCGAGGACGTTACAGTATGGTATCAGAGCCTAGTTTCAACGCTGAGCTTGGATCGACCGGATAAGTGGTCTTTGGACTAAGGTTTTGAGAAGAAATTGTGTCTGGAGGACTAATTTCAGACCTCGGAATGTTTCTGACTGTCAACGGACTACTTGACCGTGTTACAAAGCTCAGGAGGTGTAGCGGTATTATAAATCTACAACCGGTGTGGTATATGGCCACAGGGAGAGAGAGAACTCCACACCAAAAGTGTTGGATCAAGTAGATGAAGGTTTAGAAGGAGGGTACCAAGTCATTGGCCAGAAGTCCTTGAGAAGCAGAGTTGGACGGTCAGAATTCTCTGTGGAGAACTCGCGAAATCGCGAGGGTCGTAAGATGGCCGAAAGTTGCAAGGTGGTTAGTGGATGGAGAAACTCGCCACCCTAGGATCCAGAATAAACATGGGTCGTTGATCGTGGTTGGTTTGAACCATTGGATCATTTCGTGAATTCAGGGATCGTGAACTTGGAGCATAGGCCAAATTCTTGGTCACTCCAAGTCCTGAATCGCGAAAGAGATTAAGAATGGTAGAATCAGATGGTGGAGCGCTTCGAGGAAGAAGTGTCGAAATCCTGTGAGCCGTCGGATCCAGCCAACTAGCAAGGAAGTTAGGGCTGAAGAGCTTTGATAGGTGTAAGAATAGGAGAGATCTCGACCGTTAGATCCAAATCATCGAGGATCGTTGGATCTCATACAAGAACTCGTGTATCAGAATTCGGGGATTGAAGTGACAAGAGATTTGGAGTCGTTGCATCGTGAACTCCCGGTTACCGAAAACCCGAAACCCCAAAACGATCTACACCGTAGATCATAGGAGAGGAACTTGACCGTTGGATCAAGTAAATGAATAGACTGTAATTTCATAATTTCAGCTAACGGAAGTTCGAGATGTGTAGATGCATGAACCCCTGATGCCTGAAACTCCGAAACGAAAAGTAAAAGTAGTGGGGCCCCCCGACATCGCTGGGAGTGAGGTGGACCTTCTTAAGGACACCATGTGTCACTACCTTGGTGGGAGACAACTGTGTTGTGGGCCCGAAGGGTAAGGAAATCGAATTTTCGAAAGACGGGAGTTGGAGAGGGAAGCAAGTGCGAAAACCTTCGGGACCAAAACCCTGAAACCCAAAACCGCAAAGCCCTGAAATCCCAAAACCCAACGTTTCGTTTGGAGAGCCTTGTAGCACCTAACAGTTTAATGGTTGATCATGGCCCGTGGATGCATGGGTTGTGGACTAAGAAAACGGGGGCTATTGCCGGAAATTGCAGAGCCAAACAGATCTCAGAAAATTCGTGGAATCGAAACGTTTTCTTATTCACGTTGGTTTATGAATGTCGTAGTTTTATTAAAGGTTTAAGGCCTGGCAAACATCGGTTGACTGCACGTTGTGTGTGCAGAGTTCAATGAGTGTCAGGACAGCCGCGAATCGACGTCGAGTATAGAAATGGAAGAGGTGCGAATTGCCTCCAATTCAGAGAACGAAAGAGAAGGAAGGGATGTCAACTTGGGAGTTGAAGGATCGAACTCCTATGGGCATGGAAGTGAATTGGATAAGGAAGGGCATGTGATGAAAATCATTGAAAGATTGCAGAAAGATGCCCAAGCTTGCCGAGCCGATAGCCGAAAGCTCATGAGGGTCAGGGATCGACAGTGTGAATTCAACTTAAAGATGTTGAAGAACCTGGAAAGAATAGAAAGGAAACTGGAAAAGGAGAGTGACACAAGAAAGACAAGGAGTCGCAGGACCCCTGAGAGAAAAAGAAGATTGAGGAGTGGTAGTAGACATCATCCTCACTCCCCAAAGCATTCCGATAAAGAAGCACACAGTAGTTCAAGCCCATCCCCTACCAGAAAACACCGAAGATATGGAGTGGATGAATTGAAAGGGGAGATGAACAAGATTAAGCCTCCTACGTTTGATGGAAAACATAAGGAGGAAGATGCCGAAACATGGCTGCTACAGAATTATTCCCCTCATGCAGAAGGAAGAATTGGGATGTATCAACTAAAAGGAAAAGCATCCATGTGGTGGGATCAGCTTGGGCAAGTGCAGCACGTTAGAGAGAAAGATATAACATGGAAGGAATTCAAGAGGTATTTCGAGAGGAAATACCTGACTAAAACATATTATGACAGAAAGATGAAGGAATTCTTCAAACTCAAGCTGGGCAGTATGACCATTGATGAATACGAACGAAGGTTTTTGGAATTACTGAAGTATGTTCCATTCATCAAAAATGAGGTTGTCAAGATCCAGAGGTATCTAAGTGGACTGCCACCTCCCATTGGTGACAAGATTCAGTATGATGATCCTAAGACTATGGAAGAAACAATAAGAAGAGCAAAATGCTTAGATGAACAACAAAGAGAAAAGCCTACCTTTCGGAAGGCTTGGGATAACCAGAGGAAGTTTAAGAAAGACCAGAGGCAGAAGGGAAACAAACCTCCCTTTTTCAAAAATAGTCCTCAAGGACATCCATCGTTTAGAGAGCCGAGAATGGCTGGAGTGGGGGAACAAAGGCCGAGACAGACGCCCATCGAGTGTTGAGGCTGTAAAGAGAACCACAAGTACAGAGATTGTCCCCATAAAAATGGCAAAGCAAGCGTTGTCCATAATGTTCAACAAGATGAAACAGTGGAAGACATGGGCAGTAGAATGCCAAGGATCTATGCGGCCCTGGACAACAAGCAAGCTGAATTTCAGTCACACATGATTGAAGTGGAAGGTATGATTAACAACCAACCATTTATTATTTTAATTGATCTAGGGGCTAGCCATAGTTATGTAGATCCTAGGGTGGTGGAAAGTTTGTATTTATCAAGAAGCAAACATGAAAAGTCTTGGTTAGTGCAGTTGGCTACAAGAACCAAGAGGAAAGTCACTGAGTTGGTTAAGTCCTGTCTGGTGGACATGAAAGGATTGAGCACGAAGGTTGAATTGAATATTCTTCCTTTAGGCTCTTATGACTGTTTAATTGGGATGGACTGGTTGGACCAACATCATGCCATCCTGGACTTTCGTAACAAGGAATTTACATGCCTGGATGAGGAGGGGAATCGGAAAAGAGTCCAAGGAATTCCCAGAGCTGTGGTTGTTAGAGAAATCTCAGCAATGCAGTTGAAAAAGTGATACATGAAAGGTTGTCAATTGTTTGCAGCCCGTGTGGAGGAAGCATCCAGAGATGAAGTCTCAAAGATTGGAGACCATGCGGTACTAACAGAGTTTGAAGACGTATTTCAGGAGGTACCCAGACTACCTCCGAAGAGAGATATCGATTTCTCTATAAATTTGATGCCTGAAGCAGCTCGAGTGTCGAAAGCTCCTTATAGAATGAGTACGCCAGAGCTGAAAGAGTTGTAATTGCAGCTTGAAGAGCTTCTAAAGAAGGGTACATTCGCCCAAGCGTGTCACCTTAGGGTGCCCCGGTCCTGTTCGTGAAGAAGAAAGACGGGACATTGAGGTCGTGCATTGATTTCAAATAGTTGAACAAAGTAACTGTCAAGAACAAGTATCCTTTGCCGAGGATCGACGATCTTTTCGATCAGTTGAAAGGTGCGAAAATATTTTCGAAGATAGATCTCAGATCGGGATATCACCAAGTAAAAATAAAGGATGAATACATCAGCAAGACCACCTTTAGAACAAGGTATGGTCATTACGAGTTCACAGTGGTACCGTTTGGGTGTCGAATGCACCTGCTGTTTTTATGTGCTTGATGAATGGTGTATTCAGGGACTATCTAGACAAGTTTGTCATAGTCTTCCTGGATGACATTTTGGTGTATTCCAAGTCAGAGGAAGAGCATGAACAACACCTGAGGATAGTGCTGCAAGTGTTGAGAGAACACCAGTTGTATGCCAAGTTGAGCAAATGCTCATTTTATCAAAGACAGATCCATTACTTGGGGCACATTATTTCAGAAGAAGGGATCGTTGTGGATCCTGAGAAGGTTGAGGCCATCAGAGAATGGTCAGCGCCAAGGAATGTGGTGGAAGTTAGATCCTTTATGGGTCTAGTGGGATATTACAGAAGGTTTATCGCAGGGTTCTCAAAGATAGCTCAACCTATCACTTCCTTGCAAAGGAAGGAGGAAAAGTTTCAGTGGACTAAAGAGTGTGAGAAAAGTTTCCAGTGATTGAAGCAGCTGTTAACCAGTGCTCCAATCTTGAGGATTGCAGATCCAAATGTGGATTTCATGGTGTGCACAGATGCGTGTAAAGAATGGTTGGGAGGAGTTCTCATTCAGAATGGATTTGTAATCTGTTATGAGTCCAGGAAGCTGAAAGAGCACGAAAAGAATTATGCCACTCTCGATTTGGAGTTGGCAGCAATCGTTCACGCTCTGAGGAAATGGAGGCATTACCTCATGGAAAGGAGGTTTGAACTCAGAATAGACCATAACAGTCTGAAATATTTGTTTTATCAACCAACCTTAAACGCTAGACAAAGTAGGTGGCTGGAATTTCTGTGTGAGTACGACTTTGAGATCAAGCATATCAAAGGAAAGGACAATAAAGTGGTTGATGCACTCAGCAAGAGGGTGTATGAATTACATGCTACAACCATTAGCATGTATCAGACTAATATTAAAAGCAGAATTTTGGAGGCTGCAAATGTAGATCTGCAGTACAGAGAATTGGTAGCCAAGCTACAGTAGGGTAAGATTCCATAGAAAATGGAAATTTATAAATTGGAAAACGATGGAATACTATTGTACAAGAACATAATTTTTGTACCCAATGTCCAGAGCTTGAAACTGATGATTTTGCAGGAGATGCATAATGTGCCTTATGCAATGCACACTGGATATCAGAAAATAGTAGCAGTGGTCAAGAGATGTTACTTTTGGTCGGGTATGAAGAGAGAGATCGTTGAATACATCGCCAAATGTATGGAGTGCCAGGAAGTTAAAGCTGAGCATAGGCACCCAGCAGGGTTGCTGCAACCTTTACCCATTCCTGAGTGGAAGTGGGAAGTGGTGACAATGGATTTTATTACAGGATTGCCCAGAACAAGCAAGTTGCATGATTCGATCATGGTGGTGGTGGACAAGCTTACAAAAGCTGCCCATTTTATTCCACTGAAAACTACTCACAAGGCAACAAATGTTGTTGATATTTTCATAAAGGAAGTGGAACGATTGCACGGAATTCCTAAAACGATTGTGTCTGACAGAGACCTGAAATTCACCTCGAATTTCTGGAAAGGATTGTTCAAAGGATTCAGAACGAATCTGAACTTTAGTACAGTTTGTCATCTGAGTCTGATGGACAGACAGAAAGGGTGAACAAAGTAATAGAAGACAAACTGAGAATGTATGTGATGGACAAACCATCAAGATGGGAAGACTACCTGCACTTGGTAGAATTCGCCTACAACAATGGGTATCATGCATCGTTGAAGATGAACCCATATGAAGCACTTTATGGAAGAAAGTGCAATACTCCAGTGAGCTAGGATAATCCATCTGATAGAGCAGTAGTTGGGCCAGAGTTGCTCAAGGAGATGGAGGACCAAATGATAAAAATTAAGCAGAATTTGAAAGCTGCCCAGGACAGGCAGAAAAGTTATGCTGATAAGAA
>JZKD02S1672712.1:413962-439655 GCA_000966675.3 Picea glauca
GCCGAGCCCTGTTGTAAATCATGTCTATGAAGTATAGAGCTTGCATTATGAATTGTAATTATGTTTTATAGGTTGGTGAGCCAAGTTTATATAAGCTGGTGGGCTTATGTGTTATCAGGTTGGGGAGCCTAAGTGTTAAGGCCGGGAGCCTACTTTTGTATATGTAATCATGCAAAACATTAATAAAAATATAAACACCGTTGTGTGCAGACCGACCACGATGAATGAGTGATGGGGGACTAAGCTTCCACAGATTGGGTAAGGAATTGGGGGCTGGAAGGTTGGAAAGAGAGGCTAAGTGTTGAGCCTAGTGGCTTAGGTCCTTGGGAATAATATTTTAATATTATTCCAAAAGCCATGTGAAATATATGTTGTGTCCTAAGTTCCTAGAGAGGAACGCATGCTGATGGAGTGCATGCATCTTCATGGGTGACATGTGTCGACCCAGGCACATGCAGTTAAAAAACTGCAGAAGTTAGCCATGGAGGGGGTCGCTCCTCATTCCATCATCCTTTGCGTCTGATTTCGAATACCCTCACACAACTCTGAGAACCAGAAAACCGAGACGTCTTCCTGAAGACCAAAACATCATCCATCTGATTTCGTTATTGATCTGCATCTACACTTGACATACCTATGCACCGTTGAGAGAATTGGTCAGGAGGGGAAAGTCGACTTGTGAGTCCCAGAACCCAGTGTATCCGTCATTGCAGAGTTGAATCTGTACCCGATCTGTCTTTAGGTTGTTGTTTTCTATTTTCCTGAGTGGGGTTGTGTTGTGGTTATCCTCACCGTGCGGGAATTGAGTCGAAAGGGGCTGAAGAACCGGGTTTTAAGGCCCTTAGTTGAAGAGGCAATCTGTCAGGCATGTGAGAAACTATTTCCAGGTGAAAGAGTCTGTTGGGAAGTGGTATTCTTCCAAAGAGAGTCCAGCACCAGCTACGGAGCTCTAAGACTTCCTGATCTATCTTGTTGCCGAGACTCGGAGAGGGAGGTGAAGCACTGATGGACTGTGCTTGTGAAGGTGTATACTCCCAGGAGGAACATGCATGTGGGGAATGAGAGTCCGTGAGTAGTGAGCATAAGAAGGCATCCTGGGAAGAATCCTTCCAGTTATTCTGTGCAGTTTTCCCTGTAACCTCAACCTAGACTAGGATTCCTTGCCTTGGGTGGAGCTTAGTCCCACCTCGGGGGTGACCCACTACTGAGCATGATGAGTAGCGTGGTCTAAAGCTGGGAGGTCCATGGAAGGCCTGCACGTGGTTGGTGGAATTACCACGGTTTCAAAGATAAGTATCAACTTATGCTTAATATTATGTTTTGCATGCCTGTGATGCTTATATGTATCATGTATTCTGTTGTGTATATGAATTATTGTTAATGACAGGAATTATTTATGTTAGCAGTAATCTTATGCTTACTCTGAGTTAAATGTGTTTAATATGACTTAAATGCATGTTATTAATTAAGTATGAGAATGATGTTGTTTCGCACAGTAGCGTTTGCCTGGCCAGTGGGATGACGACCGGGGACGTTACAATAATATTTCCTTGGATTAGCCCCTTTCCTTAAGCCCTTATCCCTGTTTCCCTCTCGTGGATTTGTAGCCCCCCACTCTCTCGTCTGACTTTATCTACAACTGTGGTATATTTTATTATTATGCATGAGTGTGATTAGAATGTACAATGCTAATTCATCGGCCTTTCAACATACAAACTCTCTATCCGCGTATCACAAAGGCACTCAAATCCAAAACATACATGCATTGCACTCCAGCCCAAAACCCACTCGCTCACCACCCTAAAATATTATATGTGCATAACATATAAAATTGGGGATCAAACTAGGGGGATTACACTAGTTACAACATGTTTTTATTAATGTAGGTATAACACCCTTTGCCTTAGACATGCACAAATGACACCCTTTACTTCTTGTCTCCATTGTTTATCATTTATTTCACACATTGTTTTGGTTGATAGTTGAACTATTTTATCAAGAGTAGTTAGGGTTGTCTTGCATTCATAGTTTAGTTTATTTTTTTCTTGTACTATTCATGTTCGTTCCCTTCATCTCTTATCATCTCTTGTTTTTTTCACATATATTTCTTGTAACCTTTCCTTTCTACTTTTCTTAGCACATGTCACAATGTAATATGTAGCTCATGTGGTTCTTCCCTTTTGTCTAGCTCTTGTAGCCCTTGTGGTTCCTGCCTTTAGTCTAAATTATTTTTTATGAGAACCTCCATGTTGTACATAAGGTGAGACCTCATGATATGTTAGCTTTCCTTCCTCATAAATAGGCACCAAATCCTTCTTATGACATTTTCCAATGGGCCTTGTCCATTTATGCATCATCATTTCTTCTACTATTATATAATTTTTTTTATTTGTTTGCAATTATCTTATGTGCATGTTGTGCTCTTAGACATGGTACCTTGTTTATATCCCCTTCATGGATAACAACTCCCGGTGTCAGGGACTATGTTGTTGATTTTCCACTTAGTTCTCATTACACATCTATCCCACAGTGTCTAGAAGAATATGTGACATTTATAGGGCCCTTCCATGCACCCAACACCTATTGATGACAGGATTCCTCCTTCAACGCCTATTGATAACATGATTCTTTCCTCTTTCTATGACCGTTAACATTTTTTAGTTATCCTTCTTTATGTTTCCGCTTAACTAGATCTAGATGTATGTGTTTGGTTTCCCCCTTTTTGATGTCTAGTACTTTGGTGAGCTCCTAGGCCCCCTGCTCTAGATCATTATTTACCATTACCAGGATTTTGGTATCCTTCCCTCTAGATCATTATTTATCATTGTTATGCCTTTTTGGTTTCTTCCTTGAAGACATTCTCTTCCTAATTAGATCAACCTCACCATGTCTGATCATATTTGATTGCTTGGTTAGTTAAATATGTTTTCAGGCGATCTCCAACATTCTCAAATCCATTTGAAAGTGCACAAAAAGGATAACCTGATGAAATTTGATCTTCCCTTTTGATGCCCTAGGCTTTACACCTAATACGCAAATTGCTTAGAGAAATATGCAAGTCCGTCTTGCACACCAACCTTAGTCACGAAATAGGGACCTCAAAACTAGTGAAAAAGCCAAGGTTTTCCTATTAAACTAGCATTTCCGTAGTAAAACCGACAAATTAGTACCCATGAAGCAAGGATTATACCCCATCATTAATAATTGTTTCCTTGAAGCATCGATATTGTTTTATTTTCTATGTTACTTTCCATTTCACTATGTTATGGACCCCTTTTCTCACTCTCCAAAAAATTGAAACTCTCTTGAATGTTTGTCTCAAAGCTCTCTATCCCCGTTCTCAAACTCACAGGATGCTTGGACCAAGTGTGTTTTCCAACCCTCTACCATATAGAAGCTGCTTTCCCTCATAGGTACACTCTCGCCATTGGTTTTTATCTTATCTCTTGTGAGGTTACTAGCTATACACCAACTACATGGTAGTACTATTATGCAATAATACACCAGCTTAGTACTGCTAATCTGAAAAGTATTTGAGCAACTCCAAAAAAGATACAAGTTAACCGTATACAAAGTTCGTAAGACATGTTTCGAAGAAAG
The DNA here is from genome assembly GCA_000966675.3 of Picea glauca. Taxonomy (NCBI): domain Eukaryota; kingdom Viridiplantae; phylum Streptophyta; class Pinopsida; order Pinales; family Pinaceae; genus Picea; species Picea glauca. The sequence goes on from JZKD02S1672712.1 coordinate 417,563, forward strand.
TATTCTCGCAGCTGTGGAAAGGAATCCTACTAATCGGGATAACTTCCCGAAATCTGCTGATCAGAACCATGTCATATATCATAAGCAAGCAGCCACTGGTGGATTTTTTAAAATATTGTAATGCCACATTATGAAGGAAGTTGAAGCATCGAGAATAAAGCGGCAGCAACACATTAGACATAATGACCAAGGCAACAAATAGACAGTTTGCTTAACTGCGTCTTGGCTAAAAAGATGCTTAGCTTAAGACACGGCGAGAAGTTGTAATTGTTTTCACGTTGTACATTCGATTTACATTTTCAATATATGAGTTAGTTTCTTTTTTTTCTCCAAAATGTTTATGAAAAGTTAAAAAGAAAAAAAAGACATGAATACATTTCATCATTGATAATGTAGGTTGATAAAAAAAAAAGAGTTAGAAATAGACAAACAAAATTGCTTGCAACTTTTTTTTATTTTCATAATCTATATAATATAATTTTTAAATGTTATTTTTATTACTTAAATCATATTTAATTCATATTAAATTTATTATTATTATATTTTTAATTTTACATAATATTTTATATTAAACATATATATCAACATCAATTTTATAAACATAAGTCTTATTTAATTCACATTAAATTTATTATTATCATACTTCTAATTTTATATAATGTTATAATTTTGAAATATATTATTAAACTATAAAATGTTATTTCCCTACAATAAATTAATTTCTAATTAAAAATTAATATATCATCCCTTAAAAAAGACTAAATCCTTTCCCTCTTATCTCTTTTCATCATAACTTTTTTGTTAAAAAAAGATCTCTATAACAAACATGTCATAACAAACATGTTTACTATGTATAAAAAATGTATTCAAAACATCTAAAAATAATTGATGGAGTGAACCAAATACTATGTATTATGAGTTTCATATTAAAAAATGTATTCCTCTAAACATATGTGTTTATATATGTTAATGTGTTCAAAACAGTGACAACACCTGTAGAGATGTTACCTATTACTCAGTCCTAACTGACATATTATCCATTACTAGTTCCTATTTGTTCGTAGGTGTCTTGTATCAATTATATTACATATATTAAATACTATGTATTATGAGTTTCATATTAAAAAATGTATCCCTCTAAATATATCTGTTTATATATGTTAATGTGTTCAAAACAGTGACAACACTGGTAGAGATGTTACCCATTACTCAGTCCTAACTGAGATATTATCCATTATTCTTTCCTATTTGTTAGTAGGTGTTTTGTATCAATTATATTATATATGGTTATAACTTTAAAATGATGAAACATTATAAACTTATAAAATAATAAGAAATGATGAAAGATTATAAAACTATAAAATAATAAAAATAATTTTTTTAAACTTTTCTTAACATATATAATAACATAATAAACACAATCAATTTAGTTACTCAACTGAAAGAATTAAAAAAAAAAATGTATCCTCACTCACAATTAAATAGCTATAGCAATCAATATAGACGAATTATTAAGCTAAATTACTAAAAAGAAGTATTTCCCCACATCAATATAGACCAATCCCATTACTAAAATCACACCCAATTCAATAACTCAGATCCATTATCAGAAGTCTTAGTTATCAGAACCACTCATCAATAAAGATCAATCTAATTATTAAGATCAGCTACTTTTGACAGCATAAGAAGAATTTTCTCCCCGTTCAATAGTTGATTTCAACGGTATCGAAAAATTTGTTTTTTTTCCAAAATATTGAAAATGAAATACATTAAAAATTGTTAAAGAAGGTACCTCAATGTCGTGTTCTCTGGTTGTGCCATTTCGGTCACATTCTTGTAAATATTTTTCATACTTTTGTAACATTTTCTGCATGCTTCACATACATATAAATGTAAAATATTATTAATTTTCTATTCAAAAGATATGTAAAATATTACTAATTTTATATTTAAAAGATATGGAATAGTTTCTTTTAACATTCTAAAAATTGACAAAATGAACAATTACATATTATTAAATCATACTAAAATTTTTAGTGTATAGTTTTTCACAAAAATTATATTTAAAATATAATCATATGGATCTCAAAAATTTTAAAATCATATCTGTGAGACAAGGAACTCTTTCAGGGTATGGATTTGATTGTTAAAGTTTATTATCATATTTATATCTTATTTTTTATGCTTTAAGGTTTGAAATATAACTTTCAAAAAAGAAACACAAACTTTTAACCATTAAACTTACTCAATGTCTTTCAAAAATATATTTATTATTTAAAATTTAATTAAAAATTTAAATTATTATTATATTAAAATTATTTTTACTATTTTGCAGATCATCCAAATGCAAAATTGAATAACTTTTGTTAAAATCAAATTAGATATATAATATAAATAATAATAATAAAATATTTAATATAAAGAAGATATGTGAAATATTGAAAATAGTTTTAGAGGGTTGAGACACAGGAATCTAGCCGTTAGCATAAAGAGAGGGCGCAAAATGGTGTCACCACAGACAGCCCGACCTCTGCAGGACCAAGAGGAGCATCCAATGGAAGCAATCACAGAGCGGAAAATTTTCTTCACAAGAAATCAAATCGTTGCAACTAGGGAAAAAACCCTAGCCGCATAAGAGTGAATAGAAATCATTATGGCCAGCTAATGAAAAAGAACCATTGAACCGTCGATTATTTATGTGAACCATTTTTTGTCGCCATTTGAGCGGCTTGGGAAAAAGATTACGTGCATATTTTTTCTTTTCTAATAAATGAAATACACTCAAAAATATATCAACGGATGATTTGAAACACCTCCGAACAAATCTGTTAAGCAGCGATATGAACTCGAATCCGTTGATAGGAATTGTTGAGCGAGAAGGTCGCATTAGGCAGCGATTTGGAATCCCTCTTTGAGAAGATCTGTAAAACAACAACGTTAAGTCTGATCTGTAGTGGGAACTGGAGGGGACCGGTTGACCTGTATATCAAATACAAATACATGCTCCATTCATGTCGCTGAAGAGTCTATGTAGGCCTACTTAGAAAATGGAAATGAGACCAATTCCTCACAGGTGAGGTGGGTTACACTTGGAGGCAGCGCAAGCAATGTCACATACTTTATATTAATCAGTCATAAATATAAAGAAATACATCAAGTAGGGAGTTACAACAAACTCCTAGGAAATAGGATCTAAGTCTTAAATACCAACTTGACCTTTTTTATTGTTTAGTGATGGAGATGGAGTTTCTTCCATGGCTTGTTGCTCCAAATATGTTTCATCTTGACTCTGTTATGCTTTGTCATCGTGAATTTGATGTTGGGCTTGCACTTGGAACTGAAGAACTAGATGAGGGTTTACTTGGTGTATTTGTAGCACTTGGAACTGAAATATTAGTGGGCTTCTCATTATCAATATCATCAATATTACCCCTATTCAAAATAGATTTTGACATATCAACATAACCTTTTTGATGACTATAAACGCCCACTTCATCATAAATCACATATCTTGACATAAAAATGTTAATAGTGAGAGGATCATACAACCTTTAAGCCTTACTTTGTTCACTATATCGAACAAAAATGCATGACTTACTTTTTTGATCTAACTTTTGTCTCTTTTGGTCAACTACATGGACATAGGATACACAACCAAAGACTCTGAAATGATTGAACTTATACACTTGTAGAAATTGCATCACCTCAAAAAGAATTGCTTAATCCCTTGGTTTGTAACATACATCTTGCCATTTCCACCACTGTACAATTTTTTTCTTTCAACTACTCCATTTTGTTGAGGTGTGTAAGTAGTGGTGAGTTGTCTTTTGATACCATTCGTATCACAATAATTCTGAAAATATTTGAACAAAATTATCCTCCACGATCAGTGCTTAAGCATTTGATTTTGCAACCTCTTATGTTTTCCACAAGGGTTTTAAACCTCTTGAATGTATCAAAGGCTTCATCCTTGGTATTCAAAAAATAAACCCAACACGTTTGTGAGTAATCATCAATAAAAGTAATAAAATATGTTAACTTACCCAAACTCTTTGTTTGCATACAACCACAAATGTCCGAGTTAACTCACTGAAATGGATAATGGGCCCTCCAAGCATTTTCTTTTGAAATTTTATTTCTTGCATGTTTTCTTTTAGCACATCCTTCACAAACCTCCTTGTGCTCTTGAACCTTAGCCAAATGAGAAACTAATTCTTTTGATGTTGGAAGGTTCAAGCTATGAAAATTCAAATGTGTGTACCTGAGATGCCACAACCATCTTTTTTCCTCATATCCCATATTGGCAAGATGGTTGTTATGTTCTCCTAACATCAATGGGGGCATCATGTTCTTTGACATAGACACAATTGCAACCACCCTATTGCGTGGATTCTTATCATAAATTGTACATTTCTGATTTTCAAAGACCACCATATACTTTTTCTCATACAATTGACCAACACTCAATAAATTATGCTTTACTTGTAGAATGTAAAAAATGTCTTTAACGCTTTTCATAATTTCTATAGTATGGACTTCCATAGCTCCTTTTGAAGCAACCTCTAGTGTTTTGTCATCACCAAGCTTGATACTCAATTTGAAACTTTCACCCATTGTAGAAAAAAAATCATTATTTCCTGACGTGTGGATAGAACACCCCGAATCTAAATACACAATATCTTTACTACCATTTTCAGCTTTGTCGTAAGGTAAAAATAAATTTATTGGAGAGGCCTCGTCATCTTCTTCAACATAATTAACACTTTTGTTGTTATTACCTTCTTTTAATCTAAAGACACTTTCAAAGTTACCATACCTTTTACAATGATAACACTGATTTTGACCTCTACCTTGGCCTTGGTTTCTTTTGGTGCTATTGTTGGCATCTTCATTCTTTGTAAAGTATTATTTGAAATTTTTATTGGTAAAGTATATTTTTGCATGTAAAAATTGTGTATTTCAAAAAATAATTGAAGTGTTTGAATAATATTAAATGAGATTTTTTTATTTATTATTATGATATTATTTGAAATTTTTATTGGTAAAGTATATTTTTGCATGTGAAAATTGTGATGTTTAATTTAGTATAATAATAAGGTTACATTAAATTATTGTAAAATTATATCTTATTAGTCTATCAATAAATGCCTTCATTTCATATTGGAGTGTATTTAGATCGGCATGTGAAGGGGGTACATCCATGAGAGATGTTTTTGCACAAATGGAGGGACAAAGGCCTAACAACAAGCATTCTCACACTAAAACTAATCAATATTTTTGTGGGTACTAGTCACCACTCCCTTGTAGTAGCCCTTATTGACATAATGATCATAGTATAATTGAGATTTTCTTAATAAGCTACAATATGAAGAGAAATGACATATCTCAACCATTTATATTGTTAACAAATATATTTAAGTACATAAAAGATGGAACAATAGATAAAATGATTCAATACAAATAAGCAATAAAATAACATTAATATGCATATTGAAAGGTTTATAAAGATTATTATCATTATTATTATTAAATGTTGATAATAATAATAATAATATGCATAAAAATGATCAATTTTGTTATATTGAAAGGTCTATAACAATTATTATTATTAAATGTTGATAATAGTAATAATAATATGCACAAAAATGATCAACTTTGTTATATTAAAAGGTCTATAACAATTATTATTATTATTATTATTAAATACTGATAATAATTATAATAATATGCATACAAATGATCAACTTTGTTTTATTCAATTTCTTTTATTAAATACACATGAAGGAAAACCCAATATATATTAGACAATTAGATTTATTGTGTTTTTTACCCTTAAAAAAAAACGCAATTTTATTCATTCGAGCAAACAAAATTACATTTTGTAGCTGCTTCAAGGAGCACAACACAGAGCCAAGTGTGTACATTTTCATGCCCTAAAAAGCACGAGCCAAAAGAAACAAAACCAAAAAATCTAAGAGACCTCATGCCTCATACAAAAATTGGAGAGGATGAGACAAAAGACAGGGGCACATATCAGTGGTACAGAGACCCTTCACCCCAAGAGGATCACATTATGTGTGCATTGTTCAACACATGATATAACCAGTAATAGAATTATACAAAGAGAAAAGTTGCCATCAACATAAGCATGAAAAGGATCGAATGGAGTCAGAAACTCCATAGGAGGCAATCTGATTCTATCTGAAAAAAGTGACCTGATATTATGCGGAAATAAGCATTCAAACTATATATGAAGCATCCAATTCCCAACCAATATTTTACCCTACTGGTCACATAAAACCTATGAACATAATTAGCATCATTCATGTGCATTATTGGGTTCTTCAATAAAGTGACGATGATAAAAAGCATATGATTCATCCTTGATAGTTTATGTAATGTGTCACTGACCAAAAAGTGATTGTAGAATTTCTGTTGACACTAAATCTGCTACCATATTTCGATCCATGTAAACATGATTAAGAACCGAAGAGTCAAATGATTCCAACATCCTATAAATATCCTCCAGAATAGGTAGAAGAAAAATTTTGTGACACAATTGAGTCTTTCGTGCCCAGTTTATGACATTCATAGAATCTCTAAATTTTTCAATGGATTGAACCCCTTCTCTCCAACAAATTAAAGAAATAATTTTAAGGACATTAGCTCAGCATAATTGTTCATGCCCTATCCCAACCTCATTTTGATTTTGAAGAAGTGATTTTCAGATAGTTCTAGCATCGTCCCTACCCCATAGGAATGGTTCTGAGATGCTCCGTCAAAATATGCCCAAGGTCATGAAGGATCAATGAGCGTGGGCGATATTATATTCATGAATAACAGGAGCATAATTTTCATGAGGAAAATGAGCCAATATCGAGAGGCTTTGAGCTGCAATGAGTTTAGTAACATAATATTTATTCTTAAATATAACATAATTTCTTTCCAACCAAATGCCCCAATAAATCAATAAAGGAAGTGGTTTTATTTTCTTGTGGGATGCCACCTAAAGCCAAGACTTCTAGGCCTCATCCATGGAGTGCCCTTCCAAACACACCTCCGACTTAGACATGTTGATATTTCAAGGAATACCTACTGAGAAAAAGGGCAAGTGATGAGAAGATGGGTAATGGACTCATTTTCTACTTTACACAGTGGACACCAACCTGGCCCAATAATTTGTCGCTTCCACATATTGTCCCAAGTAGGGACCTTATCATTTATAGCCGACCACCTAAATATTTTTTCCTTCAGGGGACATTTTAATTTCCATAAGCCACTCTACCACTGGAAAGGATCTTGTTGAAGGAGATTGATATTTAATGAAATATAACCCAGTTTTGGGGTATAGACCCCAAGAGGATCTTTTTTCCATATCATCTCACCCTCTTTATCTGTCAGCCTAATATTCCCCGCCCAGAGCACCGAGATATAATCTCCACATAATATTGCAAGATCCCCATTAAGGCCCAGAGAAGCAGCACTCGTCTAGCCTTGCTACCACAATGTAGTTGTGCCTGAATATGAGACTTGGAAAAGAAAGAAAATATCCTGCAAATGAAGTTGGTTGATAAATTCAATTGGAAAAATATGGGAATTCCCACTACCTGGTCAGGGATCAACACCAATACAAACATGATTTCCCCTTCCTACTCACCACACCAATATGTCACCAACCACTGGAAAAGAAGAGACTAGAGATTTCCATATAATGAAGCAGTTCAAATGTGACTTAACAGGTTTTTGGATCCCATCTTCCATAGTGTCTGGATTGATGTATTTGTGGATAACCACTGAAGTCCATACACTAGGAGACGAGATGAGACGCCAAACTACTTTGGCTACCAGAACTTTGGATACTAAGAAGATATTTTTTAGACCCCACCCTCCCAAAGATTTGGGACAAGAAGGACACTCCCATTTTTCCCAGGGCAGAGAAAAATGATCTAGAGACCGAGACCAAATGAATCTAAAGAAGATACGTCTAGCCTTTTCTAGAACACCGTTTGGAATTCAAGAGATCATGAGTCTAATAAGGAAAGAACCCTTCATAAGTTTCCACAACACCCCCTTCCATCTATATAACTGAGAGTGTGGATTTATTAGGATTGATTTGCATTCTAGTGGTAGTGAGAAATAGGTTAAGTATTTTGGACAACTTCTCATCATCCCAAGCCCGACCACTGAAAAATATAATCACGTCATCGACAAAAAGCAAGTGAGTGATCCTAAGCCCAAGAGCGATCATAATTCCTTGGAAGTCGCCTAGGTTGACGATCGTTCCAAGAGCTCTACTTAAAGCATCAACGACTAATAAAAAGAGTATAGGGGAAAGAGGGCATCCTTAACGAAGGGGGCTTTCCAAGATGAAAAAGGCAAAGGAAAATCATTCTATACGAACAACAAAGGATACATATGAGATTCAATCCATCACCTCTTTTATGAAGGGAACCTCAAACCCAACATGAGTGAGCAGAAGCCTGATGTATGACCATTTGACTCGATCATAAGCCTTTGAAAGATCAATATTCAGAATAGCCCCTTTGGCTCTTGAGATCTTCAGAGTATGTAGTCCTTCCTGAGCTACACCAATTACCTCATGAATCTCTCGACCTTCTAAAAATCTGAAATGTTCTTTGGAAAGTGAATCTGATAACAGGGGTTTAGATCGTCGAGCAATTATTTTTTCAATGATTTTATAGATACAATTGCAAAGAGAAATAGCCATGAATTCATCTAAGGACTGAGGCTTATCCGATTTTGGAATGAGAGCAATGAAAGTTGAGATGAAAGGGGCATGAATTCTACCATCGATACGACACTCTTCAATGATTTTCAAGAGAACAACACCAATGAGTTCAAAGAAGCCAATATAGAATTCCACCTGCCAACTGTCTGGGCCTGGGCTCTTGTCTTTCTTAAAGCTATGGAGAGTTTCATTCAACCCATCTTCGATAACTTAAGAAAATAGATATGTGTTCCCTTCCTCATTCACAAATATGGGAAAAAATAAATCCAAACAGACTATATCCATGATCCTGATCCTTTAAACTCCATATGGTGTTTGAATCTTTTCGACCGTTGGCATAGGCTTGAAAACAATTTGTGTTCTCTTCCCCTTTTTCCATCCAAATGGCCCAACTTTTTAGTCTCCATGGCGCTTCCTTCTCAGCAAATAGTTGCCTTCAACGAGACTCAAGAGCCCTTAAATATTATCGAGATGAATCTGAGATAATATCGAAGTCCGGAGATTGATATATCATATCAAGCTAGTCCTGAATCTTCCTTAATTCATGATCATCATATCTTCATTTTTCGTGAGCCCAAGGGATAGCTAACCACTTGATCCTTTTTGGATTTGTCGTAAATTGAACTGCAACAGGTTGACCCGAATTGTCATCATAACTGATCCTGTGATCCTTAACAAGATTCTGGAAACCTACATCAGGTAACCAAGATGCATTGAACTTGAAAGGGGATGCGGGATTCTTTGGGCCTCCCTCTATTTCTAGCCAAACTCATGAGTGATCCAACTCTCCCCCACTGCCAATCCATTGACGCAACTATAGCAGAAGCATCATCAATTTTTCATAGATCAAAAGACGGTCTAATCGATTTTTCACCATCGCTTACCTAGTTCGCAATTTCTTCCAAGTAGAAAGAAGCTTCAATGGAACAAGACCTATTAGACCATTCACAGACAAAAGATGACTAAACAAAGATGTTTGGTGATCAAGGTGGGCATTTGGTCCCCAACATTGAACCTCCCCCAGTGAGAAGTTTAAATCCCCACTAGTGATGAGATTATCAACCTTGAGTAATTCATTTCCAAACAAGGATTCTTAGAAGGAGACCCTTTTAGTATAAGGGCCATATACATTGAAAATCCTCACTGCCATGCCCACAACTTCCACCAGGATATCCACCCCAATACAAAAATTCATGGCCGAGGAGTTCAAGAGCTTAACACTACGGGAGAGCCACCCAATCGCCAAACCTCACGATCTACCATTTGCATCCAAACCCATAAATTGCCAACCCAGTAGCAAGGAAGCAAGATTATGAGAAACATCGTCCAACGTTTCTTGGAAGAGACTAACATCAGGCTAGTGGGAGAAACTAGCCACTTCAGGGAATATTTATTTTGGGCCTCGCCAAACCAGTACAATTAAAAGTTGAAAACTTCATGGAGGAACCCCCTCAGGGGCTATCACTACTCTAAGAGACCCAAATATAGATCGTTGTCGTCCATAAGCGATGTCAATTAAAGCTTGATATTGAGCCTTAGAAAAATGTGAGTTGCGCCCATGACCCTTCTGTTGGCGACGGAAGTCACTCCTGGATTGCTAACAGGAGCAGAGCCCGACGCCCATCAGTTTTATGTCACGATTGTTTATAGATGGGTGATCAAATGGAAGGAAACTCGAAACAGTAGTGTTCCAATTATGAAACCAGGCCAGGTATGCATGAGCAAGTGAGGTCTTGCATAAATTTCAGACAGTGAGCTATAGTAAAGGGTGAACAGGTGGAAGACTTATATGAGAAGAGCGCAGAGGTCTGTTATAAACAGCAGGTTTCTAACAGGCTGAGGAAGAAGGCATCTAAACACGAGATCGTCTTGCACTTAAACACAGAAAACCAAAGGATACAATAATGCCACGATAAATCATTTATCATAACAAAAATGCAACAATTCGTGCGACTCAGTCAATCACGAACTCTCTTAGCATGAGACGAAAATAAGATGGAGTAAGAAGAACTGTCTGTTATAAAACAAGAAATCTCATATGCAGATACATAAGCTGAAAACTAGAATAGTTGTTAAAACATTACAGTCGGGAGCTATGCTCAACCATCGATGCCTACAAAAATACACAAATTGAGTCTATATACTCAGGAAACTTCACCTCACAGAGGCGTGTACAGTCACTCAAAGTCGGGTGTCCCTTCAGTCAAACTCATACTGATGTCTTCTTTTAAGCACCATCTTAACTAAGCATGGCTCCTGTAAGGAGAATAGCTGAGCCATCAAGTGTTGGGCTAGCGTGTGCAGACTTTTCTATTGAGTCGAGGACTTCGGCATGGCCTCTCTGGGAAAACCGATACACAGGACCTCCTCGGGAAGACGGCTTGCCAGAACCTCCATTCCCTCACTTAATGAATGAGTGGAAGTCTCAACCACCCGCACCTACCGTCATTTACTCCAGGCGAGAACAGTAAGGAGATTGGATCCAATGGCACCTGGAGGTTGCGATGATCTTCTCTGCAACTGAACTCGACGCCTCCGGCCTTCTTTATGCAGCTTCTTCCTTTCCTCAAGTGACCATGGGATGTGACCATATGCTTTCGGCGTTCGCGAATATGCAAGGACTAACCTTCACTGATTGAAATTGCGATGAGCGATATGCCAAGAAGGCTCAATCTGGCACCACGCGTCCTTCTGAGATCTAACGGCTTGGAACTTACCCGATACCTTTGTGGGCCCGGGTTCGGGACTCTCCCGGCATCTCGTGCATCAGAACATAACAGAGTTGCTTTTTGCACCTTGGAGTCGCGACGGGCGAAACGTCGAGACGGCTCAACTTGTTGCCAAGTGTCCCCTTTGGATGAACGGCTGAAAATGCTTCGTGGATGTCACGGGCCCCAGCTCCTAAGCTTTCGACGCTTCGCGTCTTGCAGCTAGGAGGAGGATGGTCCTTATATTTCGAAGTCGCGATGGGAGAAAAGGCGAGGAGCCTAATCGCGCACCACACGTCCTTCACATCTGACGGTCCCAAACTCATCCGACGCTGCAGTGGGCCCCAGGTACTGAGTGCTCTCGCCACTTCGCATATCGGGAGATGATGGAGCTGCTTTTTGTGCGTTAGAGTTTCAATGAGCGAGGCGCCGAGATGGATTTTCTTGCGGCCAGGTGTCCCCTCTGGATGGACGGCTGAGATCTTTTTGGTGATATATAAGCGCTATCCATTGCGCTAGTCCTCACGCAACTCTGCTAACCGCGATCATCCACCGATCGTTGATCTGCTCTATACATGGATCCTGGCCGTCGACGACATACTTTGCCCACTCGCTTGATTGGAAGTCGAAACACGAGATTTTCCCATGCTACGCTCGGGCGCTTCTCGTGTAACCTGCAGATCCGAATGCTCTCGATCCTAAGACGAGAATTATCGCTAACACCTTCTTTGACTTCAGAGAGTCACGTTTGGGACCAAGCCCCCTACCGTCAGCCATGGGAGCCGGAACATATATTATATTTATATGTTGAAATTGAATGGCCCTTTCCTATGATCCATCAACTGGAAGCTCCTCATAGGACTAGGAAGAAGGCGAGTCAGGAGAAGACGCAGGGAGAAGGGAGTTGTCGGCAATGTGATGGAGGGAGGAAGATGAGAGAGGAGTAAGGTCCATGTTGGCTAAGGAATTAGGAAAGGAAAGATCCTCGAGAGAAGGGGGAAATCCACCTTAAGAAAATTGAAAGTATTAATCATACGATTAACAAAGAGGGGGATAGTTAAATTCATACCCATGGGAGGACCCAATGCCACTGTAGAAGATGAGGGAAGAGACGGAGCCAAAGCATCCCTTGTGGGCACCAGAGCCCCTACGCCCAATCTGAGCTAAGAGTCCATTGAAGTGCAAGGAAATGAAATTGAAGAAGATGATGATGTAGAGGGAGAGATGGACCCATCACAAACTTGTGGCCCCTGTATCTTCCTCGCCATGGATGAAGAATTGTGTTCCGAGCGACCCCGGAAGGGATTTGGGAAACCTTAACTATATGCCCATGTTTGTGGCATTGCCTGGAGCGGAAGGGAACTCCTTCATAATATAGAATCTGGACCAAATTTCTACACTTGCCGATCAAGTTTAGAGAATCCCGCAGACCACCCTGGATGTTCAAAGAGATAAGGATTCTCGCAACCGACATCTCCCCGGTCTCCCGAAACGACATATCGACATCCATATTCGCCCCCAAAATATTCTTGATAGCCTGAAATAATTTTACAGAGAAAAGATGTGAGGGGAGACCCGACAAATGCACCCAAATGCTCACAGGCCGCGTCAAAGGTGGGATCCCACAGCTTCATGAGGACTGGAGAAGAGTCAATAGTCCAATATTTTTGGAGAACAGTGGTCGCCTGCGTGGCCTCAACAAAAATAAGCATAAACCATCCCCCAGAAAGTCAACTAATCTTTGGAGGAGGGTTGAAATATGAGCCCCAGGTGGAGATCACCCATGCCTTAAGATTTTTTTCACTAAAATGGTGACCATATGCTTTCCCAACTACAATTTTGTCCACGATCTCAACAACTTCGTCTATGGACAGAGCTTCGCCTAGAATAAAATTAGGGTCAACGTTTGAAATCCCAATACACTTATTCCTCTTCCTGCACATAGATCCAGATGCACAAGGTGGGCTCCTGTTAAGTGTTAATGGCATTTAAGCCCTCAAATCACCAACACATTCATTGTCCCATCCATTTAAATTTGAACGGAGCAGATTTGTGGCTATGAACCCTTCCGCTGAGGGTACATAACTTGGACCCGATAGAAAACCCCACCTAGTGTCTGAATAGAGACAGGCCAAGAGAAAAGCCCGATCCAACACCTGAAAATCCTCATAACTTTCATACAGAATATTTCTTTCTGCATCTCAGTACCCACAGAGGAAGGAGGCAAGGATGTCAGGTCTTCACGGGGAGGAACAATCACTATGGGATCAGGGAAAGTCCAAGTGACTTGTGTTGAAGATGGAGAAGACAAAGGGTCTCGATGATAGAACGTATAAAAATCCTTCTGTACCAAAGAACCTTCATTGATAACAGACCCAGACCGGGGAGAAGGGCATTGCGGTTGGGGGAAAAGGACCGTCGATGTCGATCCCACCCAGGGTGATGGTTCGCATACCAACCCGAAAGACGAGCTTGAAGACTCACAAGAAAAACCTGGAGCCTGGGTAAAAATTCCCCACCAAGCCTCCATATTGGCCACACCAAGACCTTGATCCAAAAGAGTAATGGGAGGGCTTTCAGCTGACTGTATCTAAGGAAACAACTCAGACGGATCATGGTTGTAGTCCACCTCATCCTTGTATATTTTCATTCTATGATGAGGGCAGACTACAGAGAAATTGTTATTGCAATGATAAATTCCAAACAAACCTCCCTAAAAGAAAAAATGGAAAAAACCCTAGCTCAACCGCAAGAACCTCCAAAAAAGACAGAAATTAGAGTTCGGGCCTGCAGAAACGAACGAAAATCACAAATCCATTTTCATGGGTTCAATTTTCCTATAGATTTATTGTGTTATTCTTATGGGGAAATAAAAAATGAGTTTTTCAAATCTCTTTTGATTTTTATGGATTAATAAATTATGGTTCCTTCAAAAAAAAAACATTTTGTCCAACATGAAAATTTATTCTTATCCCTCAAATATTTATTTTGTATTTAAAATTAACACTAATAAAATACAATGTTAATCTCTTGAATTGAAAATAATAATTCATTTAAAATAGTTTATTTTTATAATTTATTATAATTAAATGTAATCATGATGAATTATAATTAACCACCATTTAATTTAATAAAAAATAATCTAATACACTTAATTATAAATAAAAAATAAAAATAATTTATGATAAACTATATTTTTTAATAGTGATTATAATTTATTAATAGTTAGTATAATAATAATTTATTATAATTAACTATAGGGGTGACAGGTGCAGGGAATCCTATACAAGCTTCAAGGTTAAATTAACACCATCTATGCTTGGGGTCTCAAAACCTTAACCAACAATGAAGCAGACTCTTATGCTCTTTTCTCGAGCATCATCCTGCCCTTCTCCAAATTAAAAATATTTTTGTGTTTTGCGTGAATCCTTTTGAAGATTCGCTATATGTGGACTCTTTTGGATTTTTATCTCAGTCATTGGGAGTTTCCCCATTATCGAACCCCTGAACTTAGAATAAGGGATATCTCCCTCCACCTTGAATTTTATTTTCAGAATTGGTCCACTTTTGATCAAAACCATTGTATGTTCAACCTAATCTATATAAAGGTTGTCTATTCTACTAAATAAAATGAATGGTTCATTTGCTTGCTCATATCATGTGTTGGTTTTGTCTTTCTCTGTGAATGTTTTTTAGGGATTTCTCTACAGTATTGCAGATCAAATGGTATTAGAGCAGTGGTCCAAGGTGCTTTGGCTCCAATAGTCGGAGATTTAAGTGGTAGATCTAGGAAAGCCTAGATCCCCTCCTCAGATGTTCTAGGGATGGAATTTTTTTTCTGGAGGTAAGGGATGTGCTAGGGTTTCTTTTCACCCTCCTCTCTCTCCCAAGGGGTGTGCTAGGGAACCTCCCTCTTTGTCTCAGCTCAAATAGATTTCCAAATGTGCATTAGGGAAACCCCCTCCTCCTCTCAGTTCTGTCATGTTTTTCGGAGGTGCACTAGGGAAACCCCCACCTTCTCCCTACTTATATTGCTGGTCAAAAGGTGTGCTATGGTTTTTCCCATCCTCCTATCTACAGATCATTGTTCTATCCTTCAAATCTGGATAGGAGTAGTATTATTTTATGAATATTATGCCTCCAAGAAGGGACACTTCAAAGGATGATGCGCCTTCTGTCAACTCTTGCCCTATCCAAGAGTTGGATTTGGCTCTTCATGAGATTATTAGATTGCATTGTCAAACTTTAGCTATTTTTCATGAGATTTGGCTCTTTAGACAATCCCATGACCGTAGACCCCTCTTTCCTTTTGATGGCTACTGATTCTAATGCTATCTCAAATTCCCCTCTCTTCACCCACAATTTCCAAATCAAGCAGTCTCTTTCTACATTAATTATTGATAATGGCAACCAGAAGAATTTAGTAGCTTAATATTTGGTGAACCAATTAAACCTACCCACCACCCCTCACCCTCTCCTTATCAATTAGGGTGGGTTCATAAGGACGAACGTCGTTTCATGGTCACACAACGTTGTGTCGTCACTTTTTCCATTGGACCCTTCTATGATTCTATTCTTTGTGATGTGTCTTCGTTGTATTGTGCGGGTCTTCTTTTGGGAATTACATACTAGGAACAACATGATGTCATCTATCATGCTCGCACCCATCAATATCACCTCACACAAGATGGTCAAATTTATTTTCTTACCTCTTCCTCATTGAAAAATCCTCCTCTACTAATTGGCCAAGTTGTCATCTGCCAAGTAAGCCTCAATAAATCCCTATCCTTATTAAGCTAGATCAACAACCCCAGTCCATTTCACCTGATATTTACGTTGTTCTCTCCGAATTTTTTCATGTATTTACGTTGTAGATCAACACCCTATTGAGCATTCTATCGACCTCATTCCTAGTGTTGCTCTTCCTAATTCCCCTTTGTACCGCTTGGCTCCCCGTGAGACTGAGGAAATTGAACGCCAACTCCAACAAATTTTCAATGCCAACCATATCCAACCCAGTTGTTCTCCTTGCACCTCCCCTGCCTTAATTATTCCCAAAAAGGAGAGTAGAGAGTGGTGTTTAGTCACCGATTACTAGTATCTCAACAAGATTACTTTAAAAAATCGTTATCCTCTCCCTCCTATCAAAGACTTTCTTGACAAAAACAAAGGGGCAAACTATTTTACAAATACGGATCTCACAACGGGCTATTACCAAGTGCACATGGATGCTACCCATACTTGGAAAACAACTTTTAAAACTAGATTTGGGCTCTATGAATGGATGGTGATTCCTTTTGGCCTCACCAACACGCCTTCCACATTCCAAAGGCTCCTCAATGATATATTTCATCCTTTGTTGGGCTGCATTGTGGTCATTTATTTGGATGGAATTCTGGTATTTGTTCAAACTTGGGAGGAGCACTTACAACACATGTGCACCATACTCCAATTGTTGCATACCAATCACCTTCAAGTCAAGGAACGCAAGTCCTCCTTTGGGAAGACTTATGTCTCTTATTTGGGGTTTATCATCGATCAAGAAGGTGTTTTTCCTGATGCTTCTAAAGTTTAGGCTCTAGCACAACGTCCTGCTCCTCAATTCACGTTGGCCCTTCAAAGTTTTCTAGATGGCATGATTTTTTACAGGAAACGCATTCCTCACTTCTCTCAGTTGTCCAAGCCCCTTCATCATTTGGCCAATAACGCCATTTTTCTTTGCACTTTGGTGGCTCGGGAGCAGTTCCAACGCATTAAGAGGCCCTTTGTTCATCACATGTCCTTTGTTTTCCCAATCTTCAAAAACCTTTTGAAATTGAGATTGATGCCTCTCAACATGCGGTTGGCACACTTCTTAAATAGGGAGGACATCCCATTACTTATCATTCTGATACATTGGCTCAAGAAAAACAACATTACAGTACCTACAATCAGGAATTCTAGAGCTTGGTCCAAGCCTTAAAACAATGATTCCACTATTCTTCATACTAATCATCATCCTTTGATTTTTATTAATTCACAGTCTAAGATCCAGGAACAACATCACTTGAAGTGGGTTGCTTATCTACATGAGTTCCACTTGGTCATCAAATATAAGACAGGGGCCACCAATCGCATGGTTGATCTCCTTATCCTCCCTCCTCCTCAGATACTTCAAATCTTTTAT
This sequence comes from Picea glauca, assembly GCA_000966675.3. Taxonomy (NCBI): domain Eukaryota; kingdom Viridiplantae; phylum Streptophyta; class Pinopsida; order Pinales; family Pinaceae; genus Picea; species Picea glauca. Next base: position 435,186 of record JZKD02S1672712.1, read on the forward strand.
GTTTGTTGTGTTGCTGATGCAGATTGGAAGCCTTCCTATTCCTTTGACCCTTTCTTTAGTACCATCTGAACTACCTTTCAACAACCTACTATCATTAACCAAACCCCTTTCCTATACTACCACATTCAGGATGGTTGGTTGTATAACCTTGACAAGCTATGTGTGCCTACTATTGATGATCGTCTTGTTCTCATTTATGAAGCCCACGCCTCCTCTCATGGTGGGAAATTGGGCACATTCAAAACTCCTCAGCATCTTCAGCATCACTTCTTTTGGATTGCCTTACAGTTCCAAGATGAGCAATTTATCCGAGCTTGCAACCTTTGCAGTCGACATAAGTCTCCAAACCGTAAGTATGGTGTGTATCATCCCTTACATATTCCCTCTTGTCCTTAGGAATCTATATCTTTAGACTTCATCATCGGTCTTCCCATGACCTTTTGGCATCGTGATTCCATTTCGGTGATTGTGTGTCGCTACTCCAAAATGGGAATTTTTGTCCCTTGCAATAAGATTACTAGTGCTGCCCAAACTATGGATCTCCTTTTCACTCGTGTGGTCTCATTTTGGTCTCCCCTCTAGCATTATCTATGATCGTGATTCTTGTTTCCTCTGTACATTTTGGAAAACTCTCTGGTCTCTCCTGGGGTGTCACCTCAAACACTCTACTTCTTTCCATCCACAGACGGATGGACAAACCAAAGTCGTTAACCGTATCCTAGTCCATACCCTACGCATTCAAGTTACCAAATCTAAACAATGGGATTCCACCCTCCACATTGTCCAACACAGTTCTAATAGGGTGGTTAATGTTTCTACTAGCTTCTCCCATTTAAAAGCTTGCTTTGGGTATCAACCTACTACCCCCTATGAGTTTCCTAAACCTTGGCTCATAAAAAATCTCATCTTCTGGAGAAAGTTGGATACAACGCTTACCGTCTCGAATTTCCTTCACAATTGGGTATCATGACTTGGTAAATGTGAACAGTTTTAAATGCTATGAGCCTCCACTCTTGGAAAAAAAGGTCACCATCTCACACCCCTCTGAGTTGGTCGATTTCCAACCACATATTCTTCAGGACACAGTGATGGATACATGCACCAACACTACTCGCACTCAACAACACACTTCTTTTTTGATGGGTTGCAAGGGTTATCTTCCAGCCCAAGCTAAATAGCTATCATAGTCTATCATGTCTTAACAATTTTTGCAGTTGATCACGGACGTTGGGACACTTCCGAGCTTAAATAGGGAGGAATTGGGTAGGTTAGAAGGCATAATCCCTAAGGAGGAGAGCACACATCTCAAGGCAAGCCAACAAGGCTCTACCACAAAGGCACACCTCTTTCTAGAGGCATCACACTTCACCACTAAGATATTTGTTAGGATTTGGGACCTTTTCTAGCTTTTGGTTAGTTAGAATTTGTCCACTTTTGATCATAATCATTGTATTTTCAGCCTATTATATATAAATGCTCCCTATTCTACTAAATATAATGAATGGTTCATTTCCTTGCTCATATCATGTGTTGGTTTTTTCTTTCTCTCTGAATACTTTTTAGGGCTTTCTCGGCAGTATTGCAGATCATCAGACTTCCTACTATGTGCTCAGTCTCTCTCTGAACCTGCTCAATCACTAGTGGTGTACAACCTGAGCCCTTTGCCCAACTGCTTCCTAAATATAAAGCTTCAGAACAATAACTCTGTGGAATTGGGAATCTTTAACACAATGGAGCCGAATGGAACAAGATGAAAGGTATTTTGAAAAAGTATGAGGACTTTATCAAATGCATCAGAAATCAATTTGGAGAAATCATGAGTAGGCTAAGTAACATGGTAAACATGGGTGCAGTACTTTTCAACGAGACTAACATTTTAAGCCAAGACATGAATAAATACTTTCTTCTAGAAGAGACATTGGTCATTCTTCTATAGAGAATGGAAAAAGAAAGAGGAAAAACTCGTGAAAGGGAGATTGAAAGAAATAGAGTTCATGAGTTAGAAGTCATTGTGGCTTCGTTGCTTTAAAGGCTTGATAATCTTGAATATGAACGTTACTTCTATAGATCTCGAGAAGTTCCACAAATATCCAACTTGAGATCCATCAATCATAATACAAGGAACACACAGAAAGGTCAGTGAAGAGCAGAACAAGATTAACAAGAAGCAGAACCTATGGACATAGAGGATAATGCTCAGAGTTAGGTAGAAATGCAGGATGAACCAACAAATACTATAGCAAATTGAAGTTTTTCACATGCATTTTGATACTAGGCCAATTCATGAGAATATATGGTAGCTTGGCTACCATAATATATATGTATAAACATGTTATATACGATAGGAAGAAAGAAGACTTCATCTCTAACTTTGAAGAGTCATTTTTTGTATACTTTTGACTTTGCTTGGATATGGCACGACCTTTTAATATATACTCCCTTTCAATTTCTTTTAAAATATATATATAATTAACTATCCTATAACTAAAATTAATCATCATTTCTTATATAATAAAATTTATTATGATAAGTACAATTAACTATTTTAAGTGTAATAATACTAACAAAAAATCACACCAAATATTTGTACCTATTCTATTTTTTTTACAAACTAAAATTTGTTTAGTTCCAACTACTTCTCGACTATGACTACACTTATACAAAACAAGTGTTGCATGGCAGCTTAGTCCTTACCCAGACAGATTTGGAAATTGATAAAAATAATTATTTAAATCCATTAATAAACCAAGTGGAGTAATACATAAGTCTGATATCTGGATTAAATCTATAAGTACATAATTCAATCTGTAGTACTAGTAATAAAGTATGTACTCCACGTTCGTTCAAAGTAATAAGAGTCCACCTCCAATCAAAGTAATATCTCGGGTTGGGATTAATGAGTATAAAAATATGCCCATACACACAAGGGTTAAGAAGAACACGGGAAGAACAGTTCCAAGCATGAGAACATCATACATGCAGGAAAGGTTAAGACAATGTAAGGCATGGAGGGAGAGGACCGAAGAACGAGCATAACATTCGAACCCGATCTTAACCTAGCTAATACCAACAACGAACCCTGATGACGAGGCCTGATGGGAAGAGACAAGCTATTTTATTTTAGTATCATGCTAGTGAGCAATATACGACATGTTATGTAGCATTTAATATTGCGGTGGGTGCTATATACACCATCGGATATACCAGTGTATATACTAAGGTGATCCAACAGTGTATACACCACCCACTGTAACATTGAATATTTCATACCACACTGCGCTTATTGTTTGTCGTGGCATGCTATGCCTATTATTCCAGACATAAAAACATTAATAATCCAACTGCCTCTAGTAATTATGATCCCATATATCGAGATTTATTTCACTTTTTCTATAATCAATTCTAGCTATAATTGCATTTCACATCGTGAGGTTTATTCTGATCACTCTTGCAATAATCAATGATGAAAATTCTTATGGTTTCAATATGTGCAACTGGTCATTGTATTTCTTTAGACACCTCTACCTGCACCTCGTCGTTCTTTTAATAATATCTTGCGCTTGGCACCTAACAAGATTTGAATGCTCATTGTTTTGAAGGGCATGTTTTGCAGATCAATTTAATAGTATATATTGTTTGTCAATGATTGAAGATGTAATTGGAAAAAATTGGGAAGTATCTTGAACATAAGTTGAACAAAGGTTAGAGATTGCACTTAGTATCAGTCCTAACTACTTAATTATTGTTAGACATGGACAAGCAACCAGGTTTAAATTTATTTACTGGCTAGTTTGAATATCCCAGTCTAGGAAGGTCTAATTAATAAACTATATAGCTAATATTACAATTGTAGGAAACCAATATGCACTAAAGTGATTGTTAATCCAAGAAAAATGTGGTAAAGGATGAGTGTATTAGAAATGAATTAAGGTATTGCTATGATAAGACAACATCTATAATCTAGGTTGATCTACAAGCACTCTATAAAGAGATATATATTCTTTGCATTAGTAAATTCGAGAAATCTTGTGATAGGGACCTTTGAAACAAAGTGGTATGCCCAGTCTCTAATTTCAAAGTGATTGTCTGATTGATGGGATTTATTTACAAATACCTTTTGGCATGACCAATGGGGCCTTGCAAGTTCAAAAAAAGAGATCTTGATGCTCTAACGGCGATGACAACTTGTATAAAGCACTTTTTCGTGTTAGCAAAGACTGCATAAAATTCATCCAAAGAGGAGCTCGGCGATCATATTTCGGAAGAAAAGGAGAAAACTTGTATCTATCATAAAGAGCTGGGATGTTTTTAGGTTGCAAGATGTCATTTAATCTAGATGAAATCATGTATATACCAGGTGTTTCTCCTTCTAAAAGACTGCTCCTGACAAAAAAGTGTGGGAGAGTGGAGAACTTACCAATAGTTGATGGAATTTGACCAAAGAAGTTGTTTCCCAACAAATTCAAGCTA
>JZKD02S1672712.1:439705-483228 GCA_000966675.3 Picea glauca
TATCCTATAACTAAAATTAATCACCATTTCTTATATAATAAAATTTATTATGATAAGTACAATTAACTATGTTAAGTGTAATAATACTAATTAAAAATCACACAAAATATTTGTACCTATTCTATTTTCTTTACAAACCAAATTTGTTTAGTTCCAACGACCTCTCGACTATGACTACACTTATACAAAACAAGTGTTGCATGGCAGCTTAGCACCTGCCCAGGCAGGTTTGGAAATTGATAAAAATAATTATTTAAATCCATTAATGAACCAAGTGGAGTAATACATAAGTCTGATATCTGGATTAAATCTATAATTGCATAATTCAATCTATAGTACTAGTAATAAAGTATGTACTCCACGTTCGTTCAAAGTAATAAGAGTCCACCTCCAATCAAAGTAATATCTCGAGTTGGGATTAATGAGTATACAAATATGCCCATACACCCAAGGGTTAAGAAGAACAGGGGAAGAACAATTCCAAGCAGGAGAACATCATACATGCAGGAAAGGTTAAGACAATATAAGGCATGGAGGGAGAGGACCGAGGAACGAACATAACATTCGAACCCGATCTTAACCTAGCTAATCCCAGCAACGAACCCTGATGACGAGGCCTGATGAGAAGAGCCAAGCTATTTTATTTTAGTAGCATGCTAGTGAGCAATATATGACATGTTATGTAGCATTTAATATTGCGGTGGGTGATATATACACCATTGGATATACCACAGTGTATATACTAAGGTGATCCAACAGTGTATACACCGCCCACTGTAACATTGAATGTTTCATACCACACTGCTTATTGTTCGTGGTGGCATGCTATGCCTATTATTCCAGACATAAAAACATTAATAATCCAACTGCCTCTAGTAATTATGATCCCATATATTGAGATTTATTTCACTTTTTCTATAATCAATTCTAGCTATAATTGCATTTTGCATCGCAAGGTTTATTCTGATCACTCTTGCAATAATCAATGATGAAAATTCTTATGGTTTCAATATGTGCAATTGGTCGTTGTATTTTTTTAGACACCTCTACCTGCACCTCGCCGTTCTTTTAATAATATCTTGCGCTTGGCACCTAACAAGATTTGATTGCTCATTGTTTTGAAGGGCATGTTTTGCAGATCAATTTAATAGTATCTATTGTTTGTCAATGATTGAAGATGTAATTGGAAAAAATTGGGAAGTATCTTCAACATAAGTTGAACAAAGGTTAGAGATTACACTTAGTATCAGTCCCAGCTACTTAATTATTGTTAGACATGGACAAGCAACCATGTTTAAATTTATTTACTGGTTAGTTTGAATATACTAGTCTAGGAAGGTCTAATTAATAAACTATATAGCTAATATTACACTTGTAGGAAACCAATATGCACTAAAGTGATTGTTAATCTGGGAAAAATGTGGTAAAGGATGAGTGTATTAGAGATGAATTAAGGTATTATTATGATAAGACAACATCTATAATTTAGGTTGATCTACAAGCACTCTATAAAGAGATATATATTATTTTCATTAGTAAATTCGAGAAATCTTGTGATAAGGACCTTTGAAACAAAGTGGTATGCCCAGTCTCTAATTTGAAAGTGATTGTCTGATTGATGGGATTTATTTACATATACCTTTTGGCATGACCAATGGGGCCTTGCAAGTTCAAAAAAAGAGATCTTGATGCTCTAACGGCGATGACAACTTGTATAAAGCACTTTCTTCGTGTTAGCAAATACTGCATAAAATTCATCCAAAGAGGAGCTCGACGATCATTTTTCGGAAGAAAAGGAGAAAACTTGTATGTATCATAAAGAGCTGGGATGTTTTTAGGTTGCAAGATGTCATTTAATCTAGATGAAATCATGTATATACAAGGTGTTTCTCCTTCTAAAAGACTGCTCCTGACAAAAAAGTGTGGGAGAGTGGAGAACTTACCAATAGTTGATGGAATTTGACCAAAGAAGTTGTTTCCCAACAAATTCAAGCTAACCAGATGCGAAACATTCAAGATGAATTCTGGAAATGAGATCATAATATTGTTAAGATAAATCCAAGAAGACAATCTTAACTGGCCTTCCCAACTCATTGGGTATTTCCCCCTAGAGATTATTTCGCGATAAATTGATACTATGAAGGTCTACAATACCACCCAACATTTGTAGGGTTCGACCCTCCAACGTTGTGTTCTGCAATCCAAGTTACTCTAAGGCCCCGAGACATTTGATTTGGGCTAGCATCATGCGTAATGGAAACCCTGAGGCATTGAACTATTGTAGGAATGGTAGTTGTATTAGAGGATCTAATGTGGGAAGGATGATGTAGTTTTCAGTGTGCAAATCAGAGAGATTTATTCATGTAAAATGAGAGCCCCTGCAAGTAGCTCATGACTAGTTGCTCACTACGACTCAGATCCTAGCACAAGTCTCTACCTTTCAATAGGAAAACCTTCGCTTCCAGAAAGCAACATGCTCACTCAAGGTAATGGAAGAAGGAAGTGTAGCAACTGCGGAGGCGGTGCGGTGATAGGAAAGGTTTTTGACATATGTGTGGTAGGTGTAGGAGTTGAAGTCTAGAAAATCTACACTCGATGTTGACAATTACAGGGGATTGAGAGTTACCGACGACTAACACTAATGAAAGCGGCGAGGACTATTAATGCACATTGTCACCGTGGTAATAAGACTTCAAAGTTGAATTCGAAAAATTCGAAAAGGATTGAAGAAAAATATTTTTTTCGATTTATTTTAATTTTAACAAAAAATATTTTCCCTATTTCCCTATGGTAAACATTGCAACTCGAAAAGAAATTAAAAGTCAACTATGCCACTAATATTTAATCAACGACTAACTCATCGATATAATCATGCCCTTCGACATGGACTAATAAGATGTGTATGTCCTTGTTAAATCAATTGCTCACTCTTAATAATTAGGAAATCCTACGATAAATCTCAACTCCATTTCCATATTTTCTCATAAATTTCACACCTATATTATATTATTATCATATATAAATATTTATATATTTATTTTAATTTTTTGAAAACAATATTTTTTCAAGTCTTTTTTCAATTTTATATAAACTAAGAGTTGGATGTAAAATTATATAAATAACAAGTAATTATGTGTTAAGAAAAACTTTTTAAAGATGATATGAGGAGATATTATATAAAAACTTATATATCTCCATCATATTACACGATAGAAAGTGCCTCTCAACCTAAAGGATATGAAAAAAGGGGAAAATTTCAATTAGACAACTTGAAATCAAATATTAGTTAAAATGGATTCTTAGTATGAAAAGAATAGTTAAATGTCAACATTGTTTATAAATTTTAATTCATGAGTATTATGTATATATATTTATAAATTATTTTTTATTATATTTGTATTTATAGTTTATTATCTATTTTTATTATTAGTTTCCAAGTTTCGAGAATTTGAGTACCTTTAGGAAACTTACTTGAATCGTTGAGAATTCCATCAAGGACTCCGGGATTTGTTGGTAGTCCACAAGAAGTGTCAAGAAGATTTCACAAACATTTTGGACAGATTTCAGGATATTCTCAGTAGATTTTTGGGATTTTATAGGAATATTTTGAGGATATTCTCGGTATATATCTTCACTTTTGACAATTACGGAAATTTATATATTAGATATCATTTTCGAGATTAATTGTGTAGTGTAAGTCATTAATCTATGACCCATATCCATGAGTATTAGTCGCAGTTGACCAATAATTCTCATGATTTGAATAGTCCACTTAGCACTCATTGCATTGGGTGATGCTCACAGAGGTGAAGAAATGGGATTGAAACGCGCTTGAGCCAGAGGCATCTTGGGATGGGTGACCACCTGGGAAGTCCTAGTTACGAGGGGCAAGCCTCGAAAGTGATGATTGATGCTATGCGATTCATTTCGCTGGTTTCAATCCCATTTCTTCACCCTTGTGAGCATCACCCAATGCAATGAGTGCTAAGTGGACTATTCAAATCATGAGAATTATTGGTCAGTTGCGACTAATACTCATGGATATGGATCATAGATTAATGACTTACACTACGCAGTTAATCCCGAAAATGATATCTAATTATGGAAATTGTTGTATGGACAATATGATTTTTTTTTCATCCATTTTTTTGTATTCTACTAAATCTAAATCTATTGCAGCTCAAAACATGATTGTATATGATGGGTTTGTAATGTTTCCAACCAATATTGCTTGGAACATTGAGAGTTTTATGTGTTTTATGGTTGTGGTATTTCGTTAAACAGTTTGCATGCAGTGTGTTTCTGGGTTGTTTATGGGTTGATATTTATGTGTTTTTGCAGCCAATGATAGCATATGGAAATTTAATAGAATAATAACAACACTTCACCAAAAACCCATGAAGAAAAATACAAGAGAATAGACACAAATCAGATTGGACCTTTATTTATATAAATAAGTGCTTCGTACAGGAAATATTCAGATCTGGAAATACATTGATCAGATTAATACTTTGTTTGTAGATGGCACCCAATGGCAAGATATGCAGCTCCAAACTCCTATCAAACACTTCCCAAACACTTCCCAGGCTGCAAGAAGAATATCTTATAGATCTAGCAATGTCCTTTGTTGAATACCAATATTCCTTTGTTGAAGTTGTGCCCTTGCTTGCTGTAGATTCCCAAAGTAAATTGTTCTCTTCATATTTGGCTCCCAAGCTCCAAAACAAGGTTTCCATATTGTAGTATAGGCTTAGTTGAACACATATGAGAAATCTCATGTGTTGTAGGTGGGAAATGAGGATCCAGAACAATGGATCTCTAACCCGAGTCGCGCCCGCCTTGAGGAATTTTGCCCATCTCTGAAAAATGATAAATTTGGAGGATAAGAAACCCCCACAAGTGCCAAAAGAGGCGCTTTGATCATATCCAAGAGCCTCCAATCAAGATCTGACCTAAAACCAAGCTCCACAAACCAAATCGAACTCTCCTTTTCTAACTAGTCTGCCCTCTCTGTAGAAACCCTCTATGTTGTGCCCTCTTTCACTAACTGATGATTGGAATGGATCCAAACTAAGATAGAAACTGAAGTAGAATGGTGAGGGATGAATATTTGACCTCCTTGGAAAGATTGGATCAAGAAAGGTGGAATCTTTCACCACCGAGTTGATATCTAAGGTTTGTTTCTTGAAAACCCTCAAAACCCCCAAGTATCATGGGCTCTCTAGAAAGAAGCTAAAAATTAAAATGATAATCAACATAATAAGAGAATAGAGGCCCCTATCTCTCTTTTATCCCCCATGTTCACCTTTTCTCTCCAAGTGACTTTTACTTTATTTTATTATTTCTTAATTAAATCACTTTATTAATTAATTAGCCATTTTGCCTCTAAAAAGTGATTTATTCGTCCCTATGGCTTCTCCGACCACTGAAAGTAACTTCTCATCATCTAATCCTTTAGTGTTCTTCCTCCTGATTCCAATGAGCTATTACACTAAGAGGTTTCTCCAAGTATTTTGTCCAAAATGACCTTCTCAGTGAAATTAATTAAAATATGATCCATAATAACTCAAAATTACGGAAATCATTGGTATGCAACGGAACCAAAGCCAAGTTGTGCGGAAGGGATCCTGATAATGAAATATGATGGACGATGCAAGTTGGGCCAAATAAAACCCCCAATAACTCTTAAACTCGTTGTCACCCCCAATTGCTACTCTGGTAGGCATAACACTCTTTAACATAATAATGTCCAAAAATGGGGACATTACATGGCTTCCATTTTGGTTTTTGGTGATTTAAATATTGTATTTTCTATGTTTATTCTAGATTTTACATATTGTATATGAGCTTCCACGAGTCATTCAAGTCCACTTCTTCAACCATCCCAACCTCGAGCATTGTGAAAACAATTAGATAGTAGTGACTTGGATTGAGTACTAAATGTTTGAATATGTTTCAACAAAATTTCTATGCAATCATCTTCTTAATCTAAAATATGAATCTATCCTCTTTATAGAACCAAATTGTTTAATAGTGTTTTTCAACACATCTGCAAAACCTATAGAGAAAGGAATGCCTTTTAAGTTTTGACATAATCATCATTAACAAGAAATATGAGGAAGAAAAATGCTTTATAAAAAGTTCCCTTAATTTTTGTAAATATAAATTGAATTTTTCTCATGTCTAGTAGCCAATAATGGAATGCCACTTTCTCTTTTTTAAAACGCTGACTTATTCAAAAGGGCTATGCATACTACTATACAATATATCTTATTATTCTTACACGCTTCAAACAACTACAAATGTTTATCACGAATTATATATACATACATACATACATATATATATATATATATATACACACACACACACACACACACACACACACACTACTCTCCATCTAGAAAGCTAATGCAACATAGTTTATTATCCATATAAACAATAAGTTAATTTTACAATAAAGCTAAATGCAAATCAATCTGTTAACAAATGAATTAATTGTATTCTATTAGGCATCGAGAGGAAGAGATAAAATCTAGAAAAATGAAAAAAAAATAAAATAATAATATGCTTGAAAAGTCCAAGTGAAGATAAATTTACAATATTATCATATAATGAAATCACATTGACTTAGTGTAAGCTTTCACTCACATAATATATTTTTCTAAATGTTTATTAATATTTGTTTTTAAATATTGATGAATTTATCATGACATGGTCTTATACATATTGAAACTCGTTGAATAATTAAAGGCTCTTTTTAAAAAATGGCTTAATTGAAAGAAATATACAGACATTTTTATTAGGTCTTACTGAAGTCCAAGACTATAGCATTCTCATTGTTGACCATCCATTAGTTCACCTTAAGACTACAAATATTTTTCTTGTTGTATGTTGTACATATGCTTAACAAAATAAGCAATTTTTCATAATATTTAAATTACTTTTAGCACACACACTATTGGCTAACCAATGAGACATCTTATTGTAGACCAATAACACAATGTTATTTTCCAATCTTAGGTTCTATCTAGGTTTTGAATATTCGAACTCCCACACTATGAATTTTTTTTTCCAATCTTAGATAACCTAGGTTTGGAGTTTTAATCTTACATAACTAGGGCATCTATTCATTGAGGTAATTAAATTCATGTTAGTGGAATAAATACATGTGATGTCATATATTGGATGCGAAGTGAAATGTTGTCACGTATTTGTTTTTGAACGATCTTGTAACACAATTTACAATTATATTAGTTGTCGACTCTTCACTATGCAAGGTAACATTACGATTACATCTTGCCTTGCTGGTTGCTAGAATGAAAACCATTGTTCGAGTCTTTTTTGACAAGGATAAGTTGCAAAAAGGACATAGAAATGACATCATGGTCCTTTGCTTTCCATTGTTCATGGTGTTGGAGGTTTAACTAGGGAACAACCTTGCATTCTTGTTTTCATGGTTGGGGTTTGGCCAAGCCCTCCTCTCTCTATCCTTGTGAGTGAGTGTCATACTCCACTAAATAACTAAATCTTGAAAAGTATATTGTGACCTATTGGAGGCGACGTAGTATGCCAGAGAATCGGAGAAGCATATGTTAGTAGGTTGCAGATTACGATTGCACACATAGAGAAAGACATTCATTAATGTTTTAAATTCAGTCTCCTTTGGAGATAGGAGTTATGGAGGAAGATAGTGAGGGTTTTTAGGAGGAAATGCCAAAAGAAGAAGAAAAAGAAAAAGTAAATATGCCCGTACAACTTATTAAAGCAAGTGGAGATGTTGCACAACAAATGAATAAACTATGGGATCCAGAAATGTTGCAGACAACAACAAGGTAGCAACAAAGCAACAAGATGAATTGTGAGAAATAAAATAGGATTTGGGATCCACGGTGACTTCAACAAATGAAGACTCATGATCAAGAGATCATGAACATTTTTAACCTTGGGAGTCTGATGTAAGAGAATTTTACCCCCAAGATCAGCCTTGTTGATTGGACCTAGGGTTCTTCACATTTACTAAGGGAGTGGATTCCCTAAGCATGAATTAATGTTATTTCTTTTTTAATTGTGTTCTAGAAGTTTCATATGAGATAAGGTTTGTTGATTTGAGTTTAATTTTAATTTAATCTGCCTTGGCTTAGCAGATCTCGAACAAATAGAGACCTAGAAATTAGGGATAGTTGAGGACATTGTGGATCTGAGCCTAGGAATTATTGCAGAATTTAGAGAGTGTGTTTAGGGTCTAAGACTAATTGAACAGTTTAGACATTTCCCTTTATAAATTGTAATCCTACGAGCATCAAGGACAGGGGATATGTGTATCGATATAGAGAGTGAGGGGATTGAGTGTGTAGAAGGCCAAGTATGGTCGACAACCCAATTGAAGGCGGAATTAAAGTAAATCAGGCCAAGGAGGCGACAAGGGCCTTATGTAATTATACACATCTTATATATATAGAATCTCTACAAGTGATATCCGCTTTTGTGTAGTATTGGATGGAAGATTGAGTAGTAACCCATTCGTGTACAAGATTGTCTCTTGATTCGAGTGTTGTGTAGGTAAAGCGATCATGATTGCAGAGCGGGAAGGAATTGCAATCAAAATCCTTCGAGAGCATGCTAAAACACTTCATTACGGTCGGGGAATATGAGAGTCATTGATCATTTATCAACCCCAGGGATCAATGATATTCATTTCAACACTGAATGACCAGGATAAAGAATCGTGCGTAGAAGGAGAAGAGATCTTAACCATCAGATCTTCATCAGGGAAAACCTTTGACAAAAAGACACAAAGATGAAGTTAAGTGTCAAAATTCTGGGGACTTGAACCTGTAGGCATTTAGTGCTTGGTTGTGGGCATTAATTGTAAGAGCGCTTGGCTCTTAAGGTGTTGAAGGCACCAAAGTTAAAGGAGTCGGTGACGGATCTGAACAATAGAGACCTGCGAAAGGAAATGGTGAAGTTAATATGAACTTCACGGTAGGACGAAATTAAAGTGAGGTTGAGAATGTAGACTCTCAGGTGATCGAAACTGAGAATTGAAGTGAGTGTCAAGTTTTAATAATTTCATGGACCTGTCGATTACATATGTGGGCGCATTACCCACATTTCTGAGGATCGAACCCACATAAAAATCGATTCAAAGGACCTTATTTTCTTCTATTTCATCAATAGGTATGAGAGCGAATTCAAAAGTTCTTTGAAAGGGAATTGGACATTGCTGAAATGAGGGTTGTGGAGATCACTATGCAGAGGATACAAAGCCAAGACGAAGTTCAACATAAAGAAGCCTGAAAAGATTGTGCAGACAGGCAAAAAAAGGAATTGGATACATAATACCTTAGTGGGTTATTGCAGAAACATTTTGACAGGCAATTGTCCATTCAAGTGAAAGGAATAGGACAATATCATCACATAGATCTTGTAGGTAATTGGTCTTTTGTTCTCAACTAATATGAAATGGTTGATTACATGTAGCAGTGTTGGGTGTGGTTGCAACAGGAGAACGGTAACGAACAATAAAGGTAGTTCTTAAAGACTTTGGAAAGGAACATGTTCCAGCTGAAGGTTGGAAGGAGGGAAGAAAAGTGAAGTTCTCAGAAACGTGAGTTAGATAAGTGCAGAAGAAAAAAAAAGAACTCGGAAAAGAAGAAAAAGATGAAAGCTTGGATCAGAAAAGAAGAACTCAGAGGAGATGAGTATAGGAAGTCCTTGGGGATAGGACTAACGGTTCACCATTGTGAACCATAGCATGGATTAATTCTTGGATAAGAAGTTGAGTTTCAGATTGTAGAACTCATGAAGGAATTGCATAAGGAGAGGATGTTAGAGGCATCTAAGGGGACTGAGAAGCCCTCTATTTTTAAAACTGATGATTTGTGTATGTTTTTAGGACTTATAGGTAATGAATATAGGCAACCACTTGAAGTTGTCTCAAGAGAAGAATTACCTCAAGAAGGCATGAGAAAGAGACATATTTTGAGTTCTGTCATTTCAAAGGAAGCATTCTCTCTTGGAAACTGTCGACGAGGAATTCATGCATGTTCAAAGGATGCAATTGATGAAGACGCAAAGAGGACAAATTGTTGGTTTGTAGATACTTCAGATGATAAAGTATATGGAATCTTGGAAAGAGATATGAAAATATAGAGTGATACAAGTATGGAACTTTACAGGGGAGAAATGACAATATATGGGGATGGTGTTGATGATCATTGGTTCATGATCATAGAAAAGGGTATAAATTGTTTGCAGAAAATCTGTTATTTTAATAAATTTCAAGAACATAATTTGTTTGAGAATTCTTGTAGATTGAGCATGAAGCTTAAAGATATGCAATATTGTTTGCATAAGTTTCTATTTGATGATAAATGTTCTCCAGAAGTTGGGGACAAAGAAGAGAATGGAGACAAAGAGATAGCGTCAACAATACACAATTTCTTTAGAAATTTGCAAAAGACAAATTGAAGCAATTGTATGTACCAACAGAGGACAAGACTGGACATGGAGGAAGCTGATGGAGGTTTTGAGGAGGAAATACCAAAAAAGGAAGAAGAAGAGAAACATGCCAGTAAAACTTATTATTTAAGCAAGCAGAGATGTTGCACAACAACAGAGTAAAATATGGGATCCAGGAAGGTTGCAGACAACAAAAAGGCAACAATAAAGCAACAAAATGAATGGTGAGGAACAACACAGGATTTGGGATCCAGGGAGACTTCAACAAATGAAGACTCATTTCATGGGAAGAAGGGGATGAAGGCCTAGAGGTTTGTCGCTGGCAAAAGATAAAATCGAATCAAAGACCTTCTAGATACTCGCTCAGGGATCCCAAGGACAATGAAATGTCCCTCATAAGAAATTGATGTAACCCATGAAAAATAACAAATGAAAAAATTACTTGACCAAGGTAGAGCATCTGTGGGCAGTGTTTCTCATCCTTAAGTAGAAGCCCCACACATTGTCTTCAACTTGGGGAAGCATAATGTGATCAGGGTAGAGTCAAGGTGGACATTGTTTTTCATGCTTTGGTAGAAGTCACACCTTAACTTCAACATGGAAACATCTTAAAAGAACAAAAGGAAATAAATGGGCTTGGAAAAAGGATGCGTTGAAAACAAAGTTGCAACACACCCTCTACAAAGGCACCCATAAATGAGACACTACAATCCCTCGTATATCATGAACCCCATGCCCAAAATCCTTTCCCCCATCCACTTCATCTTCTATACATGGATTAGAGGGGGGTCTTTGTGGGACGCTCTTTGACTTAGGGGATGATTCACCCAATAGGTAAATTTGTCAACCCTCCCATATTGGCAAGTTGCATAAGGTTTTTGAGAACTTGTTTAATTTGATGAGGTGGTTTTTGATGCACATGCTTAGATGACTATTTTATTTATTTGATTTACTTATCATGATATGTTTGACTTGAGATCCTTGGAGGGCGTATTCATTGTCTTTGCAGGACCTTGCTTCATGGACAGTTTTGAAGGAACAAGCCTAGCTTGGGCTTCCCTGGGGCATGAATCCCACGTGATGGATACCATGACCCACACACCCGGCTATAATGATAGCCTTTGCAAGCTTGAGAGACACTTTGGATGACCTCACCTATCCCCTACAAGCCCAATGTTTTACCTTTGGAGGCCAAAACATCACTTAGAGAGGGCTTGACGTCACCCTATGGCTAGGGTTGGTCTGGTGGTGTGGTTGACTTGACACTTGGAACCTTGTAGATAGAGAGAGGCCTTGGCTTGATGGAGGAGGCCCTAGCCCATGAGAGGGAATCCTTTGGAGGCCCAATGATTCATCCCCAAGCTCAATGTCCACCTAAAAGTGCCAAAAATGTTAGCGTGGAGATGGATGATGTCATATTAGGGTTTGTTATGTGCATTTTTTAAAAGTTAAATTTGAATTTATGATGTAAATGGGTAAAATAAGGGTTGTTGACCCCTTATTTTGTGGTTTACCTTAAAGTTAAGTGGACAAACACTTTTACGATATTTGTATAAATAGAGATCCAACTCTTGTCATTTTATTATAACATTCTCACTTGGAGAAAGGCTCCTTAGATGAAATTTGCGCCCTATTTGGTCAATTTTACCTATATCTCTTTGCTACTATCTCTTGTGATGATTCTTCTTGTCTATTGAATGAAGAAGTAAGGCACTATCTTTCCTTGAGGCTATTTCTTGATTTTATGGTGGATTTTTCTTGGTTAAAAAAAGTATATCTTGTTAATGCTTGGACTAGGTAAGGAATCTCTCTTGTTATTGCTTCTTTTCTTGGCTGCAAGGTTTGCTTGTTAATATTTTGGGAAGAATAAGTGAATACAACCCCACTAATCCCTTCATAATTGTCTTGAAATAAATTTTTGCACAAGGGGATACTAGGAAAAGTAAAGGGTTGCACCCTCCTAGGTTTTTTCCTAGCTAGTTTAGTTTGCCTTGGGGAGTAAAAGGGCTTACATCCCAAAGGAAATAGCACAAATAGCTCTCTCTCATTTAAAAGACTCCATAACCCAATAGATAAAGGAAATAATCTCTTGCATAGAAGAAATAAAATCATCGCATTGGAATATGTGGAATCATGAGATATTGAAATTGTTTAAATTGGAATATTTTCTATATGCTTAAGGCTAGCGAAGGCCACTAGGGCATATTGTTTCTCCAAGTATTTATTGCTTCTGTAATAATTTTATGCTATAGTCATTAGGGTTGCAACAAAACACTTCATAAATTTCAAATTCACTTCTTTTTTAACCGTCAGAATTTTCTAGAAAGCTACAAAAATAATCTACTAGCTATTGTGCTTCTTTTGGGTGCTTTACTTGCAAGTTTCTGTGGTTGGAATTTTCAGTTCTAGAAATTGTATGCTACAGACATAAGGATGCAATTATATCTCTTCAATACTTGTACCTAACATCCTTTAATTGTTGCTATCAGTCTTGTGCTATCATACTTGAGCTTCACTAATAATTGCTAGCTAATATCTTGCATATTTTCTTGGGTTTTAGTGACTTGTTCAGCAACGATTTTTATGACTTCATTGCTGATATATATCACTATATATTGCTACTAATTGGGGAAAGAAACTTCACTTTATTATCCATTATATTATTGGGCTTGTATCTTGTGTTTTCTTGTGTATCGGGCAGGTTGAACAATCCTCCACAGGTACTCAAGCACTTGGCAACCATTGACCATCTCTGAGACTCATTCCCGATCCATCCTCCACTCAATAGTTTGACCTATAGGGGCTTCACTTCCATAACCTCACTTTCCATCTCATTCCCCACTAGGTTCACCCGAGATTCCCCCCTTGTGTTGGATTCATCCTTCACTAAAGTGAGGGGAGGGTTTATCTAAGGTGACAATGGGTATACTCTCCCATAGTTATCTCCATCTCGTGGATTGGGCCAGGCTTTTCCCAACCTACAATTTGTGCGATAACATTTTGGCGTCGTTTCCAGGAGGATTTTAAATCCTCTTCCATGCCCTAACAACACTTTGGAAAACTATCCCAAAGCCTTCCCCTCTTTTTCCTAGAGGCTACACCTAAGGGAAGTTCCCTCTCCCATTTTCTTTGATGATTTTTCTAGGTTCATTTGGCGACTCCACAAAACAAGAACCCACCTTTCCCTAATTTCCCCCTTTTCATCCATTGATGAGCCTTGATCTCATCTGGAGACTCCATTGAGGTCTCTTTTCGGTCAATGGAATTATGGCACCATGGGATGAAACCTTTCCCAAATCGTGTCATGTCTCGAGGAAGGCACATTTTCATATGAAAATGGAAAATTTGCTAATGAAGTTTGTTGAGCAAGTCATGAATCTTGTAGAAAGGTTATCTCAAAAATCTATTGAAGAACTAGCCCTTGAGGATGAAGAGATTCTTGAAGGACATATATATGAAGAAAGTTACAAAGAAGATCCTGATGAAGTTTCTCATGTTGAAGATCCAAATGAGACATTTGTATCCATGCTCCCACTTGATGAAGATGAAGTGCTTATATCTACCCTTCCAATTTTTGAAGACATCCAGGCCTCTGTTCCTTTTGCACATCAAGAAGAGAACACGATGAGTTGTAACCCTTTCCAAGATATTTATGATACTTTATTCCATGATTTTGGAAGTGAAGAAGTATTAGAAGAACCCTTGGATGTGACATATTTTTTGGAAAAAACAAACAAAGTGTTATGTATTAAGGATTTAACCCATTCTGATCAAGAGATGATGGAGGGGAATATCCATAAAGAGAAAGAATAATTTTAATTAGGTACAACATGTTGAGAAACCTCATGAGACATCGTTATCTTTTTTCCCGCTTGATGAAGGTCAAGTTTTCCAACCTTATTTTCCTCTTGCACATGAAGTTGAAGAAGCAACTAGTCTCAATGATGAAGAATTCGAAGATCCAGTTGAAGTCGTCCTAACCTATATTCTCTTGCACGAGAAGACAAAGAGATGGTCATTTTCAGTAATAATCATGGTCTTATGAAAGAACCCTTGGATATGGTTGATGAGCATATAGACACTTTCATACAAACTGGGATATGTAGATGGGATGTTGGTCATTTCATTTTCTATAGAGACCCCATTTACGCCATTGAAGTTGATTCTCGTGCAAAATGGATTGAGTTATCATTTCCAGGTAATTGGTCCACAATTGCACATGATTCAGATTCTTGGCAGCCCGATGATGAATATGCTCACGAATTTATTTCATCCATTGGAGGATGAAATGTCCCGATATACTCATGATTATTCTCAATCATCCTTTCAAACTTGTTATTATTAACCTTTTGGGGATTAAGATTTGTTCTATAGAGGTTTCCAACCACCTTTTCGCTCATTCTTTGATGGATACAAGATCGTGGTCATCCAAGAGAAGCCAAATATTCACACTGCAAAGCGACAGTATTTTCGTCCTAAGGTGTTTTACAAGATGAAAGGGCAACAATTTTTCAGCAGCAAGAAGATTTCTTCCTCTGGACATGAGGTTATCCCTTACCTCTTATCTTTTTTCTCTGGGAATCCATGTAGTCTTCTTCCGATCTCTCATCTCATATCATTATTCAACAAGTAGTGGACATTTATGCACAGATGAAGATGAACCAACATCTATATACAGTAGTCCTATTCAGAGATGGGTTGATTAAGCTTGTGGCTATCACTTTAGGAAAAAATTCCTGGATGATTAAGCTTGTGGTTTCTCTTTTAAGGAGGATCTCCTCCATCCCACCAATCTCCATGAATTTCTTTTCAGGATTGCTTATATGTCTATTTATGCTCATCATTATTATCTGTTCAACTTGTCTTTTTGGTACTACATGATTTAGCAAATGGGGAGATACCTTGATGAAATGATGGACAGGGGATTGCACTAGTTGTATCACTTTACTTGACATCACCTATCACCTGATCTCGCTTTCTTGCATTTGCATCTTGAATTATCATAGTAGCTTAGTCGCATTTCATCTTTGGTTTTCATTTTTATTTACTTGCATTATTTGATTTACATGCTTCTCTTTTTCATCATATATATAAAAAATACAAAATCTTCTTTTTTAGAATAGTTGTCAATTTTGGTTTTGATTATATGGACAAAGGATGAGTAATCCATCCTACACTTAACAATTTGATGTTTCATTGTGTGCAGGCACATCTTTACAAGGAGATGTTGTGGTTCTCATGCACTCTACAACGAGTACATCTCCCCAAGAGGGAGAAAGATGTTATCCCCATTTTCCAGGGATACCTATGGAGATGATGTCTCGATGCCCTTAGGCTGCAGACATTGAGTACTGAGAGACAGATGGTTAACAATGTCCACTTGCAAAGACAGAAGCCTACCTCACCACAACAGGTCTGAGATTCATCACGATGGTATCCGTCGCACCAACTTGCTTCTGAATGACATTGTGTATTACTCCATGACGTACAAGCCATGTATTATAGTGAGTGTCATTTCAATATTTGAGGCATTTGAATTTATTGCATTTACAAGTTGTTTTTTATTATGTAATGTCTTCTTGGAATCTATGCTCTTTTCCCTGTTTCACCTTGGTGGTTGACATTGCGCCCTAGTAAGTGGTGACCCTTAGGAATGGATTTTGTGCTGGGAGGTCCCCTTAAAAAGTCATCATACCATTCCCCATCATACTCACCACTTTCCACACTTCATCCCCTCATGTCTTTATTTTTTAGGATTTTTGGGTGCACTGACCCAAGAAGGGATTGTCCCTTATGTCATGGGAAGAAGGGGATGAAGACCTAGAGGTTTGTAGCTAGAAAAAAAAAAATCCAATCATACACCTTCTAGATGCTCCCCAAGGGATATTGAGGACAATGAAATATCTCTCATAAGAAACTGATCGACTCTGTGGAAAGTAACAAATGAAAAAATTCCAACCAAGGTAGAGCATGTGTGGGCAATGGTTTTCATGCTCAGGTAGTAGTCCCGCACATTATCTTCAACTTGGGGAAGCATAATGTGACCAAGGTAGAGTCAAGGTGGACATTTTTTTTCATGCTTAGGTAGAATCCCTACCTTGGTTTCAAGAAACATCTTAAAATAACAAAAGGCAGTAAATGGGCTTGGAAAAAGGATTCAATGAAAACGAACGTGCAACACACCCTCTACAAAGGCACCCATAAATGAGACACTACGATCCCTTGTATGTCATGAACCCCATGCCAAAACGTCTTTCCCCCATCCACTTCATATTATACACATGGCTTAGAGGGGGGTCCACCTAGTAAATACTCCTTGACTTAGGGGATGATTAACCCGATAGGTCACTTTCTCAACCCTCCCAGAACTAAAATTGGCAAGTTGCATAGGGTCTTTCAGCGCTTTTTTAATTTGATGAGGTGGTTTTTGATGTACATGCTTAGATGATTCTTTTCTTTATTTCATTTACTTATCATGATATTTTTGACATGAGATACTTGGAGGGTGTATTCATCGTCTTTGTAGGACCTTTCTTGATGGACAATTTTGGAGGAACAAGCGTAGCTTGGGCTTTCTTAGGGCATGAATCTCACAGGATGGAAACCATGACCCACACACCAAATGATGATAACAACCTTTGGAGGCTTGAGAGACACTTTGGATGACCTCACCTATTCCCTACAAGCCCAATGTTTTTCCTTTGGAGGCCAAAACGTCACTTAGAGAGGGCTTAATGTCCTTAGAATAGCTTAATTTACTTATTTCATTGTATTATATAAATGATGGTGAGCAATAGAGAAAGAGGAGAAAGAATTTAACCAAACATTCAAATCTCTTAATTGTTGACATTATGTACAACAATCCATTGTAAATGATTTATCAGTTATGGAATTAATGAACGCTTCAAGAGTTTTGAGCATTTCTGCGTACTGAGTTTTTAGTAGCAGTATCTTCTGAAGATTGTGGGCCCAGTCGAAAGGAGTTACTCTCTCATCTGTAATTGTAACAATTATGTTATAGTTTTTTTATTTGATTTTTTTTTTCAATAGTTAAAATAGATTTGTTAATGTGTTGATTCTTTTATGAATTGGTTATGTTGTTCATTTGCACAGAATAGATGTTTCATTTGAAGATTATCGATTTTTGTTCCATTTCCAATTGTTGTTAATTTATCGCTTGTGAATTACTTTCATTTTCACATATGTTGTTCCTTTTATCAAATTCACATTTTTTGTTCCTTTCGTTTAATTTGCATTTGTTGTTCCTTCTTAAATATTTAGTAATTCGTTGTTCATTTCCAGTAGATTAATTAGTTATTGAGAGATTGATTCATTAAGTGTTTTTCGCAGATTAAATTATTGTTCTTAGATAGATGAATGAACTCAGTAAATTGATTAATGTTTTGATTCATGGTGTGTTATTGTTTAGATTACAATTATCTTGAGTAAATTATTAGTTTCATAGTTTTTAATGAATGCGTGAAGAACTTGATTATTCCAGTAATTTAGATAGACTCAGACTTGTTTTAGCTGAATTATCTACACGATTTAAACCTCTACGACTATCTACATAGACTTTGATGACATTCTTGAAAGAGAAGATGAATCCTCGGTTGATAAATTAATGTCAGACTAAGGTTGTTTTTAGGACATCTTTAGAGCCTAACATTTTGGCGTCATTGCCGGGGAGAATCTCGAAGATAGCATAGGCTGCGTCTCTGGAGGATGAGGTATTGAAAACAGAAGGTAAGAACTTACGTAGGCAACAAGTAAAATTCTTGTGCTAACACCTACATTCAGTTGATGCATAGAGGTTATATAGGTGCATAAAATTTGTGACAGTGTGTATGACTAAAAAGAAAGAACCTGAAAAACAAAAACCCCTACTACAAAATCCTAGGGCCCGGTGCACCCTAGAAGGAGCACTTTCATAGATGAAATTATCTGAAAAGTTGAATCCCAAGCCTCGGTTGGACCTCGAAAAGGTTCTGCTTGAATCCCTCAAGCAACAAATTCACCAACTTTAGCTCATGTTGAGGTTCATAGTGTTGGAGTTACTTCACACACACCTAGGATTTATTTTTCCTAAGGTTTTTCCTTGTTTATTATTCATAATTAGTCATTATCCAGTCTCCTATAATTTATGGGAGAATATTCCACCTGGAGAATATTCTCTTTCAGTTGACACTTCAGTTTGACTAGTTGAGTTGAGTTTAGATGTTGCATTGGTTTTGTCACCATGCAACATTGGGATCATCACCAACTAATGCACACTTTCCTTGGGATCATCACCAGACTGGTGCATTACCCTTTATTTCCTGAGTTAACTGAAGACTAGTGGACTAGTTAACTCAGCTAGGTGGCAGTTCACTCCCGTAACTGCTTGAGAGACTAGACTAGGTGGCAGTTTACTCTTGTAACAGCTGGTGTGTGTCCAGATCAATCTAGACCACCACTATGGCTCATTATTTACTTATGTAGCCTATATTTATTGTAAATTATTCACTTTTTGAGTGTGGAATACAGTTAATGAAAATTCTTCCACTCTTTCTCTCTTGCTTCTTCTTTCTCAAATTCTCTCTGCAAATGTGTGGTATTTTCTAGCTAAATCTATTCTGTGCAGGTTCAACACATTTACATGGTACCAAAGCCGACAGACTTATAAGAAAAAACTACACCAAATTATTTTTTGCAGGTACTGAATATTGAAGAACACATAAAGATGGAATCTATCTTTTACTCACCAACAATACTTCTCAAGCCTCATAACTATTTGGAATGGAAGCCAAAAGTTATGTTTATGCTCAGATGCAGAGGCTTGTACCAAATAACTATGGCAATGGAAGTAGAGCTTGATTCTGTCGATGAGAAAAATGACTTTCTCAATAGACAAGATATGGCCATAGGATATATCGTCTATTTTATTTCTCTCGAAATTCTCCATCAAGTGTATGATGACTCACAAGAATTCACTCGAAATGATTTATGGAGAAGATTGGAGGTTTTATTTGGGAATAAGGAAGAATGCATGCAAAATGTTGACAAGATAGAGAATGTAGAAAATTTGTTGGAAGATA
Organism: Picea glauca; assembly: GCA_000966675.3. Lineage (NCBI taxonomy): Eukaryota > Viridiplantae > Streptophyta > Pinopsida > Pinales > Pinaceae > Picea > Picea glauca. Next base: position 459,247 of record JZKD02S1672712.1, read on the forward strand.
AATCATCTTAGTTTGAAGAGCCTTCTACACAAGTATCTACAAAAATGTGTATTCCAATAATTGAAAATGATGTATACTCCATTTCAGATTTTTTTTCTGAAATTCATGTGGAAGATATATGCCATGCATCTCAGGAGTCACATGTAGACATGTTTCCATGCACAATGCATGTATCTCAGAAGACAAAAAGAGAGTCGAAGACTGGTTGACTAGTTAACTCAGCTAGGTGGCAGTTCACTCCCGTAACTGCCTGAGAGACTAGACTGGATGGCAGTTTACTCTTGTAATTGTTGATGTGTGTCCAAATCAATCTAGACCACCACCATGACTCATTATTTACTAATGTAGCCTATATCTATTGTAAATTATTCACTCTTTGAGTGTGGAATACAGTTAATGAGAATTCTTCCATTCTTTCTCTCTTGCTTCTTCTCTCTCAAATTCTCTCTGCAAATGTGTGTGATATTTTATAGCTAGATCTATTCTGTGCAGGTTCAACACATTTACACATAGCGGAACTGAAGGGACTGAACAAAGTTTTCAAAATACACATACTCCACTTTTCAGTTCTTTAGACGAGGGAAATTCTTGTAATTTGAAAGAAGAAGGGGAGACCAGTGGAATTGCTGAGGAAAACCCACCACCACATGAACCTGGATCTCATGTGATTTTGATAGGAGAAGGAACACCTGAAATCCCAAATATAGGTAGCGCGATTAAATCTCCTAAGGGACCAAGAAATAAATCACCATGGATAAAACACCCAACCAAAAAATCCCTTAAGGTTATTGGCACATTTTCGACTAAATGGCAAAGCAAAATCAGTCGCGACCCTAGACTTCCACTTTGGAATACCCTATAGTTGATCTGGTTGCTAATGCACCAATGAAAGCCATTCCACTACAGAATCTTTTGACCTTCAATGGATTGATCTCAAAGGATCCTGAAGCGTTCTTATTCGAGTTTGATGTCATGTGTAGAGGCTATGACTACACCTATGAACCCCAGAAACTAAATCTATTTCCTTCCACTTTGAAAGGAGCAGCTTTACGATGGTTTATGGGACTAGGGGGAGGAACTATAAATTCATGGAATGAAATGAAACAAGCCTTCCTTACAAAATATCAAGACTACTGTAGAACCAGGGATTTAAAGGATGAAATCTTTAAAATGACTACAAAATAAAATGAAACACTAGAAGAGTATGTTGAAAGATCTCAATATAACCTGCAGAGATCACCTTACGGTACACTACCAGGTGAGGTACTTAAAGGCACTCTAATAAAAGGTATGAAGGATGAATGGGTAAAAACATTGAATTTAGTTGGAAAAGCTGATATTTATCAAGAAACATATGATGACATTGTCCTATTGTGTATTAGGTGTTCGCGCGGTATTACACGAACCAGGTCGGGAATACGAGCCCCCATCACCAGAACTAGCAAAATTACTAATGGGAGCGTCACCCGAGTAGAAATTGGTAATCTTTTAAAAAAAATTAAAACTGACATTTTGGGTACTCTGACTACACGATTGGATGTTTTGCATGTTAAACAGAAACAAGCAGGAGAATAACAGTCGTTGGCTATATTTTGTCCACGATGCAAAAGGAAACATGGTTCAAGAGAGTGTCCCTGGACGTGGTTGGGACCTACGCCATCTGTGCCAAAGACCATGCGACAGAGCAATGTCGATCACTCCCAAGACTAAAAGTTGTCTTTAAAGAAGTAGAAGAGGAAACAAAACTAGTATATCTAATGGCTCAACGTTGCCAGTGGCAAGCGCGACCCCCAATTACGCTACAAGATCATTCTTCTTTCTTTTATGGGCAATATAATCAGCAACATATTTCTGGAAACACATGGCAGCGCCAACCATTTGCTAACCCCACCTGGCAGACCCAACAATATCCTACTGCACCCTAGCCAAATCAACCAATTTCTAATCCTACTTGGCCTAACTTTAAATACCCTACCCCATTTTGGCAGAATCCAAATAATAACCCCTATTCTTCACAGTGGACTAGCACAGCTGCCCAAGCCCCCAATTGGACTCAAAACTGGTAGTTCCCCATGGCACTGACCAATCAACCCATGGGAATGGCTCCTCAAGCTAAGCCCACTTTACAAGCTCCACTTCAATTACCCTAGAATCCTCAACCTCAAATGTGCCCTCAATTACTAGCTCAACCCAACCCGAATCCTAATAACAGACCAGTCCATCTCATGCAGATTGTCGAGAATTTAGAGGGTGAAACCAACTCTGTAGGATGCAACGAACTCCGATTGAGATCAGGGCATGTAATATCTCCCGAGGAAAGTGGCATTCATCAAGAACAGGAGAATGAGAATGATATACAACCAACAATAAAACCATCGACTGTGGTCATAACAGAAGAAACAGAACAGGGGGAAGACACAGTCGAGCAACAAAATCCTGATAAAGACGTAATTTATGCTCCCCCGTTTCCCGAGAGGATAATGATAGCAAAACCAGTTGTATATCCTAACTTTGATATCATTGGGGAACTAAAGAATCTGTGTTAAAATTCCACTCCCACGGGCTTTTCAAGATATTCCTATTTATGCAAAAACAATTAAAGAATTATGTTGGAAGAATCTCGTAAGGAAAACTAAGAATCCATCAATTGTTCATGTGGTAGGAACTTTGTCCGATCTTATTCTAGGCAGGCAAGAGTCGATCAAGTACACAAACCCAGGGAATCCCATGGTAATGGTTCAGATCAACACAAGAAGTAGACTCGATGGACACCCATTAATATTGGCACAACCATGGCTAGCAACAACAGATGCATACATAGGATGTCGCACAAGAAACATGACAATTGCTAGAGGAAGTTCTATAAATAACCTTATCTTGTATCCTCCAGCTAAACCAAGTATGCATGTCATACATCAACAGTTGAAACCACCTAGATATCCAGAAAAAAATGTATGATCTCCTCTCACACTGGAAGACGATCTTGGGCTCAAAAACCAACTAGAAGATGAAGTGATCAACTGTTTCATTAACAACCCAACTGTTATAAGAAACCCAACATGTCAAATGCTAAAAGTTGTTTTAGATAATGAAGCACAAGGAGATCCTTTGGAAGAATTGATGGAGCAACAGATTCCCACTACGGTTGTCCATAACAACATTACAGTTGAAATCGCAAAAGAAAGATTTATGAATATTAATGCCAATTTGAATGAGCAACAACAACAAAAATTGATTCAGATCCTTTCTAAATATCAACAGGATTTTTCTTGTGAGTATCGTGACATGAAGGGCATTGATCCCCAACTATGCACACATCATATCTATATTGCAAAAGATGCCCGACCCATCCGACATACCCAACAAAGATTAAACCCTCATCTTAGGGACATTGTCAAAGAAGAATTACAGAAACTATTGGATGTAGATTTTATATATCCTATTTCAGACAGCCAGTGGGTCCCTCCACTAGTAATCGTCCCTTAGAAGAATGGGAAGTGGTGAATCTGTGTAGAATATAGAAAACTCAATAAATCTACCCAGAAGGACCACTTTCCCCTACCTTTTATTCATCAGGTCCTTGATACTTTAGCGGGGAAGCAGTTTTTCTCCTTCCTAGATGGCTTTAACGATTATAATCAGATTCGGAATGCTCCGAAAGACCAGCATAAAACTACATTTACATGTCGTTGGGGTACCTTCGCATATCGAGTATTGCCCTTTGGATTATGTAATGCTCTAGCTACATTCCAGAGAGTTATTTTAAGCATATTTTCTTATTTAATTATCGAAGGACTTGAAGTTTACATGGACAATTTTACCCCTTATGGCATTGACTTTGATCAAGCTTTAAGAAATCTAGAGAAAGTACTGGAACGATGCATTGCTACAAGGCTATGTTTGAGTCATGAGAAATGTCATATGATGATGATTGAAGGTGTGGTACTAGGACACTATGTTTCTACAGACGGAATCAACGTAGACCCAACAAAAATAGAGGTAATCCTTAATTTGCCTACACCTCGTACACAAACCGAGGTAAGTAGTTTCCCTGTCTATGTAGGGTATTATCGCAGATTCATAGAAAAAATTTCAAGAATAGCTGCACCTTTACATGCTTTAACTAGTAATGTCGAATTTCAGTGGTCTGATACGTGTGATGTTGCATTTGTAGAGCTCAAAAGACGAGTTCCAACAGCACCAGTGTTGAGAGGACCAAACTGGAAATTACCATTTCACATCTCTTCAAATGCATCGGATATCGCCATAGGTGATGTCCTTGGGACATGAAAAAGACAATAAACCTTATGCCATTTATTTTATTAGTAAAAATTTTACCCCTGTCGAATTAAATTACACAGTAACAGAAAAATAATTTTTAGTTGTTATACATACTATTAATAAATTTTGCCACTATATAACAGGCTACCCAACTATTATGTATATTGATCATTCTGCTATCAAATATTTAGCTAAAAAACCAATTACTAATGGACGGGTTACTCAGTGGTTGTTTCTATTGTAGGAATTCAACATCACCATTAAGGATCGGCCCCAAAGGGAGAATCTTGTTGCATATTTATTGTCTCGCATACCCAAAATAGATAACTCTTTGATAGTTGAAGACCAATTTCCAGATGAACACTTTAATAAGACGCCTTGGTACGCTGATGTGGCGAATTATCCGGTAGCTAGGAAACTACCAACACACCTGTCATCAAGAGAAAGGAAATTAATCATTCAGCACAGTGCACGGTTCACCTGGATTGGTGGATATCTTTTCCACACAGGGTCTGATCTTCAGATTTGAAGATGTGTCAGAGATGATGAAATTTACCATGTCTTTGATCTTCCTGATATGGAGATGCCATCTTCTAAACGAATATAACAGAAAAAACCCAAGTTCGATGAGAACAATCTTTTAGAATAATTAGGGCACATAGAAGATACAGGGAAGCAGTTACTAGTTGATCAAGGTGGGGAATACCTTGAAATTCCCCTAGACAGAAAGAAACAACGAGAAAAGGCAATACCAGAATGAGAAAATTAGACCATGAAAACAAGACATTGAGGAAACGGGTTAAGAAAATAAAAGTATTAAAACAAAGAGTTGGCAAATTGAAAGAAACAATTAGACAACTTAGGGAGCAGATGGAACATGCTGACAAAGCCCATAAGAAGAAGAAATTTAAGAGGGCTAGAGTACAGAGAAGAAATCCACTTCCCAGAAGGACAGTTCACACCAATTCTGTTGGAACACAAATAGAATTGCATGCTCCTTTTGAAACAGTTGAAATAGAAACTCAGACAGAGACTCCAGCAACAATAGAATCAATTGTTCAGACTAAAGAAGTATTTCACTCCCTTGAACAAGATGTCATTATTAAAAGGTTGGAAGTAGAACTAGAACGATCCCAAAAAACCCTAACTCAATGCAGAAGTGAAATGGTAACAGTGTCAGAACATCAGAAAGTTGTTAGACAACTTTGGGCCATGTTAGCAACTGAGAATAGGACCTTTGTTGACCTCAGCGAAGATAAAGAAAAGGTGAAGAAGGTACAGGGCCAGCTCGATGGAGCTTTAGAGAAAATCAAAGAAATTTTTTCTATTTATTCTGATGTTTTAGCTTGCAAGGACCCTGCTACAAAATATGCCATGTTTCTATTAGAATGTTATTTGTTACTAACAATAAAAGTTATTAGGGTAGGCACACCTTCTGAGTTCACCAATGTTTCTAATTTTGTTTTAATGTTTTAAAGAACAAGAGGATGGTGTGCAATACTTTTTGTGTGAACTATACCTTCACAACTTCATCCTAGAAGAAAACAGAAAAGAGAACCCCAATCCATTCACTGGGGATATCCAGTTTCAAGCCTTCTTATCTTTTGTCAAACATCAAACCAGGTGGGCTAAAGCACATAAGGTTTTCATGAAAAGGGAGAATGGAGTAAACATATGGATCAGAGGGAAACCTACTAAATCCTTTGATACCATTATGCAGCACAGAACATTCATGAAGAGGGAGAAGGTTTTGGAATCTCTAGCCCCTATTCATAGACATGATGTACATGCAGGTCTACAGTATTTTAGAGATTTTAAGGAAGAAGTCCTTTCTGCTGCCAAATTACGATGGAATGTCTCTTGAAATGAAGTCAAGAATATGGAACCATTTGGTTTCAGATATTTTCAAGCAGCCACTTTCAGGTTAGAGAGGTATGCAAGAATTATCATGAATGAAAGGCCTTCTTGGATTGGATGCAGGTACAAACCTCCCATTATTTGGTATCCTCCAAAGGGTTATCAGAGTGATTATGAAATTCATAAGAAAATGGAAGATGTTTCTTTTGAAGATCTTAAAGGCAAGCATGGGTTCCGAAGACCTAGAGAAGAGACCTCAGGTAAATTATTTCCAAGGTGGAGATTGTTGAATAGGTGACAACAATATGACAGTTTGAGAGTTCAACCACTTCTCGCAGTTTTAATTTTGTGCAAAATTTCAACCATTATTTTGACTCATGAACAGTGGGACGTGATATACACATGTGTATCTCGTAAAGGAAATGAATAGAGTTGTAATCATGTTGGGTTATTATCTAATCTTCGACACTAAGCACTAAGAATACCATGTTCCTTGCTCATGGATATTCTCTATGTGACTTTTGTTCTGTTTGTTGTAACTCTTGGTATTTAGTTTATTGTGCATTCTCTCTACTCTGTTTCCCAACGTTCACTCCATCTGGATCACTCAAATTAGTCTAATATGGCTTTCAATTTGTTCAAATCGAACCTAAATTAGTCTAATATGGATTTCATTTCACTCAAATCGAACCTAAATTTTTCTAGATATTGCAAATTCAATTTCTTACATTTGATATTTTTTTTATTGCATGTTTATGAAATTTTATTACAAGGTTGAAAAATCTATTTTATAAAATTATATATAATACAAAAAAATCCAATAAAATCGAGCGCCTGGATCTTTTTCAAGGATAACGACTCTTGTTTCTATACAGCCATTGTAACATACCCATCCACCCAAGTTGGGGCTTGCTACTACAATTTTGCTCTATTCAAGCTCTGATATAAAGTTGTAACGTACCCAGCCACTCACAACCTGAGCAGGCTAACCACAAGACCTTTCTTTGGACTAATTTGAACCCTTCTCAAACTTTAGATAGATGGGATGCATGAAAGGTTCGCATGTATTGATCAATATTCATGCAAAACATAAAAACAATGAAGCATACGACATGCACAACCATAACCAGCAAGAAAGCATACTCTAAATACATCGAATTCAACGATAAATAAACACACAACAGAATAAATATTACACAGGTGAATAATACCATGACAGAGAGAACTTATATTTTATAAAAGAAAACCACCAACTAGCTGCATACCAAAGACATTCCACCCAACTGTAGACAATGTTGTTCCAAGCCTCAACAACAAGGTCACCCTCGATCCAGGGCTATGAATCCACAAGGATGGTTCCAGAGTGTTACTCAACTTCCCAAACTAGAAAGCAATCAAACTCTCACAGGCATCCCAACACCCACAACAATCCAAGTACCCAAATCTCTTCTACCCAGTCTCCACAGCCCAAGAGAATGTTACCCCACCCTTCTCTACAACACAATCCCTCAGTCAGTCCTTCTCCTGCTAGGGCTCTAGTGCGACTAGTCCAAAATCTCCATGTTGATACTATCAGACTCGCAGCTGTGAGAAAAGCTAGACACATACTAGGCATCTCAGACATCCAGGTCTTCATTCATGGACGGATTACACCAGCAATCTCTACAACCAACAAAACAATGGTTATTCTTAAACAATTTGTTTCCCCTTCCCAAGCCAAACGTGATTCAAGAAAACAAGTGCGGTGAGAGAGTGATTGGAGTGAAGTCTCTACGAGAGGTGTGAACAGTGAACAGGTGCGTGAACGAATGCATGAACCGGTGGAGCAACCAACAACAGAATCAAGACAATAATGGGAGTGAGAACAAATGAAAATGACCAACGAATGAGGGAATAAGCGAACGTGAGAGAACCACCCCAATAGACCATGGATGAGTTTAAGTAATTCGTGGGGATCAAGAACCTCTTGGCCTTCCCCCAAGAAGTTCACGTAACTGATTTCCACCATTAGACAAAATGGGTGATTTACAAAATGAATTAAACACTTAGCCCCTAGAGCCCCCGCTCTTGTGGAATCATATCTCCCTATAACTCTGGTCTTTGTCTATTTAGCAACCAACATTGTATTTATTATTAATGATATGAGTATTTACATATACAAAAATAGGCTCACTCGCCTTAAGCGTCTAGGCTCTCCGGCCTAATCATCACATAGGCCTCCTAGCTTATTATAACTTGGCTCATCGGCCTATAACATATGTTTACAATTCCACAATTAAAGCTAGGGATCAGTATTGGGGTGTTACATCCCCCTCCCCTTATTTTATGCACTGTCCTCGGTGAATTATATATATACACATATACAATTCAAAAACTCTTCAAAAAGCTCCAAGCTTTCGCTATTGGAAACTTGGTATCCAGCTGGTGCTCTAACTTCCAACACCAATTCTAGTATTCATACTACAGCTGGAAGTCAATTTCTCTATTCCATAGAGCTACTTCCGAAAATAATTATGCTCATTGTTCCATTTGACACACCCTCATTATGGCACCTACCATGCCATAAGCATCCTTGAGTTGTCTCTTCCTTGTTTCACTCACCCTTCCAGGCCCAGGCATCCCTTCACTGCTACGCAATCCTTCAGTGATCCATATTGCAAATGCTTTCACACACAAGGAGAGCGTTAACCCATTACCAGAACCCTACCAAGACTCTACAATTATAGGGCTTTAATGTCCTCGACAATAGTTGTTATTTCCCAGCATTCCAACTTTAATCAATATTATATCATCTACATCACACACATGCAGTTATCATGAGAGAACATAAAAGAATTCATTTAGAAAGTTCTAACTTATTTCATAAGTAATTCAAGTTTCCCCCAAAAATATGAAATTCTAATTCATAATTTTTCATTGCCGTTGCAATATTAGGATGCACTCTTCCTTCTGGCTTTTTAACAAGCACCATGTTGAATACCATTTTTCATGCAATGATTCTATCTTGCATTCAGCCAACAAATTGCCAGTATTTCATGTACATCATACTCTCATTGCAATATGCACAAAAACCTTATGAAGTATTCTCAAAATTGTTTTTAACTAACAATTCAATCACAACTACAAAACAATTTATTAGATAGAAGGAATTATCATTCTATGCATACGTATGTTCATAATTGATATCAGTAAGTTCATTATTTCTTTTTCTGAACAGAAAATTTCACGTAGTCAATGCTTATGTGACTACTTGACTTGCAACTTCCCTATTGCAATGTCTAACAGCTCCTGAAATGTTCTCGACTCCATGAGTTAGCAACACTTCAGTTGTTAGTATAATTGTTTCCATGCAATAATATAATGCACTCACAAAACACATTCAACTAATGCTTTTAAGTATACAATTCTATCATGTGTGAGTGAAATTATTTCCATGGAATAATATATATGCATGCACTCACAAAACGTATTCAACAAACGCATTTAAGTATACAACTCTGTCATGTATGAGTGCAACTATTTCCATGCAATAATATATAAGCATGCACTCACAAAACGCATTCAACAAATGCATTTAAGTATATACAATTATATCATGTATGAGTGCAACTCTGCCAGTCACTAGGCATGAGTGCAACTCTCAATGCTTATTTATTCAATGAACCTTTGCATTGATTTTCAGAATGATCATTATCTAAGTCATGTATCTCACCATCCATAAATTGGAAAATCTGGACAATGTCTTGACACATTCTCCAAACACTTCCCATTGTCTTATCGATTATTTGGATGCCTTCCTTTTTTATCTGAACACTACACCAAGAATATAATTTTGTGGTGTGCATTAGTGTTAACAAAAAGGTCACATTCCAAGTTTAATTTAAAGGTAGGAAGTTGATTGGGTATTTGTGTAGTAAGTAACATTTCTATATCCATACTTTGTCATATCCAACCATGTTCTAGTTTCATACATGACTAGATTTATTGGCATCGTTCTTATAACAAGTTCTTATCTTTTATCTCTTTGGTTATTACCTCAACCAAATTAACATGACATGTTACTATGTCAGTATGTGCATTCAAAAGCTAAAAAGCTTTGATAACTATAACATGCCTCTAGCCTTTACCACACCTCGTGGTAACTTATTTCTATTAATTCACTTTGAAATAATAGGCCACAAAGCTAAATACTTTGAAATGAGGAACACCAGACTTCATGCCACTCTAGAATTCCAGAGGTACTGTGTTTTTCACATTGTTGGTTGGTGACCGATTCAAGATATAAACTGAGCATGGTACAACTTCTTCCCAATATTAATTGGACTTATTTTTAGCCTTGATAAGACTTTTGGCCATATTCATGATGGTTCTATTTTTCTTCAACCACTCCATTATGTTGCGGAGTATACCTTGTGGTGAATTTCCTTTCAATCCCTTCTTGTCGATAAAGTTATGTGATGTCTTTGGAGTGAAATTCACCTCCTCGATCTGACCTAATTACTTTGATGTACTTTCCACTCTATTTCTCTTTCATGGCTTTGAACTCTCTGAGTTTTTCAAAAGTCTATGATTTGTGCTTAACAAAATATACCCAGACTTTCTGCTAAAATAATCAATGAATGTTAAAAAATAAAAACTTCCACCTCTTAACTGGGTTTGCATAATACCACAAAAGTCTATATGCACCAGCTTAAGACATTTTTTTTCTCTGTAGGAAGTAGTTGTAAAGATATCCCTTTGATGTGTGGCTAATATACAAATCTCACAAAAGTTGTGTTGTAAATTTACCATGGGTAGACCTTTGACCATGGACTTCTTTTGTAAGATTTTGAGACTAATAAAGGGTAAATGACCATACCTAATATACCATAACCAAGTCTCATATGAACTTTAAACATTTTGTGCATGTAATTTCCCCTGTTATATTTTTATTGCTTTTTGGTTGTGTTTATTGATATGGGTGTTTAAACAAACAGTATGCATATGATGCTCCTTTACCACAAAACATCAAATCTACTTGCTTACTAACGATGCACACATTGGCAATGCACATAGAATATACGCATAACCAATACTGAAAGATTTACAATAGCAATCAATTTGTCACTTCATAATATTCCAACAACACACACGAATACATTTTTTGAACTATTTATTAACCAAAAACCCGCATATAACAAGTGATGCATGGCAGCGTAGTTCCTGCTAGGTTGGGCTGGGAGTAAATGCGACCTAATACAGAGACGTGGCTAGAAAGTTGAAATACATGTGGTTTGCATGCAGAACATAGTGTTCCCGAATTAGTTCTTCCTGAAAAATATAAAAAATTATCGACATTTGAAAGGTTGTTGGACACAAAAAATATAGCATTACCGAAGTAGTAATTTATAAACTATACATACCGAAAATGTAATTTATAAAGTAGATATCTAGTTTTATACATACAAAATATGTACTTTTATAATGGATCGTGGGTTGTCTGGCTAGCGAGATGAAAATTGAGCATCTGATGTTTTGTGCCCTACAAATAGCACCGACAGTTCTACGATACAAAAATTGGGCCTTCGATGTTCTCTGTGATACAGAAATCGAGGAGTGGATTTGCGGACTATAAAATTTCATCAGAAATAAATAAATTATACATACGAAATATGTAGTTGTATAAAGTATATATTTAGTTTTATAGATGCGAAATTTGTACTTTTATAAAGTATGGGGATGAGATTTTATAGAGCATGCATAGAGCCCTCATTGCATAGTTGGTCAGTTTTTGGATCGCGGGTTCTCAGGCTGGCGAGGTCAAAATTGGGCCTCCGATGTTCCGCGCCCTACAAATAGCACCGACAGTTCCACGATATACAAAATGACAGGTGGAGTTGCAGAGTATAGAATATTAAAAAATGTAATTTATAAAGTAGATATCTAGTTTTATACATACGAAATATGTATTTTTATAATGGATCGCGGGTTGTTTGATTGGCAGGCTGAAAATTGGGCGTCTGATGTTTTGTGCCCAAAATGAATTTCCTCAACGATACCTTTCCAACGAGCTATCATACGCCTAAAACGAAGATCGTATGCAAAAGTTACGACCCCGGGAAGTTGATGTACTAACTTACCCAAACGGGGCCCACATGACTTTTGGCGCTTCATCTCCTAGGGTTAGGTTTTTGGATGTCTAGGACTTTTGGCATTCATGTTTATTGTAAAAAGGCCTCTAGAGCCTCATTGTAATCATCTTCTTGCGAATGTGAGTAGCCGTCACATCTCTTCTCAGAGATAAGTTGCCACCATTCTAGCGAGTATTCCACTCTGTATTTTTACAGTCTCTGTACATTTCTTTCATTAATAGAAATCGTGTATTATTGTATATCTGTGTTTATGGTTGCATCTTCGATACATTTATGTTATATTATTGAATATCTGCGATATCTTTGTGCATTTCTTTATTATATCTCCGATCTCATTTCGTGCCAAAAATAATCTGGATCAGGGAGTTGCGAAGTATAGAAATTTAAAAAATGTAATTTATAAAGTAGATATCTAGTTTTATATATACGAAATATGTACTTTTATAATAGATCATGGGTTGTCCAGCTGGCAGGCTGAAAATTGGTTGTATGATGTTCTCTGCCCTACAGATAGCATCGATAGTTCCGTGATACAGAAAATGGGCCTTTGATGTTCTATGCGATACAAAAATCGAGTGGAGTTGCGGACTATAGAAATTCATCGGAAATAAATAAATTGTACATACGAAATATGTAATTGTATAAAGTAGATATTTAGTTTTATAGATACGAAATTTGTACTTTTTTAAAGTATGGGGATGAGATTTTATAGAGCATGCACGAAGCCCTCATTGCATACTTGGCCAATTTTTGGATCGCGGGTTCTCGGGCTGGCGGGGTCAAAATTTGGCTCCTTACAAATAGCACCGACAGTTCCGCGATATACAAAATGACAGGTGGAGTTGTGGAGTATAGAAATTTACAAGAAATTAATAATGTCTGTTGTATAATAGAATAGTAATAACGTCTGTTACACCGAATTAGTTTGCTTTAAAACTAAGGCTTTTCTTGGACAAAAAAGATATAGCATTGTCGAATCAGTTTTATTTGCACACGTTTTATAGAGCATGTACGAAGTGCTCATTCCATACTTAGGCAGTTTTTGGATCGCAGGTTCTCGGGCTGGCGGTTTCAAAAATGGGCCTCTGTTGCTCTGTGACCTACAAATAGCTTCAAAAGTTCCGCGATATACAAATTGACAAGCGGGCTTCTCAACTATACAAACTTATTATAAAATAAATAATGTCTGTTATATATATCTGGAAATTACATCAACATCATTGAAGACCAAAAAATTAGCATATAATAGAAGACAAGAAATGTAGCATATCCGAATTAGTTTTCTTTGAAACAAACAAGAAAGGTTCCTGGAAACCCAAAATTTAATATACAATAAGGGCATTGACGAATCAATTTTCTTTGGAATTTATCAAAAAATAATAATGTATGTTACATGTTTCTGGAAATGTAAATGTGTTTGTCATATAGACTGGGATTGGGACTCCCGCAGACCATAAAAAGAAATAAGTACAAGAATTAAGAACGTCAAAAGAAGAAGTGCGCGACGGTAGAGAGGAAGTCCTGAAAAGAAAAAATTGGAAGTGATGAGTCTTTGGTTACAGCTTTTTATTTAAAGAGGACATAAGTGGATTGATAAAGAAAAGAAGATGAGAGCAAAGACTTAAACTGGATTGATAAAAAAAACAAGATGGCAATATAGACTTACTATGAAGCCGATGCATTTTTGTTGTTGTCGTCAATGGGCAGTGGAGTCCTGTTGACCGGTTGTTGCCCTTCCTGGACGAGGTCGTCCATTCTCTGTTGGAACCATTCTTCGATGTAGCTTTTCATGGGGGTTGTGTTGACTTCATCCTGGATTTCTATGTCGTAAAGGTCGTTTTCTAATTTCCTTAGGTCCATTGAAATACTATGTAGACTCTGTTCAATTTCTTCATCGTGTGAGGCATAGTCCAGTACCCAACGCGCGTGCTCATCTAAACGATGTTCAAGTATGTCGTAAAACTTTTCGAAAGACAACCCCTTTAAAATATCAACTTGTTCCTGGAAGGCTTCTTTGGTGACTGACAAGGATTTGAGAATTAAGTTAGGATCTTGAACCTCGTTGGTAGTTCCGACTAAGTCCATCTGTAGCAGGCTTATGAATAAATCTTCATTTTCTTATATGACTTGTTTACATGATTAAACAATGATCTTCAAGTTGTCAACTTTCTTTTTCCAACATGTTTTTACTTTTTGTGTGCGCTTTGGGGAGGGGAGTTTTTCCCGTCTTCTTTTCAGTTCTGATGTGTTGACGGCATAGTTGGCAAAAGGCACCAGTACCTACTCACATAAAAGATGTTCATTTTTTAAATTCACCTCCAAATGTTCCAGCAAATCATTGGCCTTCTTTCTGAAGGAAACTAAATTTTGCGATGTTTCCCAGGCTTCAGTAACTAGCTGCATTATTTTGTTGATGTTATTCTCTACCAGGGATCTAAAGAATGTAAGGAGGGTAGAGGATACTTTCATCTTCGCTGCAGTGGTAGCAGGCATGATTTTTTCCAAAGGACTAGCAAATTATGGGGTTGCAATGAAAGCCTGCTCAAATTCGTTGAGGCGTTGTTTCAGATTGGCATGCTCTGTTTCCATTCCTCCAATGGAATCACGAAGAATGTCACCGGTTACCTGGTGAAAAGAGAAGATTTGGGACGGTGACATTTTGCTAAAGTCAATCTTTGTGCGAGATTTGTCTTTCTTGTTTGTTACATCTCTCTTTTCAATGACCATGCTTTTAGATTGGTTGTAAAAAATAACGCTCTGGATTACGAAAGATTCATCTATGTCAAAATATTCGGTGTCATATTTCTACCGCGGACGACCCAATTTTCTACGTGTTGTTCTTCAATTTCAAGTTGCAGTTTTTCACTTTCAATTTTGGGTTCCTCCACCTGCCCTGCATTGTTTTTTCTCTTCTTCGTCAGTGGAATTTTGTAAAAACTATCAATATTTATGCGAGGAGGGTTCTTATCTCCTCCTTCGTTTGAAGATTTCTGGGTTTTTTTTTGCTGGGGTGGACCGTCGAAGCAATGCTCCGCGATGTAGTGCTTTTGGGAGTGTTGGCGGGGGACTGGGTACTCTTCTCACCAGATACTTTTCCACGCTGTCTGCACAATTCAGTCGCGCTTTGCAATGTCTGTGCGTCGCAATCGACAGAAGTGTAGATAATACACGGGAAGAAGAGAAGAAGGGAAAAAGAACTAAGTATCTCGTAAAAGAACATCTAGTCTTTGATTATTAATGCAAATGCTTGCGAATCCCTGCTGAGTTGTCACCAGTTAAGCCATAAATTGCATATCACGGAAGTATCTTTCGTATCACTGTGTCAATTTGTCACTAGTAAGAGCATTGTTGATGTATATCAGGAAAGACGCAAAGTTGTTGGGGATGGAAAGCAGGAACAGATACTTTGAACGAACTTAATGTATAGGAGGAACCCGGAGTGGAATTGTAGATCACGGATGTTTTGAGTGCAAGATGTATATAGCGAAACGAGAAGCAGCTGGGTTCCCAAGCGTCGGCTCGAGAACGGCGGACATAAAATTGGCTAAGTATGGAAAAAAACAACGGTCGGTCAAATCCGTCGTGCGAGGATATAGATGGAGATGTTAAGGCATGAATTGATGATAACTAGTAAAAGCATTAAGTGCAGATCACTAAAATTCTTTGGCTGCAACATGTATATGACGAAACAGGGGACATAGGTGGTGGGTGTCGCGAACCCGGGGCTTGTTGCCCAGATAACTGGCTAAGTATTGGCCAAGACAAAGTTTTGATATCTATTTCAATATTTTTCATACTAGTATCTATCAATGGAAAAAGTTTTCATGTTTATCTTAATAGTATTCATACTAATATATATTAATGGATCGTTTTTGTTTCAAATGCAAATGATCTCCCAATTTGCAAGATGCTCTTCGACTTGCAAATTTCGTTGAAACCACAAAAAATTTCACTGCAATGTAAACATAGCTCAATAAGAAACATGAACTTGCATTGTGGTTTCAACGAGATCAACTCCTTATCATCTATTCATCTTGTATTCGTTGCAATGACATCAGCAAACGTTGTCTCTCCATAAAAATCAATATCTAAATTAAATTAAATGCAATCAAAATTTGGTGTGACTATAAGTAATTTAAGCATAAATTGCAGACCATAGAAGTTCTTTGGCTACAAGATGTATATGACGAAACAATGGACATAGTTGTTTAATACTGCAAACCTAAACATAATTGCCTAAGCTTTGCCAAAGAGGAAGTTTTTTGTATTTATTCCAATAGTATTGATATTAGTATATATGCACAAATATTACCAAATAGAAAAAGCTGTAATATATCCAACATACTTCACAGGAACATTGCGTCAACAGTTCAGTCGCGTTGTTGTAACTCATTAATTATTCTTAAATGTAAAATGTAAAGAAATGACAGAGAAGGTTTTATTTAGCTTGAAGTAGTGGGCAACAGAAACGAAAGCTTGTCCTTCATGTTTAACAACACACGGGAAGAAGGTACAAAATACAATTAAAACAAATACCATAAATTGGAAAATACTATTAAAATATAAACTGAAATTATTCTATATTCAAATAATATGGGTTACAAAATACAACTGAGGCTATTTGCGACAACAATTGTGATTTCGTCTGCCCTCAACCAATAAAAAATATGTACATTGATGAAGCTTCTTCATATTTTTCTTGACGTTCAAACTCTTTCTTCGTAAAAAACGAGTTCAATATCAATTTTGGGTTTTGTACTTAATCGATGCTTCCATGTACATCTATCCCAGTTTTTTGAATACCTTGTCTATAGGTAGTGACTGGTATTCTCCCTATATTCAATCGTCTGTTTGGTTGAGAATTTTTCCTGAGGATTTGTATGTGGAACTTCTTTGCTTTATTACAGTAAATGGAAAGAAACGTCCAACCCAGATGAAAAATGCAAATCTGTTGAGGTACATAACTTCCTTGGGAAGCAGAGGTGTGGCAAGTGCATCAAATGCTACAGAATGCACCAGCACAGGGCTAACAAGTGTATCAAATGTTGCAGATGGAATCAAAATATATCTTTCCTCGTAGTGGTGGAGGTATGGCGACCGACAGAAAGGTCTGGAATGTTCGGAGATCACACCAAATATGTGGAGTGTGCAACTAATTAAGAGGAAACTGAACAAACTTTGACAAAGAACATAGCTTTCTATCAAGTCGGCTACCAGACCCACATGCAAGTCACCAAACTATGAAATAGAAACTTTTGTAGTGATAATATGTCGGTTTATCCACCCATACAGTTTATGTTACCCGCCTCCGAGGTAGACAAATACTAGTGCAATCTCTACAATTCGATACACTTGCCAAATCTGTGTTGTTGGAAGAAGCCATATACTTAAACGGAGAACTATTTTGCACGTGACCTCAAAATCCATTACAATTCCCAGCAAGAAAACAAAGAAGTTCAACCAACATATCTCCAGGAAACCTTTTCAACCAACCAAAGCATCGAAGACAGGGAGAACACCAACCAGAACATACTTGTTCTTTTTTCTTCGTCCTCTCTGAGTTTCTCTTGTATAACAGAGTTTTTGTTTTACTCAAAGCTAATGTCACATAAAACCAGTATGTCTTCTTTCATGTGCCCCTCAATCTCATCTCTAAGTCATCTTACATGTCCATGACCAGGAACATTAGAACGAAGGCACCCTGAAGCGCAACTCTTTGATGATAGAGAGAAATGGCAATAAGTATTTAAAACAAACACTGGATGGCCTTTTGTAGATTTTGTGTTGATTCGCTTTAATGACAGAGGTTCTCGATATTTTCACTTATTAATGCCATTTTTTTTTTAATACATATGTTGAATAGTGACTAGCAGCGCGTAATAAAATTCTCATATCCGAGCAGATTCTCAAATCTGACATCTAATATATGCACAATATTAAAAAGGGACATGACGTCAAGGCCTCTCTGGGTGACACGTTCGTCAACTATGTTGAAGCTTTTAAGAAAACTATAACTGCACAAACAAAAAAATAAAATAAAAAGTATTTTCGCAAATTCAAAATGTAGGAAAAAAGAAATTACCAGATCCGATAGTATTCGCCTGTCTATTTATTTTAATGGGAGATGTCCTCGAGCTTTCCAGTTATTAAAGCCCATCATTTTGAAATGCACAATATTAAAGAGGGACATGGCGTCAAGGCCTCTGTCGGCGACACGTTCGTGAATCATGCTGAAGCTTTTAAGAAAACTAAAACTGCATAAGCAAAAACAACAAAAAAAATTATTTTCACAAATTCAAAATGCAGGCAAAAAGAAATTACGAGATCCCATAATATTCGTTACTACTATTTTTTTGTTTTTGTTGAGGACTGTATGTAAAACGTACGTAAAGAAAAGTAATTCGAGAAAGCTAGTTTTTTTGCAACCCTTCAAGTTCAAATACTTCGCAAGTCCGATTGTCAATTTGTATATCGCGGAACTCTCTGTGCTATTTGTAGGACACGGAACAACAGAGATCGAACTTAGAGCCCGCCACCCTGAGAACCCGCAATCCAAAAAATGTTTACTATTTTTTTTGTGTGTTTTTTTTGCACCAGGGTATGTAAAACGTACGTAAAGTAAAATATTTAGAAAATGCTAAATTTTTTGGACATGACTCCCTTCAAATTAAAATAGTCCAAAAGTCTGATTGTCTATTTGTATATCGCAGAACTCTCCGATTGTCAATTTTCAACGGCCTACCCCAAAAACCCGCAAAGAAAAAACTGACTAACTATGGGATGAGGGCTCCGTCCATGATTTTTATATCTACTTTATAAAATTACATATTTCCTATGTTTAGTTTATGTTGTCGAGGATCATTTCTTATAAAGAAAACTAATTCAGAAACGCTAATGTATACACCATAGTTCGATACAACCTATCCGCGAAGCCACGTCCATAAAACTGGCTAAGTATGTAACCGAACTAGGGTCGGTCGAAATGATGGCGGAACTCTCTGTGCTATTTGCAGGGCACGGAACAACAGAAACCCAATTTTCAGCCCGCCACCCCGAGAACCCGCAATCATTAACTTATGATGTCCAAGAAACCTATAATTTCTTAAATTGCATTCTCCTCTGTCTAGGAGGCCTTATTTTAAAGAAATTAATTCAAGAAAGCTAATGTATACACTGAACACGACCTGTCATTGTTCGACAGAACCTATTGGCGAAGCCACGTCCATAAAACTGGCTAAGTATGCAACCGATGGCGGTCGGTCGGAATAACCACAGAAACGCAAGAAACTAAAGTCAAACGCAGTTTACAGCAAGGAAGTAAAACGGAGAGAACAGGTATATCTTCCACACAGCAAAAGGCATTCTCATAACTATGAAACCATAGTAACACAAAATCAATGGAAAAAGCATCGGCAACTATGAAATATATTTTGAAGCCGACAAATTCTGCTTCAATGCGTAACAGATGCAATTTACATCGCCTACAATTCTTTAGTCTGTTATTTTATATTAATAGTATTCTACGCAAACTGTAGTGCAAAAATTCAAATTCAAATTAGTCCGCAAGTCCGATTGTCAATTTGTATATCGCAAAACTCTCTGATTGTCAATATTCAATCGCGTACCCCGAGAAACCGCAATGCAAAAACTGGCCAAGTATAGGATGAGGGCTACGTGAATGCTTTATATATCTACTTTATAAAATTACATATTTCCTATGTTTTATTTATGTTGTCCAGGAAACCTATAATTTGATAAATTTCAATGTCTCATGTCCAAGAGCCCTTCTTATAAAGAAAACTAATTCGGAAATGTTAATGTATACACCATAGTTCGATACAACCTATCTGCGAAGCCACGTCCATAAAACTGGCTAAGTATGGAACCGAACTGCGGTTGGTCTGAATGATCGCGGAACTCTCTGTACTATTTGCAGGGCACGGAACAACAGAAGACCAATTTTCAACCTGCCACCCCCAGAACCCGTGAGCATTAACTTATGTTGTCCAGAAAACCTATAATTTCGTAAATTTCATTCTCTTTTGTCCACGAGGCCTTCTTTTAAAGAAAACTAATTCTGGAAAGCTAATGTATACACCGAAAACGACCTGTCATAGTTGGATAGAACCTATTGACGAAGCCGTGTCCATAAAACTAGCTAAGTATACAACCGAACGACAGTCGATCAGAATGACTACAGAAACGCGATAAACTAGAGTCAAACACACTTTACAACAGGAAAGTAAAAGGGAGAGAACAAATATATCGCCCACACAGTAAAAGGCATTCTCATAACTATGAAACCATAGTAATATAGAATCCATGGAAAAAGCATCGGCAACTATGAAATATATTTTGAGACCGACAAACTCTGCTTCAACGTGTAACAGATGCAATTTACATCGCCTGCAATTCTTTAGTCTGTTATTTTATCTTAATAGTATTCTACGCAAACTGCAGTGAAAAAAAATGTAACTAGAGATCCAACCGCAAAGGCAGCTTCCCAACATTGCAAACCCTGAGCAAACAAGAACAAGCACCAAATAACAACCCAGCTAACAAGCACCAAAAGGCCCAACTGCAAGTGCAGGACCGAAACCCTGCAAAGTCGAATCAAGCAACAATAAACAGCATACAACGAAAAAAGAAGCAAACAGCAAAGTCGAATCAAGCAATAATAAACAACATACAGCGAAGAAAGAAGGAAGCAACAACCACTCCCCCGGGAACGATGATGTTCCAATTGCGATTGAAGAAACCCAAACGTGCAAACTGCAACAATGCGAACACGCAAGCAAGAACAACAACAACATGCAAATAAGAAATCAGTGCCATGCAAAAAACAAGCATGGACTAGTGAACCAGCAATGTCGTTGGATCATATAAATTTTAAAAACGGAAGAAAATGTCTTGTAACAAGCATGTTAAGTAACCATTCAACACTACCAAGCCTATTAGGTAAACATTTAAGTCTATCAAAATGCACTGTAAACATTTAAGAAAAAAATTCAATGCGGCAGATCTCTCGCGTATCCCAAATAAATAATTATATTTTTTGTAACAATAGTTCGAACACGAGAGAATGTATTGGAAAGCCAAACTTTCGATATGCCACCATATCAAACATTTCCATAAATTTACCTAGCATAAAATGTTAAACCAAACATTCGAATTAATGTTAGCATTAATCCACCTTCGACGAATGCATAACAAAATATATGATTCAAAAAGACCATATACGATCAAATACTTTGAATATGCCAACATATATAACATTGGGAATAGCGAAGCCGACAATAAGATCTCAAATCCCTTGTCCAATCATATCATGACAAATATAGTTCTTTTTTTATAGAAAAATCGACGTTTTCAGTTCCCTGATCCCAACAATACATAATATGGAAATCTTTCTGGTCAAAGGACACACTATTATGAAGTCAACGATTGATCGATCGCTATAGTCCCTCTACACCTATGGCAGGGACTAATAAGGGAGATAAACAACAAGCATAGACTTGTAGTGTGTTGTTTTAGTGCAACAACTTCTTCACAAGAAAAATTGATCTATGGAGCATAGATTCTTGCATAGAAAGAAGGATCGTGACACACAGATAAAAATAACTCACCCAACAAGAAGTTAGTGCACCGGGCAGTGAGAAATGGTGCCCAACAAAGAGGGAATGCACCCAACAGTGGTAGAACACTACCCAACAAGTAAAACATGGGCAACACAACAGAGAAATCGGCTCAAACAGTCATATATTAAGTTTCCCCTTAACATTGAATTGATGTCACACTCCGTCGACCTTCTTGAGTAAAAACTCAACCGCGAGGGTAAATAAATAGACCCACAGCTGAATATACCGCCCCAGTTATGGAAGAATCGACTTCGCAGCTACTAACTCGTCCTTTTTCTCAAGGGGATGTTGTCTCGACACCAAAATGCATAAGCTTAAAACCAAATTCACCATGTCTAAGCAAGAAACTCAGCCAACAATTTATGAAGTTTTTCCACCACAAGAACTTTGCTACCAAAATGATAAAAACTCGACCACACTAAAGAAATCTCAGGTGCTCTCTTCTTCCAAGGTGACTAACTAGAGTCGATGGTCTCACCACCGAAGTCAATCTCTAAAAAGTCTCCTTGGGTTTTAGTCCCAAGAGTTCCAAAAACCACAATGAACTCTCTCAATGAGAAATTAAAAAATACCAATGCCACAATGAGACAGTGTGCCCTCTTTTTCCCCTTTTATTCTTAGTTTAAGTGACTTTTCATACTCTCAATAGACACTTATGTGTTTTTTTCCACTTTTTTCCACTTTACTCAATGCCACCTTTATATTTAATTAATTTTCTCTCCGATGACTTGAATAAAATAATTAATTCCCTTCTTAATTACATGACTATGGTTGTGGGAACTACTTGGGCCATTTCATCAATTTGTCTAGATGACTCATTTGGAAAGGGACATTACAGTGTGTGATACATTTAGGCTTCTCAACATCAAGCGAAACATTCTATTTTTGGTCATTTGCACCTCTTCTATGAGTCTCTTACTAGGTTTCTTTTCCAAGATTGTACATGTGGAGACTTTAAACATTACCTCATAACCATGTTGCGTATCTAGCCTACGCTCATCAAATTATGTTTAAGATGAGGTACATAATAAACATCACAAATATCTTTCTTTTCATTTTGCTTAGTAAGTAAGAAACTACACCTTCACCTAAATATTTTACTTGATATAATCATCTCCAAATTTAATTTCAAATGTGATAGAGCTACCTAAACTTGAAAATAAATCTTTTCTACCTCATATATGATTGTTGAAACCATTATCCAACAAACAGAGATCAATGTTGTTGGTTTCTTCTCTAATTTGGCATGAAAAGAACATTGATTCAGATGTCCCTTCATCGGTGTTGATAACATTTGCTTTTCCCTTATTGATATGTGCTTCCTTCTTTCTCCATTCACTTTCACTCCACCCAATATATGCTTGCTTCTTTTGACATTCTCAATATCTCTAGTCTTCCTAAGAAAACTCTTCTCAATGTTCCTTCATTTGCAAAAACATCATTATTTGCATTTGAATTTCATTTACGAGTTATCACTACCATGGTTGTATCCATATTTTCTTCCATGATTACCTTTTTTTTCTTCAATCTTTCTCATTGTCCTTACCTCTAGTGAAGTGAACCGATTGCTTGTTGCCCAAAAAAATCTATATTTTTTTAATGTTTATTCAAAAAAATCTATTCCAATGATATCAAATAAAAGCTCCCATCTTGCATCCTAGGTATTCGTCACCCCGATAGTTTTATACTTTTTACCTTCAAACTTGAACTTTTGCATGTTCATCACGTGGTTTTGATACAAACACCTTAGCATACTACTACAAACATTTGCTTCTCAAAAAAATCTTCATATCATGCACCCGAGAGCTATAATTTTCCCTTTAAGTGTTACTTATTCTTGTTTCCAACCCATATTTGATGTCTAAAAAAAACCTAAAAAAACAAGTTTTTCCCCATCCTAACACCAATACCACCAAATTATATATCCTAAAATTTTGAACCCAACAATAAAAATGATGTCAAAATCACTCGTTTCCACACTGTCTTTTGTCAATAAATTTAAAACAAACTTGACCAAAGTTGGTCTTCCTCCCTTTCAAGCCATTTGTACACCAACAATAAATTCTTTTAATTTT
>JZKD02S1672712.1:483278-495981 GCA_000966675.3 Picea glauca
TTTATAATTTATTATTTTTAAAATTTATCCTTCCAACTCTATTCTTATAGCATAAAATTATCTTTATTTATTTTCATTGAAATAATTCTATCCTTCACAGTGTTACATTTTTAAAATATAATAATAAATTATATTTATAGCTATATATATAGTTTCAGTGGATCTAAGAGTTAGGACTTAACAATTAAGAACATGTGTTTTCTTATAAAAGGTTACAAGTTCAAATTAAGAAGCTCTTACAGATGGTCAAATCTTTACACTGAGAGAGGGTCCCTTGTCCCACAAAATACAAAATAAAATACAACTGCAAGTTATTCTTATAAAACTCTCTTCTAATGAAATATTGCAATCCTCTTAATATTGTTGAGTATTCTTAAATATTTTTTAAACAATTAAACTTCAAATTATTAAAATTTTTGCTCATCAATAAATCGATTCTGTTCATTCTTTACTATTCACCTAATTATGTCTCATCGTTTCTTTCTTAAGAATTTTAACATTTCCATATTCCTTAAATGAGAAAGATCAATTCCATACATATTCCCAAAAATTTAATGCCCCTCTATTTGATACATATCCCAAAAAAAAGGCAAAGAAGTTTCTTTGTAATACTTACATGGATATTCATTTCTTAAATTCATGGCATAAAAAAGATACTCCATAATCCGTTGTGTTTTGTAAGGAGATTTTAGTAAACTTTATGTACAACGCCTTCTTTACGATTCTTTTCCATTTTGTACGAGATATTTTGTTCAAGAGACCAAATTCCTTTTCTTCATTCTTGGTTCATCTCTACAAAAAGTTATTTTTAAGAAGGGCTTCAGTAGCCAGAAAAAAATGACCTAGATAGCTAATTGTGTGTGTTTTGAACTTTGATTATCCAAGATTTTAATACTCTACTTATCCATGGTTTCCACTTGTTAATAAATTTGCATGAAGCACATTTAGAATAATGGAGAATAAGTTGGTTTAAGGGTGATTAGTTTCCAACCGTTTAGAACCGTTCCTAAGCTATATATATATATATATATATTTGTATTTTTGGTTGATTAACTTGAACGAACTGTAACTTTGTTTCCCCGTCTCTAGGTGTTCGGAATCGATTTTTTTCTCTCTGGTTTTAAGAGAGGCGGATCCCGGAGATATTCGCTGAGATAGCGAGATCGTTGTTGCTTCGTCATGAAGCATCATCTGACGTATCTGCGCGTTCTCTGTCTCCTGTGAGAGATCGCTATTGGTGCGTCCAGAAGGAGAGAGGCGCACTGTCTGTGGAGGCTGGTGACTGCATTTGTTGTGGAGGCTGGGAGATACCACGTCGCATTGTTGTCATTGGCTGGGAGATACCACGTCGTGGAGAAATTGCTAGTGAGCTTCCAAGGGAAATCGTTGTGGGAGATTGTTGTGGTGCGTTTCATTGTGAGCCACAAATTTACCAATACCCGCGTATGATCTAAGCGGACAATAAGCCTGGCCTGCGACCATCTCCATTTTCTTTGTGATAGATTTCCTCGATCAAGATTGTTGTGGTGAGTCAAAGGGATTGGATTCAATGGTATAAAGCGAGGAGTTTTTCATATCCAGGTAAAATTTAATTTAATGAAGACTTGTAACTATAAAACACCTTAAAATAGTAATAGGATTCCAAGCAATAAAATAGTTATAGGATTCCATGTTTCGGGGATATGTGGTGGAAATGAAAGGATGGCTTACTTCTTCTATTTCTGATTGCTAGTCACTGGGCGGGTAGGTCAAGTGTCAACGTCTCTATGGCGACATAATATAGTAACACATCTATATGCAAGTATCACAAGGTTCAATGTATATATGCAATATAATCTATTTATGATGCTTACTTCGGCAAAGGCCCGGTAACGACTGTGAGATCCCAAAAAGAAAAATAAATCCATATTCCTATGCATCGCTCAGTCATCAAATGGATTAGCCTGAGAAACAGGTACGGGGGACCTGCATCACCTAGATTTATTCCCCTCAACTCCCTTGGTAAACATTCTTTGCCAACCAACTTGTTAGGAAGCCCAATCCATTGAGTCCAAGTCAACATTGCTACTTGTCGGGAAGCCCGAGGTAACAAGGTCAATCCTTCGCCAATGCTGCTATTATATATGTAATTATGCATTCAAGAATTATATATGTAATTGCTTAAGGCACTACTTTCTGGCTTTTGGATGGCTGCTGGAGATACTTGACTTGGCTTGCTTACTCGGCTGTTGTTATAAGCAAATTCCACTAATGGAAGGTACTCTTTTGTTGATCCATAACATACATGCTGCATGAATGCGGAAGCCAATCACGATCCTAACTTCGTAATAAATTGCATCTCTCTACCGAGTCATCCCTAGGGCTACCCCGAAAGCTTTCCGTTCACCCATTTGTAATGATCAATTCACTTAAGCATAATCTCGTCGAATTCATACATTCTCATCTCAGTGCGGAGAATGCACGTTGGCATGGTAGTGGGGGAAAGGACTGCTAAGGGGAGGGGAAAGGTTCGGGAACAAACAGCTAGGTTCGGGAACAAAGCTAAGGAAGCGGTATTCAATAGAAAACCATTTCCATCTAACGAACTTTTAGAATCCATTCACGTCGACCGTCCTTCAAGCCGCCTCTGCACCTGCGGGAACAATATCTGCAAGAAGAGACTGATGGAGGCAAAGGAACGACATGGATGCAGAATCTTCGAATATAAACGCAACTCGGGTCTGGGTACCCGGTAAATGCCATCCCACAAGGCCCAGTTGCAATAGCTCGTAGTCTAAAATTCTGTATCGATACAGTTGCATTCGCATTTCTTCCAACGTCGCCTCTTCCACACCAGACAATTCGTCATGTCCTCGCATGCTAAGTTTGCTCCATCCATCAACCCTACATGTAATCCGACTGTCATTTCGACGGGAGTTTGGCTTTCCTTCCCCTGAACAATCGAACGTTTTATGCGCGACTCCATCCCATGGCTCTCCCCATCAGAGGACTCGTAATCATTGACCTGACCATATTTAATCTTTCCTTCCTCATCGCATACTTGCACTCATTTATCACTTTTTTCTGTATGCTCTAAAATCCGAACTAACTGTATAGAACGATGGCTACCTGGAATGGAGTTTTGTTTTGGCCATCAACGTCAACCAGGTGCACCCGCACTCGGTAATTCACTGCAAGTATTCCTCCATGATTCATCATTGCGTGTTATAGTTTGAGATCATTTATTTATCAATCCGATTTTATCCGACGTACATTAAATATCATTAATATTTATAATTGTTTCATTAATTTACAATATATTAATTTCTTTTGCAATGCAATTTTGGGAACTGCCTACCACTCCCATGACTTCAAAGATAAAGTAAAAGGGTCTTTAAATCGAAATAATATCCCCGCCTTATCAAAATCTCCCATGGGTTAGCATCTAAGGACTTATGATCATTGTCCTGGCCATATCTAATCTTTACTTCCCCGTCACATATTTACCTTTCTGTATTAGTTATTTTTGTTTTGTTCAAAATTTCTAACCATACGTGTGGAAGTTTCTGATTTATTAAATAATAAGTTATGTGTGTAAGTTTCTGACTTATTTAGTAACAAGTCAATGTTACAAGTTTTAAAAATGGTAAAACAAAATGAAGCTATCATTTTATTAACTTCAATTTTTTCATGATAATTGATTACTTTTTAAAAAATTTAAAAATATACTTTTATTATCATCTAGTTTATATTATTTTGTTTTTAATTTATATTTATATGAATGTTGATATATTTAATCTTGTATGAAGTTTTGGATATTTGATACATCAATATATATGGATAAGAAGGATTATGAAGTTTTGGATATTTGATACATCTATATATATATGGATAAGAAGGATTAATAGAAAAAGTTTTTTTTTTTTTAATATTTAGCCAGTCTTATTATGTTTTTAAATTTATATCATATGTAAAAAATAACTGAAAATGATAAGTATCATTCAGTAATGAATTAAATTTTTTTTTTTTGAAAAAATAAAAATAAAAAATTAAACAGAAATAAAACTGTTTTCATTTACTATTTGAATATAAAGGGTGTTGCATTAATTTTCGGGTTATGAGGTCCTTCAATGCATGTAACAATCAATGCACTACTGATCAAAGTATGTATTCATGTCAATGATACAATTTGAAAATAAAAATAAAAGAAACATTTAATAATTTTTCTTTTACATTTGTTATTTGAGATTAAATCTAAGTGAAAGAAAAAGGCATGAAATTAGTGAGAACAATGTATATTAATTTATCTAAAATTAATGTAGATCACAGATTTCTCTACCTGTTTTTCTAGGGTCTTTAAGAAAATGTTTTGAATTTTATTTTCATGTCTCATCCATTTAATGGTAAGTAGTGAATGTCCAAACATTTCAAGTCAAATTTAGTAGGCATCTTAAAGCAGATAATTCTGCAAAATGATTTATTCCTGATCCCAAACCTGATTTTAACTTCAGAAAATATTTTTCTAATGAAAAAAGGTTCCCTCCATTGCTGCACAAATTTTGCATGCTCTGTCTGACACCATCTACAAAGGCCCAATGAATTGTCTTGTATATTAATGGTTCTCCCACTTGTCCTGGAACTCTAAAATTTTGATCCATTTTACAGCCATGAGACACACCATTTACCTGACAAAAAAAATTAAAGTTCGTTCTTGAATTCCATTAAACAAGTTGTCATTATTAACTAACCATATCCTCAAAGGATTAAACATGAGAATTCTCTATATGTTTTTAAATCCTTTTTTCTGAACCAATTTCTCCAACACTATTATAGATAAGCCCATCCATACATCAGTAATAGCAGTCATTTTTTCCACATCCTTCCAAATTTGACATGCATAAGACCAGTGAACCATTAAATGCCTAATGTGTCCCCCCACTCCCCTGAAAGACAACAGATGCATGGACTAGTTTTACATCCTTTCTGCATCATATGTCAATACTCTATTTCTGAGGGCTAACCATAAAAATATCTTTTTGTGGAGCATTGATTTTCCATATTTGTCAGATGAAAAAAGGATCCCTCCATTGCTGCACAAAATTTGCAAGATATTTTTGACACCATCCAAAAAGGCCCAATGAAATGTGTTGTACATCAATGGTTCGCCCACTTGTCTTGGAACTACATTTTGATCCATTTTACAGCCATGACACACACCATATACCTGAAAAAAAAATTGAAAAGTAGGTTCTTGAATACCATTAAACAAGTTGTCATTACTAACTAACCATATCCTCAAAGGATTAAACATGAGATCTCTCTATATGTTTTTAAATTATTTTTTCTGAACCAATTTCTCAAACACTGTTATAGATAGGTCCATCAATACATCAGTAATAACAGTCATGTTTTCCACATCCTTCCAAATTTGACATGCATAAGAGAAGTGAACCATTAAATGCCTAATGTGTTCCCAGACTCCCCTGAAAGACAAGATATGCATGGACTAGTTTTACCTCCTTTCTACATCATATGTCAATACTCTATTTCTGAGGGTTAACTATAAACAGATCTTTTTTGTTGAGCTTTGATTTTCCATATTTTTTCCTATCCCAAACCTCTTATTGCTCAATACCAAGCAACAAGACTTTATAATCCACTTTAGTTGTATATATATACCACCACTTCCCTAATTCTGATGTAACCCTCTTTTAAATTTGAGATAAATATCTTCCACCTATCTTCTTGTTCACATTCTAAGTCAAAACACTGAGCAGATTTCCAGCATTATCTCCAGATGGTAGTTGTTGCCATATCCTCTAACTGATTGAGATAATGAAAATCTTGTTGATGTTGTAACATATCTAGGGAAAATATCACCACATCCCCACACCCTAAAGGGGAAATATCACGACATCCCCACACCCCAAGATAATATCTGAACCTAATCTTACCTAAACACTTTTACTTATTTTCCATGTCAAATTATTTTTTTTATTGTAGGAAAGGCTAAGACTAATGCCTTCCATTTATTGGAAACATTTTTTTATACTCTTCCTTGGGATTCTTGATCCAATCCATATATTATCTGGAACTTTGATAACTAATCATTATTACTATATGAATAAAATTTCACTTTCATCTTGATTTTATTTCTATTTATTTTTTATTATACATCATGAATCATTATTCAATAATATGTTAAAAAAAAAAAATCCAAATTTTTATTTTACTTTTCATTATTCAATAATAATATATTTATCTACTAATTTTTTTTAAATGTAATAAAAACAAATTTAATTATAAAAAAATAATAATTAATCTTTATTAAATTCCAAAAAATATTTAATTAGTATTTTTATATATGATTTTGTATCTTTTAAAACTTATCCTTTACACATCTACACTTTTAAAATATAGGAATAAACTTTGTCCATAATCTATTATATTTTACACTTTTAAAATATAATATAATTTATTTATAATTTATTACTCTTTACAATTTATTCTTCCCACTTTTATAGTATAAAATTATCTTTATTTTTTTTAGATAACTCTATCTTTCACAGTTTTAACTTTTACTCTCTTAAAATATAATAATAAAATATAGTTATAGCTATATTTAGGTAGTTTCAGTGAGCCTAATTGTTAAGAACATGTGTTTTCATATAAAAGGTTACAAGTTCAAATCAAGAGGTGCTTAGGGGCAGTCAAATCATTAGACAGAGAAGGATCCCTTGTCCCACAAAATACAAAATAAAATACAACTACAAGTTATTCTTATAAAGCTCCCTTAAAATAAGATATTGCAATCCTTTTAAAATTGTTGAACATTCTTTAATGTTTTTTAAACAATTAAACTTCAAATTATTAAATTTTTTGTTCATCAAAAAATCAATTCAATTTCTTCTTTACTACTATTCACCACCTAGTTGTGTCTCATCATTTTTTTCTATACATAGCATAGAAAAAATACTCCATAATACGTTGTGTTTTGTAAAGAGATTTTAGTACAACTTCATGTACAAAGCTTTCTTTACGATTCTTTTCCATTTTGGACAAGATATTTTGTTCAAGAGACCAAATTCATTTTTTTCATTCTTGGTTTATCCCTAAAAAGAAAAAGTTATTTTTAACAAGGGCTTTTAATCGCTTAGAAGGTATCTTTATTAGCCAGAAAAAAAAGAGCTTAACTAATTGTCTATGTCTATGTTTTGTACTGTGCTTATCCAAGATTTTAATACTCTACTTATCCATGGTTTCTTTTATTAACATTTTGCTTTCTTCTATTCAATTATAACTCGTGGGATGATAATCGAGAGTGACATTTGGTTCTCGAAAACCTTGTTGCCAAGGTGGCTATACTCAATTGTCCAACTCTTATTTTCGAATAAAATATGAAAATTGGGTTATTTAAAAACCCATGAAAACATAAAGACAATTCCAACTTTTATTTTCGAATAAAACAGGAAAACCGGGTTCTTTAAAAACCTGACATGAAAACATAAATACAATTCGAAAGAAATAGACGAGAACACCAAAACTTTTCTTATTTTCGAAAAAAAGGAAAACTGGGTTCTTTAAAAACCCTGAAAACATAAATACAATTCGAAAGAAATAGATGAGAACACCAAAACTTTTCTCGGGAAAACTTGATAAGACCTGACAAAGAAACTATGGATTGTGTCTTGTTAATTTATATTACAGTAATATTAGGGCTGGAAGTTTTGGTGTTCTTGGCTGTTACCTACCTTATGTTTTAGGTCGAAAGAAATAGATGAGAACACCAAAACTTTTCTCGGGAAAAATTGATAAGACCTGACAAAGAAATTATGGATTGTGTCTTGTTAATATTAGGGTTGGAAGTTTTGGTGTTCTTGGCTTATCTACCTTATGTTTTACTTGTTTGCAACTCGTTTAAAGGGTTCTAAGTTAGATATTGTTGTAATTTGTTTATTGCTGCAATTTTTCATTTTTTATGCAAGTTTTACAACAGTTACTATAATTTTCAGATCTGTGGTGTTTGGGAATCATTTTGCATAGGATAATAACTTGATAAATTTTCATCAGCCTTAGAGAAAATAAAACCCAAATTTGGAAGTTACTTCAAATAACTACCTCATCCATTGATTGTTTGATATATTTAATTGGTGACAATTTAAGTAGCAACATAGGAGACCTTAGATTTGGTTGTGTTTTAACTTAGGAACCCTAAAGGATAGTAGGGAAGTCTCCCTTGTGTTAGAACCATCATTCACTAAATGGAGAAAAGTTGTTATCTAGGTGACAATGTCAACACTGCTAATGTTCCACTCCCTTGAGTTGAATCAATCCTTCACTAAAATGAGGAAAGTTAAACTGAAGTTGTTGTCTAAATGATAAAGACTTTACACTAAAGATGCAAGATTGTGTGATAAGACTTTCAATATGCTTAAACCTATTCAATGCATTTTTAAATATAAAATGCAAAAATTTAATAGCTTGAAAGGTTCTCATGTATCTAAACTAAGGATTAGCTTAGCATCATATTCTATCCATAAAGTGTTGAAATTAAAATATTAGATAAATTATTAGATTTAATCCTACCATTTCTACTGTTAAAATCTCTAAAAAAAAAAATATTATTCTCTAAATTAACAAAAAGGATGGTCAAGTGAAGGTTCTCTGTAAAAGGTAGAGTAAAAAAACGAAACCATAGATATATTGGAAGACTTACTCTTATACACTTTAATCATTGAGTTTTTAAGTTTAAGTTCTCCTTGATATAGAAAGGAATACCACCATCCTTCTTGTGCCATGCTGAGAAGTATTTTAAATCTATATATTAAACATCAAAATGCTGAAAAAAGAACGAATTCTACTACAAAAATATTATTATCAGTTCATCATTAAATATTTATCTTAATTTAATATCTATCTTAAATTATTATTCGTTCACCATTAAATATTTATCTCTTATTGTTAATATTTTTTGTTTGTTGGAATGTTAGTGACCTACAAAACCAAAACCAGCCTGTGGCTGAGAAACCCATATATTCCAACTGAAACCCATCTTCAATTGCTTCATCCTTCTGAATAATGCCATCAAGTTCACCAAGAAAGTCAAAAACTTTTGGGCTTACCTCCTCAAGTTCATGTAAAACTGAGTAACGATACAACTTGGACGATTATTTAGAGTTCTGGACTCTTGGTTTTTTTGGTTTACAATTCCCTCTTTACATCGTTGAATATGAGCCCAGGATGCAAGAGAATTCCTTTCATGATACTTACAAAACTAAGTCTTTCTAGAGAAAGAGACACTGCATTCCGCTGCAATATGTCTGATTTTGTGACATCATGACATCTGAGGCACCTGAAGGGTATCCACAATCATCTAAAGGTTGTATAAAAGATGCATTAAATTTTTCAAGCACAATTTCCGCATCTAGACCATCTCGCGGGTTACGTCCCAGAAGAAACCTTGCAACTGATAGGTTACCGATCTCCATGAAACTCTGATCTGACTCAATACGATTCCCCAAGGAATTCACTATTTTTTCAAAGATGTCATAAGACCAAAACTCCATTGCAAGCCTCGAGAGCTTCTCGCCCAAACTGAAAGATCATCAGTCCTTTCAAACTGTGTGTCAAACTGAAAGATAATCAGTCCTTACACTATAGCAGAATCAAGTTACATTTCCACAAAGAGCCTAGACTTTGGTCCCATCATTTTCCAATCTGAATTAAAAAAACTAACAAACCTATGGCAAGAGGATCGGATTTTGGATCATAACCACAAATAGTACACCTATTATCCTTTAGCCATCCTCTAATACTCTATTCACACCATTTCCAACCCAGAAAACGCCCTACAAGCATCTAAGAATCCAATCCCACTACCTCAATCATTTAAACGTTCTCTTTTAGGACCAGTTTAAATGGTGTCGACTTTTTCATCATGCACCTATTCCGTATATTATAGATAGGGTCCAAAACCTATCTACTAACCGGAATTTGAACTTAATATCGAGCTTGTTCCCTCCTCACTTGTATCCACTGGTATTTCTCTTTTTCTACTCACTCTTCCTTTGATAACCGATGAGGGATCTCACCGATTTACAAACCCCCCTTTTCTAGAAAGGCCATATGTCTCTTCTCCAGATCTCTTCTAAGATACCAATCATCCCCAATCATCTCCTCTTCTAAGGGTTTCCTATCAACTCTTTCTGATTGAAAGGGAAAAATAAAAGTTTTTATAAAGGATAAAAACCCTCGTCTTCACCAGGACTTTGCCCAACGTATCTACCATAGGCCTTTGATCTTAGTCAATGACCAAATCCTACAATGTGCTCTTTTCCAAACACTTCTTAGGAGAGATAAATGAAAAATACTAATCCACAGCTTTTCGCAAGTGCAATTTACCCAATGGTGGAAAACAAACTAACTTCCTTTTGGGTGTCTTTGACTCCCAGAGTAGGATGACCATAATCCAGATCATTAGCACCTGAACAAATCCTTCGGCATTCATAAAACTTCTAGGCATGACCCACCTTTGCCACCGGCTTAAGTTCTCAATTGAAGCATTAGAAATGTTCTCACAACTTTTAATGGTATCTTGTCTAAGATTCACGGGCTTGGATAACTGAACCTTTAATTGTAAAATAGGTAGGTCCTACTCATTGTAGATTCCCTTCCCTAGTGCACAAGCCATCTAGTGGTCCGAACCCTCCTACTAAGGAAGATGAAAAGATGTCATCTTTTAACAAAATGTCTTCATAATAATCCACCATATCTTCATAATCTTCCATTAATCCGCCATCCTCATTAGAGGTAATTCTAATATATTTTCTTGCAATTTTATATTCCAACTCATACAAGGGGATTGAGTTATTCAAGAAAAAACTTGTAAGTACAAATTTTAATTCAAATTCTCTATCGTGTCATTTTTCATATCATAATTGAACCACCCATGTCTATCCTTGAGAAAATGAGAGGCTTCCTATTGTCAAAGAGAAGTCGATTATCTGTATTATAATTAGTAGTGTTCTCAATTGTAACCTTCTCCAGCTCAGTTGAGATCCATTACATGCAAAAATACTCATAAAAATGAAAAAAAAATCCTCACTAAATTTCTATAGCTTATCAATTATGAATTACAACTAGATTTAATTATTCTCTGTTATCATTATTTAAATGCATTTACAACATGTTAAAAATGACACGAATGCAACTTAAATAACTCAACACAACAACATATAAATTCTTATTAAACAAAAAATGGATGCAAAACAATTTAACTCATAAATACAATACATAAATAGATAAAACACACAGCTTTTAATTCAGTTGAGAAACTAGTTGATTGAAACAAACGTTCATCCCAACCATAAACTTCTTGTTCAAAATCTCAACAACAAGTCAACCATGTGATGGGGATAGCAATCCACAAAAGTCCCACAACCCATTGGTATTTTCCTACAACCAATCCAATAAATTTACTCCTTAATTGATCTCAATTCCTCAGGCATCCCATTCATTTATCAGTCTACATAGGTAACCAAAAATCTCTCTCCGAGGAACTAAATAGAACTCTCCCAGTAAAACTATAGATTTTAACCTTGTACAATTATTTACTGCAAACATATTTTCAGTTAAAGAACAGAAAATATACAATGGAAAATACACATACTACACATAGATTTTTCCCTTAGAAACCCAAACCAGGAAAACCAACATATTCTATATTCATCGACACCATACATTATTTAAAATACGATATACATATAGGACCCAACTACATTCAAAAACCTAATCCAATGACTTGGATTAGTTAACAACCCAAATTCCTTAACCGAAAATAGAAACCATCGATGAAAAACAATGTGCCAAAAAACCGCCCAAAAATGAACACGAAAATTGAGGCGACCTGAAAATCGATTAAAACAAAAGGTGACACGTTTCTTGAGGAAAAAAAATTGGGAGCACTACGCTCAAACCACTGCAACTCCCAAAGTGGGGGCCTAGCTAGTCATGCAAAGAATATAACACATACCCAACAAAAACTATCAGCAAACACTTCTTGTTACAGTCCAACTCACACAATACTTCACTCTTTCCATATGACATCCTAGCTCTTTAGTTTTTCGCTCCAAATCACTCCAAAAACACTCCAGTAGGCTCTTGAATTTTCCCTCCATGGTTTCTCTAGCTCCAAGCTCTTCTTCTCTGCTCTCTACTTTTTGTTCATGCGAAAGCATTCTCTCTCTAAAATTGTTGTAACTGTCAATACAAATTTCCTCTCCTTTGGCTTGTTTGCTTGACTCACACAATTCCCCAAGCTTCAGCCCCCATGCTCCTAATAACTATGGGATGTAACTTTTCACGCCCACCTTCTTACATGCTTTCAATGATTGGTTTTGGGGACACTCAATGAGAAAATAAAATTTAATACATAATGATAATACAGTTGAAATCACATTTTACTTATTAAAACTTAGAAATACATTTCACGTATAAATCTCTTAGTCGTAGCCACACATTATATCAATGTTCCACCAAGACGGGGGACGTGGGGACGAGGGTGCGGGGGGACGCACAAGGGGGACGTGTGGCGAGTACCCCCAAATTTTAGGGATTTTTGGGGAATGGGGGACGGGGGACATCACATATATAATATAAAAAAAATTTAAAAATAAAAATAATAATGATAAATCTCAACAATAACATAAATTAGTAGATTGAAAAG
>JZKD02S1672712.1:496135-515358 GCA_000966675.3 Picea glauca
CTACTTTCTCCATATGAAGTCCAATGAGGTTGGAACCACTCTCAAACATCCTGAAACAATTAATGGTAATGTTAAAAATTTAAGTAAAAGTGGCATTTCCTTTATCTTTCATTTTAAGTAAAAGGATAAAAATGAAAGATAAAGGAAATGCCACTTTTACTTTAACAATTTAACATTACCATTAGGGAGCGCCCAGGGAGCATATGGGGAAACGTCCCCCCTGGAGTCCCCCCGTCCCGGGGACGTGGGGAACGCGTCCCCTGCGTTCCCCACCCTGGGGGACGCGTCCCCGTGGAACACTGCATTATATCTACATTAAGCATTAATTAAACTGGGGATTATAGTGGGGATGTTACATTTCCTTGCCCCTACAATTGTATATCATCCTTGGTGCACAACATGTTGATGTACATATACAAATTTACATCACAATGCTTAAAGAAATAAAATCCTGCAATTTCACAACCCCAATATTGGTTGTGGAGCGATTCATAGGTCTTTGTTTTCAGCGATAGTTATACCTCATCTAGACTATACACCCCAAAATAATGTACACTCCTCCACGCGAGGGTTGCAAGGTGCGCTTGCCCCCTTGCGGGGTCCAGGATGCTCATTCCTCCGATTGGAGAATCTGGGGGAAAGTGGGCCCCCAACGAGGGTTCGAGAGCGAATCCCCCAAAGTTAAAATTACCTTGTAAATGTATATTGCAATTTCATGGAAAATCTGGACCGTTCATCATAAAGTCGCAAATCTAACAGTAGAAATTTCGTTAAGAGATTTTTTCCCTAGAAGGCAACCCCCTTTTATGAGAGAATTGTGTTGCGGCTATATATCATTGCGAATATTGTATTCTGAGAAAAGAGACTATGATAGAAAGAAAAGGAAGCTACAACGGGTGTGTTGTAGGTTGTATCCCTTCATTTGCTAGATAATAATAAAGGAAGGACATGGACATTTCTTTTGTGGACGTAGCCCACACTAGGTGAACCACGTATATCTGTCTTTATTGCATTGTGTATCTTTTGTGGTTTATCTCCGAATTTCTCTTATTTTATTGCTCCTTGATCCTGTTTTTCTAACACCCAACAACAGTTCCAACCGAAATATCATATTCCTCTCAACCCATTGATAGAAGGAATGTTCCCCCTTCATTGTTCTTATTCCATCAGGTTGGCTATACCATTTGTTTGTCAAGGCCCCTAGCACAGGTTGGTTATGACTATGAGATGTGGTTCCGAAACTCTAGCTACTCAAAATGAAGTCTTGCGTTCTGTTTTCTTCAAAATTGACAATGAGGGTACTTTTCCTACATGTTTTCTTTGTGCTCTCGGGTAACATCTTAAGGACCGTAGAAGGTCCATTGAACCTTTTATCAACCCTATGGATTTATTCCCGAGCACTTTGAATTTTCAGTCCAGGATGTGTACTAGTTTCACCCGAAAATCTCTTTCGTATTCCACCTAGATCACATTCCAATCAATTAAGTGGATAGAGTCAGGCACATATTTCTTTAATAATGACACATGAACTACATTATGCACTCTCATGGATGCAGACAATGCTAACATGTATGCAACTAGCCCCATCTTTTCTAAGATTTCAAAAGTTTCACAATACCTTACCGCCAACTTTGGACAACTTCCTAATCTTAGCACACTTCTTTTCTCCTTCACTTTTAAAAAAACAGGTTTGCCGACTTTGAAATCCCTAAAAACTCTATTCTTGTTTGCATAAATTTTCTACCTATTCTAGGCAACCTTTAAATTCTACTTGATATTTGTCATTTGTTATTCCATTTCCTTCAACAAATATGGCCCAATAACCTTTAAATTTTGGATGATCTTTGTCATTTTCTCTTCCATTTCCTTCAAAAAATCTTACCCAATAACAACTCTATCTGCTAGATTATCCCAACTCACTAGTATATTACACTTCTTGTCGTACAATAATTCAAACGTGCCCATTTTTAAAGAGATCTGATACCCATTATTGTAAGGAAATTCCACTAAGTGGATATAATCCTCCTACTTTGATCACTGATCCATCACATACATTCTAAGTATGTCCTCAATTATTTTGTTACTTCTCTCAGTTTTCCCATCCGACTCTAGGTGATACTTTGTAGTGAAATTTAAATTTGTCCCAAATCCTTTGAATAAACCTTTCCAAAAATTGAAAGTGACTTTTGGATCTCTATCTTAAACAATTTTCTTAGGCACTCCATGTAGCCTAGCAACTTCTTTCATGTATATTTCTGAAATATGTATTGCCCTGTGTAACCCAGGGATGATTTTAGGGGCTAAATTTCGCTCATGGGCTAATTTTCCATGGTTTTTCCCAAAAAATGATTCGCCATTCTAAAAATGATTTGCCCAAATTCTATAGGATAAAATTATTTTACCTTCAAAATCGCTAAAATTGTATACAAACTATATAAAATACTCAGAAATTTGAATATTTTTACAAAAATATCGCCAAACATTTATCATTGGCATATGAAGGATTAGTGGATGCACAACAATTTAACTCATAAATAAAACACTTATCTTTTAATTCAGTTGGACAATTGGCTGCTTGGAGTGAACGTTCCTCCCAACCACAGACTTGCTATTCCATATCTCAATAGCAAGTCACCCGTGAGTTGGGACTAGCAATCCACACAAGAGGGTGATCTCTCACTATCCACTCACAATGCATCAATCCCACAATCCGCTAGTATTCTCCTACAACTATCTTGATTTTTTAACAGTTCTCTTCCTCTCGACCCGCCCAACCCAAAGAATCTACCCCTTCACTAATCTTAGTCCCTCGCGCGTCTCATTCATTTTTAAGGGTCTCTCTGGCATAAGTAACTGTGAATCTTTCTGTCAGGAACTCAAGAGAAATCACTGCCAAAAAAACTACCATCAAATAGCAACAAACACTTATTGTTACATAGCAACTCACACAAGAGTTGACTCTTTAATCTTGACAACCTTGATCTTTAGTCTTTTCCTCCAAATTGCTCCAAAAACGCTGCAACATGCTCTAGAATTCGCCCTCCATGATTGCTCCAACTCCAAACTCTTCTTCTCTACTATATACTTGTTGTTCATACAAAAACAATCACTCTCTAAAACAATTGTAACTGCCCCATGGGGTCTTCACTTAATTAACTTGTGACATAGCACATTTGTTCGTGGGATATTAACGAATACCCCTAATTTCACTAGATATTGATAAATACCTCCAAAAATCTTTTGGTTGAACCCCCCTCCCAATACATCTTTCCAATAAAATAAGCCTTTGTTTTTACTAGATAACCTTTTTTATACCCCGCAATACCTATAAACTCCTCGATACCCCACATCCCCCCAATACCTAAAATATATTGAATTTATTTTTCACAATTTATATACCCCTTTTATGAATCAGCATGATAATATGTTGGTAAACAAGGTGAAGCCCCTGTGAACTACCCATATGAATTTTCTCTCCTTTGGCTTGCTTGCATGACTCACACACTGCCCCAAGATGATTGTACTCAACCCCCATACTCTCAATAACTATAGGATGTGACTTCTGAGACCCACCCTCTTACATGCATTCAATGATTGACTTTGGAGACACTAAATCAAAAAATAAAATTTAATGCATAAGGATAATAAAATACAATAATGTAATTGGAATTAATAAACAAGGGTAATCCCCCCTTCGACCCCTCTCCTAGTCATTTTCCTAGACCATACCCTATCGTGTGAATTGATTCAGCCTCCATCGTTGTCCATAACCCCCAATAACTGCATCACATTTTATTTATTAAAACATAGAAATACATTTGGCACAGTTTGTTCATAGCCACGCATTATATCTACATTAATCATTAATTAAAGTTGGGATTATAGTGTGGATGTTACATCAAGGGCTATCTCTATATTAAAAGTTACGGTAGTGTGGTGATGGAGTCTCTGTTAGCATCCTCATTTATTTCAACATTATAAATTTTTACGAGGAAAGAAACACATTATATGGCATAGCACATCTACCCTTCTAAGGAATCCAAGTCATAAGATAAGAGTCCAAGCAATGAGTTAAATCATCACAATGATCCAAATCATTACAAATGGTCAAAGGCATGGTAAGAGTTCACCCTAAGAATCTCAATACCATATAAGCTCTCTTAAATCTCTTGAGATTTTCTCTTTCTCTCGTAGTTATAGGTTGGGTTAGCATCCTCTTATATATGTAAAGCATTGAAATTAAAGTTACTAATTGAAATATTGATTGAGCTCTACCATTTTTAACATTAAAATCTCCAAGAACATGAATATCCCCTTTACCTTTTGGTATAGCAATAATATTCTTTATGTTAATATAAGTGTTGTCTATTACAAGATTAAGGTTCTTA
Organism: Picea glauca; assembly: GCA_000966675.3. NCBI lineage: Eukaryota > Viridiplantae > Streptophyta > Pinopsida > Pinales > Pinaceae > Picea > Picea glauca. The sequence goes on from JZKD02S1672712.1 coordinate 500,524, forward strand.
TATAGAGTAGAGTTGAAAGGGGCAAAAAAAATCAATGAAAATTATATAATTGTATTTACAAGTGATATTAGGCACTTAATGTAGCAACCAATACCACTTACCCCTACATCAAGTGCTTATCAACCAATACCACTTACCCCTACATCAAGTGCTTATCCAGAATTGAGAAAACAATATATTCATCTAAATGGAGGGACTCAAATTTTCATGTTCATGTGTTTCAACAAGCAATATAAGATTAATTGAAGTTGATATCCACACTCGGTTGGGACTCCCTTCCAAGGTAATCCTTACCAATTCCATGTGAAGATCGACATTTTCCTTAATTTGTATTTATTACTTTGGAAGTTATCATTTTTTGTTATTTCTTTTCTTTGCATTATTACACATTTCACTACTTTTATACCATCTCTACCATTTTGGACTTCTTTTCTCAATTCAACCTAGTCTTTTGGGATAATCTCTTAGTTTATTAATATATCCAATCCTTTAAAATCTCAAACTTTACTTTTAATGTAAAGTCTTTATTCCACCATCTTACCCTTATGTATTGTTATTATTTTTCTATACCTTCAAAATCTCTAAAATTTGAATTTCTAATTTGTTTTGCAAAATTTATATTGGTTTGTTTAGAACATATTATGACAAACTTTGGAGATTGTTTCTATTTGAATTTCTAATTTGTTTTGCAAAATTTATATTGGTTTGTTTAGAACATATTATGACAAACTTTGGAGATTGTTTCTCACAAGCTTTTCCTTTCTGTATGGTTTTAATATATATTTAAATTGTGTTATTATACCAAGAAAAATAGAATCCTCTCATTGTGCTTTATAAAGCTCAATTATGATTGGTGAAGTTGTTGCATAATTTCATTCCTAGGCTTTTGTTTATGCTTCGTGAGGCTCCAACTTAAGACATGGAAGGCAACTCCAACGTTATTATGAATGTTGTTGTGAGGCCACTTAGAAGTATCAAACGTCTATCATGGTAGATCCTTATCTTTGTTCTTGGGTCTTTTCGTTGAAATGATCATTTAGAATGTAGGATGTATTGGGCTCCTTATTTGTTTGAAACTAAGAACAAATGGTGAGAGATGATTACAAAGAATGAAAGGCTTAAAGTAAAAGAATTGGACAGTGATTTCAATTCCACCACCCAAAATTATAACATGTAGATTGATTAAGCCCCTCCCATGTGAAAAAAATTTATAGACACTATCCTTAATTAGGGTTTTGGTAGTCGCATCGCTACGCATTCGTGGGAGGTATGTCGTCCTCTCCTTTCCTGAGATATCGTTGAAAATATACATTCCCAATCACCCTTCTTGTTTATACAAGGTTGCTAACAATTTGACATGAAAGATCCGTCATCGATTTAATCATTATGCTATTAGGGTTCTTTATCCATTATATTGTTAAGGTTCTTTTTGTGTATAAATGAGTAGTCCTCTGTGATTGCAAACTAGTACAATGATTGATTTTGTCACTTCCCAATCATCGTGTCTGTAACAACCTATGAGTCCCCCTCAACCCAAACCTTATGTCTTGTGAAACTCCTAGGGATAGGAGTCCATATGAGTCCCCCTCAATTATAGTTTTTTTCAACCCAAACCTAGTGTCTTGTGAGACTCCTAGGGATAGGAGTCCATATAGACCTCACCGTTATTTATTTTATTCATGAAGAAAAAGGATACTATCATAAAATCCCATGCATGGTAGACTACGTATGCCTTTAGCTCATGCCTATCTCATATTACTCTTTATTTCATTATCAAAGATGAAATTTTCCCACCTTAGTGCAAGTAAAACCCATTTTTACACATGCAGTCTACCTTCATGCACCTTAATAAAATCGTAAGATGAGACATGAGGCTCCTTTTCAAAATGATACGTAATTTTCAATATTTTAGTTTTTTCCTTTAGTTGTTTCTAAGATTGCCTTCTTTATTTTGACCACACTTTTTTTGTATCGATTATTCTCCAAAATCTTATTGTTTTTATAACTTCATAATAGAAATCTATAAATGTTGGGATGACAGTTCAAAGCCTTTTTAAAATGTCTATTTTTTATAATTTTTGTTTTTTTATAAGTAATAATATACTAAAATAAATAGCTAAAAAAAACATAAGTTGGGGAAACATACACACTCAAAATTGAATGCACTTGCAAATCCTAATGAAGGAAAACATCTGCATGTACTTAGCACTCTACTATATAAAATTTCATTTTATTGATGACAGAATGCATCGATTACAAGTGGAGGGAGAGTCATTTCAATACAACTCCATAATGTAACACCTTGTTTCCCCCAATTTGTAATTAATCATAAAATAAGAATTACCATGTTAAGGCATGAGGACAATGTAAATGTATTATTGACTGAGTTGCCAAATAACTGACTGTGGGGGTGAAGCCTTGAAAGTACTCGCCATGATATCACTAGAAGAAGAATGTAAAAACTATAAGAGAGGGTTCATTATGACAAATAACCCCAAATTTCCCTTAATGAGGATGACAACCTCCTTCGGATCCCAAGGAAAGAAATCAGTTAATGAAAAAAGGACCGGTGATTGAATTATCAACCACCCCCATGAATGGAAACATGGGCTCTCAGCCCGAAGTACCGCAGGGACCTACAAAGTTGAGCTTCCTTCTGACAGAAGGAACAGGATAGGTCGGCAAACCTTCCAAGGTAAGAGGGATGATACACACGAGAGAGGAGACACCAGACAAAAAAGCGCAAGCTCGCAAGGGAGATGCGCCGAGCTCTCCATCGAGTCACAAACTGAAGGCCACGAGCTTGATGCCGAGGAGCATCTGAGAAACCTCGTCGAGGCCATAACCAAGAAAGAAAGCTCTGAGTTACAGAGAACAGGACCCAAACAAAAGCGGAAACGAAGGAAGAACCCTCGAGAAGTGTGAGAATTCCCTGGTGATATCATGGCTTGGCACGGAGGTGGCCGAAGTGCTAAGAATGATTGCCTCTGTGCCTATGGTCGGGGGAAGGACGAACACCTAGAGTCAGTTGGTTGACAGCAACCTATAATAGATAAGCGATTTCCTACCCTGTGTAATTTAGCCGTAACTGTGTATGAATTGGTTATACTGTGTATGTTTCAGGAATTGTGCATATTTCCTAATGGATACACTGTATCTCCCCTATTTCTGCTTGATTGTATAACTAGGCCAGTAAGAAGGTTAGGAGATGATTTTATACTCGTAAATGCTTGTGTCCTACGTAGGCATAAGCCAGAGTCACGAACTGTGTGTTCGTCGACCCCGAACACAGTTTCATGTACGCATGCCAACCGTCCTAATTGTTTAAATTCCCTTGGAGGACGAAGTTTGTTAAGCTCAAGAGAGGTAGTGCAGATCGGCACAGGCTCTCTACAAGGCAAACCGAACCCAAAACTCCTTAAGTCCTGGACAAGCTCAGGAAGGATCGCACCGTTGTGTGCAAGAACCTTGCATGTAGTGCAGAGCTCAAGAAACCCTTCGAAGATTTCAGAGCGTATGAAAGCTCAAGAGTGACAAATAGACCGTGATTCGAAATCGGATCTTAACCATTGGTTCAATTCGGCAAATAGAGGCGAGGATTTCCCCAAAGTCCTGAAGGGCGAATCGCTGATTCGCGGGGGAAAATCTGGACCGTTGGAGCCTACGTCCAGACAGCCGGAGAAGAGTGCGCAGGAGAATAGATCTAAACCGTCAAATCGAGCGCAGGGGACCAATAGCCGTCGGATCCAGAAAAGGCACACATGGTTTAACCTGGTGCATGCAAAGGAGAGAGGACTTGTCAAAGTCCTGAAAGTCCCAAAGTATTCAGAATCGTCCATCGACACAGGACACGTGGAAGTTGGGTAGCATTTCACTGACTCGCAACTTGGAGTGATCAAAGGGTAAGACTGCACGAACTCACGATTCGTGAAATCGCGACGTGATCGTGGTTGTTCATCCATGAATGATCTGGACCATCGATTTAGTGGAAATAACTTTCGACGTTTCGACATTCGGGAAACCAGAGGGCAAGACCCCTCGTCTTCGCAAGTCATGAAATCTCGGTATACTAAACCTCGATGCGCTCTGTGGATGAACCGATTTAGTGTGAATAAGTTTCGGAGTTTCAGCATTCGGGAAACCAGAGGGCAAGACCCCTCGTCTTCGCAAGTCGCGAAATCCCGGTATATGAAATCCCGACGCGCGATTAACACAGAGTGTCTTTAAACACCCTTAAGCTCATGAGGGATAGTGACTGTCAGATCCAGATCAACGAGGGTCGTTGATCTCATACACGAATTCTCATATCGGAGTTCGAGGAATGGAGTGACGAGTGGTTTGGGTCACTGCATTTCGAACTCCTGGTTACCAAAATCCGGATACAACAGAAGTCTATTGGATGACAAAAGCGATGATGGCTCGGGCCATGGTTCAACAACAAGCGAGAATGTGGACCATCCGCGAGGAGATCTAGGTATTGGAAGCCAAATTTGAGTTATTTTGCAAGGAGAAATTTGACATCCACTTCCATGAAAGGACAAAATACCCCCAAGGACATGTAGAGGGATAGAGCAGAAGAAAGAAGGAAGTTGAAAGACACCCAAGCAAACCCCATTTTTGTGGACGAAGAAGAAGAGAGGATTGAATCCAGTAAAAACACAAGGCATACCCAGACCATTCAGGAAGCCATGACAACCCTAGGTTGTATTTTTTCCCAGGGTTAGCATGGGAGTTGGAAAGTTATCCTGGTGTTTTGGTTTTCAAGTTAAGAAATTCTTAAGGATAATTTTGATATGTTTCAACCTCTATTGGAACTAGAACATATTTGGTCTATTCATCTTTCCATTCTCTCCCCACCATCCTTTAATATTTTGCATGAAATATCGGTGTCTAGTCCAAAATTTCTCAAATCTAAAGGGTTTGGAGTGAGAGCCTAGGCCAACCATCCATCTCAGACAAATTGGCCAATGATCAGATCCATAAATTGGTCGAATCTCCCCCAAAAGGTTTCGGAGACCATGAATCTGTCTAGCCTTTCTACGGTATGATGCCTCCCTCCACTTTGTTGCTCCAGGTAAACCGACCTTCTGAGGGGATGATGTTTATTAACTGTAATTGGTCAATGAGTTCTTTGAAAGATTGGTCCGCTGAGCTCATAGGCCCTATGCCCCCTTTCTTGTCTTCCAGAGAGGTTACCATATTAAAGTCCCCCCCTACAATCCATTTTTTATCTCCATACTAGTTCCCATCGCCGATAGCTCTCTCAAGAAATCTCTCTTTTCTCCCAGAGATTAGGGACCGTAGACTTGCATGACTCTCCCTTGTTCCGTAGACCCTATGATCTTGCAGGATATGGTTATTATCCTTTTTTACTGGGATCTCAACTCCACTATGAATTTGCTCGAGTTCCATAGGGAGGCTAGTCCTCCGGAGGACCACCTCTACTTCTTAGCAGATGAACTCGCAGGGTTTCCATAACTTCCTTGCTATTGCTTCCTAGTTTCTTGGTATTTTTTAGTGGGTTCAAATTTATGCCCAAGTTTCCCGACGAGGAGGCTATATTGTCTAGCATTTGTTCTTTGCTTTTTTTTTTTTAGAAGTTCTCTGTGGACCCGACAAAGTTGTCCCACTTGCATATTATTAATCTCTTTTTCCCCAAGGATAGCTATTAGTGCCTATAAGTCCACCTCAGTGTATTCTGATTCAGAGACTTTGTCATTGTCTTCCTTCATTGTTTCTTCCTATGAATCTTCTAAATCCGCATCCTCTTGCATCTAGACTTCTCTAATCTCTCTTGCTTGATTTTTCGTCCTTGCCTCTGCTTTTAGACTTTTCTTTATTTCTTCCCATTGGTGACTTTTCATAAAAGATAAGTGCCTTTATGTGCTTGTCTCATTTATTGTGTGCTTAATTATCTATGTTTAATATGGGTTTTATTCTTGTATGTTATTGCATACAAGTAATTGTTTTTATTTCGTTTAATGTTGCTTGCACATGTAAGTGTGGTGGTGATAGCCAATAATTGTAGTCGTGCATCAGTATGTCAGTTCTCGATAGCTTATCATGTTAAGTTAACCTCATGATAATGGTCCTCGGTCTTTGAGGCGAGGTTTGAATGATCGTGCGCATAGGGAAATACTATGTGTGCACAAGAGGCTAGATTTTCTTCTGCACACAAGCAAGCAGCCTGCACGTACAAGGGGATCAAAATTGGTGTGTGCCCAATATGTTTGTGTGTGTAGTTGTATTGAGTTACTTCCACTATTACAAGTTGTGTTAAAAAATGAAATTTTAGGTGGCACGAATCAACTTGGAGTCGAGCGCATTACTTCAAGTATTTCTACGCAGACTAATGTTATAGAGCAAACTCTGTGCACTCGATTGTGTAGTGTTGCTCGGTACTAAGTCGATAACGAGGACGTTACATTTTGGTATCAGAGTGTGGTACCCAATTAGGAGGCTGGATATGTTACATTATGGTACTAGAGCACGGTACCTAGTTAGGAGGCTCGATATGTTACAAATTAGTATCATAGCATGATACCCAGTTAGGAGGTTGGGTATGTTACAAATTGGTATCAAAGCGCTTCAGTTTCAACACTTAGATTGCATGGGAGAAGTACCTACTTCAAACAAAATTCGAACTAGTCAATGGTCGAATTTGGAATTACAACGTGGCAATGGTGCACATTAAATAAAAACATGCAAGTGTGCGCACTAAATTTTTTCGACATTGCGGGGTTCATCACTGGAATTGCATGGTAAACAATGGTGGACGGGCATGCACACTAAAATTTGGGGCTGCGCAGAACAAATTTGTGGTCTATGCGTAATACTAATACATGGTGTATATGTCAATTATTGACATCGCAAATTGGTATATGTTGAATACCAATGTGTGCATGGGCTTCAGAAGAAAGGATTCTGACAAAATGGTGCAGTGTTTTCATGAACTTGTCTCATGAATTCATCTAACAAATCTTTTTGCCCTCATATTTTGCGGAATTAACAGCAAATAGAGGAGAACAGAATCAACGTAGAAGGTCAAAAGCATGGAAGATGCGCAGAGAACTTACAACCCTGATGATGAATTCAAGAAGTTGTATGTTGGTTTGGGTGTTGATGGTAATGAATACAAGGAGAAGAGCATAAACTTGGTAGAAACCATAAAGGTACGGTACTGCAAAAATATATCTAGATCTATAAAGTTGATAATGAGAGGCTTACGAAAGCCAACTAGCAACAAAATGACTTCAATCTCAAGTTGATGCAAAGTTTGGAAAAAACAGAAAATAAAATGGATAATGAGACAGAGTCAAGTAGAACAAGAAGTCGCAGGTCACATGATGAAAGAAAATAAGAAAGAAGTGTTGATAGACATCACTACTCGCCCAAGCATTCATTTAGGAAAGTGCACAATAGCTCAAGTCCATCTCCTGTCAGAAAACATAAAAAATGACTAATGTAGACAAGCTACAAGGATAAATGAATAAGATCAAGACTCCTACCTTTGACAGTGAACAAAAGAAGGATGAAGATTTGCAAACCTAGCTACTAAATATGAGGAAGTACCTCCAACTGCATAATTTTTCTGCACAGGCAAAAGGAATAATTGTCAGCTATCAACTAAAGGGAAAGGCATTGATGTAGTGGGATCAATTTGTACGGGTGAAACACTTTGATGAAAAGAAGGTTACATGGAGGGAGTTCAAAAGGTATTTTCAAAGGAAATACTTAACCAAGAGATACTTTGACAAAATATGAAGGATTTCTTTGAACTCAAGCTTGGGAGTTGACAATAGATGAGTATGAAAGAAGATTCTTAGAGCTGCTAAAATATGTCGCATTCATCAAGTATGAGCAAGATAAAATTCAAAGGTACCTGAGTGGGTTTCCCTCATTTATCAGTGACAAAATACAATACGATGATCACAAGACATTGGAGGAAGCCATCAGACGCACTAGATGTCTTTATGATCAACAAAGGGAAAGACCGACTTTCTAAATGGCTTGGGAAGAAAAGATAAAAAGAAAGGTGGAACAGAGGAAGAAGGGGACTAAGCCACCATTTTTCATAAATACTATGCAAGGATAGTCAACTCCCAAGGATTCCAGAATGACGGTGACAATAGGGCAAAAACCAAGGAAACAGCCTATTCAATGTTGGTGTTGTGGCACATATCATATGCATAGAGAATGCCCTCAAAGAGGTGAAAAAGGGAGGATTGCGCACAGTGTACAATAAGCTATGATAGTTGAAGACATGGGCAAAAACGTACTTAGAATTTACGGAGCCCTCGATAACAATAAGGATAAGTTTTAGTCGCACATGATTGAAATGGATGGTAAGATTAATGACCAACCGATTGTTATTTATAATGATTCAAGAGCTAATCATAGTTATCTAGATCCTAAGATGGTGGAAAGATTCCAATTGACGAGAAGCAAACTCGGAAAACCTTGGTTGGTGCAGTTAGCTACAAGGACAAAAAGGAAAATTAATGAGATGGTTAAGGCATGTCCAATGAAAATGAATGTACTTCGCACAAAAGCTTATTTCGATATCATACCTTTAGGCTCGTATGATTGTTTCATTGGTATGGATTGGTTGGACCAACATCATGTTGTTATAGACTGTTACAATAAAGAATTTACTTGTTTGGATGAAGAAAAAAACTTAAGAACAGTTCAAGGCATTCCAAGAGCTATAACTATCAGAGAGGTTTCAACCTTGTAATTGAAAAAGATCTACAGGAAAGCATGCCAAGTGTTTGCATTGCACACGGAGGAGGCACCTAAAGATAAAGTGTCAAATGTTGAAGACTGTGCAGTACTGAAACAATTTGAGGATGTCTTTAAAGTGATATCGGGGTTTCCACCAAAAAGAGATATCTATTTCCTTATAAATATGATGCTTGGTGCAGCTCATCTATAAAAGACTCCTTACAGAATGAGTACACCAACGCTGAAGGAATTACAAATGCAACTTGAAGAACTTTTGAGAACAAGTATATATGTCCAAGTGTGTCGCCTTGGGGTGCCCCAATATTGTTTGTGAAGGATGATGGTACGTTGAGGGTTTGTATCAACTTTAGGTCGCTGAACAAGATAACAGTAAAGAACATGTATCCTTTGCCAAGGATAGATAACCTCTTTGGCCACCTGCGAGGCACACAGATACTTTCAAAGATTGATCTCATATCTAGTTATCACCAAGTGAGAATTAAAGAAGAATACATCAACAAGACTACCTTCAAAACGAAGTACATAAATTATGAGTTCAAAGTGGTGTCATTCGGGTTGTCAAATGCACCAATTGTCTTCATATGTTTGATGAATTGATTTTTCAAAGAATGCTTTGATAAGTTTGTCATTGTATTTCTTGATGACATACTTATTTAAGCAAAGTTTCAAGAAGAGCATGAGCAACACTTGAGGATGGTACTACAATTATTGAGGAAGCATCAACTTTATGCAAAGTTGAGCAAGTGTTAATTTTACTAGTGACAGATTCATTATTTGGGTCATATCATTTCCAAGGAAAGAATAGCTATGGATTCGAAAAAGATAAAAGCCATTGGGGAATGGCCGACACCAAGAAATATCGCAGAGGTGAGGTCCTTCATGGGACTTGTAGGGTATTACAAAAGGTTTATTGAAGGCCTCTCAAAAATTGTGCACCCAATTACATCTTGCAAAAGAAATGTGTGCGATTTGAATGAACTCTCGATTGTGCAAGAAGTTTTCAGCACTTGAAAAGTCTGTTGGCAAGTGCACTAGTTTTGAGAATTGTTGATCCTGATGAAGACTTTGTTGTGTGCACGGATACATGCAAAGGACTCAATGGTGTCTTTGGTCAAAATGGGAATGTATTGTGCTACGAATCAAGAAAGTTAAAGGAGCATGAAAAGCTCTATGCTACTCATGACTTAGAATTGGAAGCCATAGTGGATGCCTTGAAGATGTGGCGACACTATCTCAAGAGTAAAAGGTTCAAGTTGAGAACAGATCAAAATGGTTTAAAATATATGTTTGGATAGCCAAGTTTAAATGCCAGACAACGCTGGTGGTTAGAATTCCTCAGTGAATATGACTTTGACATAAAGCATATCATAGGAAAAAAAACAAGGTGGTTGATGCACTCAGCCGGAGACTGCACAAAATGCATGCTACATCCATTATCATGTACAAATCAGATTTGAGTGACTTAATTTTAGAAGTTTCTAAGACAAATCAACTCTATGTGGATATAAGGACGAACTTAAAAGATAACCAAGCAATGTAGAAAAGCTACGGCGATAAATGCAGAACCCACATATAGTTTAAAGTGGGAGACCACGTGTTCTTAAAAGTAAAAACTAGACGCAGTTCCCTAAAGTTGGGAAATTGTTCTAAGTTGGTACTACGCTACTGTGGGCCATTTGAAATCCTAGAAAAGACTGGTCATGTCGCATATATGCTTTCATTGTCTGCATCCTTGTCTAGTAATAACGTTTTCCATGTATCATTGCTTAAAAAATACGTACCTGATGCTAATCATATTATTGATTTGAATGTGATTAGGGTGGAGCAATAAGGTGATTTGTAATAGACCCCATTTAACAAATTAAAAAAAAAAAAATGATTTTTCTTCTGTGTAAAAATTAATGTCTAAAATCTTAACAACATTGTTCATAATAGTTTGATAAGGTTCATAATTACTCTTCCTCTGTTTATCTAGGGTCATTATTTGTTTTACTACTAAACCCTCTTTAGTGATATTCATCATTACGTCTTAAGGTTGTGATTTTGTCCCTGTAAATTCCATGGATTTCTTTCCAACACATCAAACCCTAAACATAGATACAAAAAATTGTATATATAAAAACAAAACTTACGAGCACACAAATGATATGATTCCTAACTTAAGGATGTGAACACTTCATGATTACTTTCATTTAGGCCTTTATACTAAGCCTTATCTCTAGTGATACATTTTCTCTAAAACTATAATAATACTTTAAAATAGTTTGATAAGGTTCATAATTACTCTTCCTCTGTTTATCTAGGGTCATTATTTGTTTTACTACTAAACCCTCTTTAGTGATATTCATCATTACGTCTTAAGTTTGTGATTTTGTCCCTGTAAATTCCACGGATTTCTTTCCAACACATCAAACCCTAAACATATATACAAAAAATTGTATATATAAAAACAAAACTTACGAGCACACAAATGATATGATTCCTAACTTAAGGATGTGAACACTTCATGATTACTTTCATTTAGGCCTTTATACTAAGCCTTATCTCTAGTGATACATTTTCTGTAAAACTATAATTATACTCTATAATGTACTTATGAATAAGGCTAAGTAATGACAGGTTAAGAGGAGTAAGGGCGATTGTTAAAACCAAAAAGCAAATAGTGACGGTAGGCGACGTTTGAACCTTGATACAAAGAATGGTTGACTTGGCTTTTATTGCTAGTCTTAAATGTCTCAAGGATGAAAGTACCAAAGGGGAGAGGTTATTGCATTTTAAAATAATCCACCATAGCGACAACATCCAAACATTCCACTTCTCTTGACTTCATATGGGCTTACTGTGCGAAGGTACTACGTCGTTTTAAATGCACGACAAAATGGATGCACGAGACATTCTAACACAAGACCACCTTTGTCTTCCAAAAGTTGGTTTTACATTACTATTTTTATCCTGTAAAAAAATAAAATTCTTACAGAGCCGTAGAAGGCAGGCTCCAACGCATGAATCCATTCGCTTGTTACACCCAGAGACATCAATGGTGGTGAATTCATGTAGCAAAGACGATGAACAAGTCTTTTGTAGCTTAAGGTAAGAACAACTTATCGTCCTGTAGCTAACATGAGTTTGTATTATTTTCAAAATGAATGTTATTCACGTGTGTATAAGTAATTCTGTCCTTAATCATTTTGTGAAAGATGGCGCCTCTATATCCTTAACGTTTTGTTATAAGACTGTCTCGAACTCAAGCTCAGAAATAGGAGTAGGGTCTGAGTTTTCTATGAGAAAAGGGAAAAAAAATAATGGAAGAATATGGTCTCTAGGGGTTGAGTCTTCGAGTTTCATCCAAGTTTTCGTAGATAAGGTGGGATGAAATTGTCCTGAAAATTCGTGTGTTACCAATGTTAAATCTGTAGCCAGTTCAAACAATTCATTTTCTTTTCCAACCTATCTCCCAGATTAAAGAACACCCACCCACTATCATGTCGTTACTGTGAGTCCTCTGGTGTTTTCTTGTATTTTGACAATAACACTCGTCGATGTTATTTTAAATATTTATACATTACGCTGAGTATCTTGTAAAGGTACCCTTTATTAAAAGGTTTGTATACTCTCTGTGAAGGAGGTTTTTAAAACAATGTTTTAATAGATTTTCGTTTTTTGTACTTGTTATCGTTGTCTCTGTATACATTTAGTTTTCATCCAGGTACATTGTAATAGTTAACTTCATGGAAACTGTTTCTTATTTAAAGAGTTGTACAAGGTATATACTCAATTTGTTGATAAACGGAATAAAAGAAAAGGACCTATGTTTTCATTTCTATTTTATTTATTTGCAACTTTGAATTTGGGTCCCTTTATGTTTCTAGGGAACCCATCAGTTTTTGCAAGCGAAACTCCCAACACGCCTACGGTGTTCCACCTAAATACCTTTACTCAGGACGTTACAGGTGTTTCCCTTTGAATTTTTTTAAAAAGCAACAAAATCTTTAAATTTCCTTTAAATATGTAAAAGGTTTTTCTTCCGCGTTTTGGTGATGTTTGTCCACAGGGAGGAACGGGACAAGAGCCCAGATTGCTACAAGAGTTTTAAGATAAGTCATGTGATATTTTTTTTTTTCTAAGCTCTTTATTTTTTAACATCCTCGAATGAACTACTTATCCATACTAACATTCTTAATTGTGTAATGCGGGTTTGGAAGAATTCTTTGTCACAAAGGTTAGAGTTCGACCAGATAAAGGTACTCGGGTTTCCACTGATCCAAGAGGATCTGGGTGGCCATCCACATTGTCCAACTGGCTCAAAACAATATTTTGGCAACTTATTACTTTTAGCAGGTTTTTCGGGTCTCAAACTTCCAAGGCCATTTTGAGGGCCTAAAAAACGTTTTTCCACGCTCACCGCACCTGGGATGATAGTCTTCCCTATGTTCAACACAACTACAACAGAGTTGGACATAGCTCAACTGACCACAACCCCTTTCAGCTGGGGTTGAGTCCCATGTATGTTGCACTACCCCTTGCGACCACCCAGGCAGACTCGTTGCATGCTCCAATTGAAGCTGACAAAGCCACCTGATTTATTGAGAGCATCCAACACATGCGCAAACAGGTTCATGATATTTTACAAAAGTCCAATGCCAAGTACAAGCAGCTCCATGATCAACATCGGGTGCCACACTAGTTTCAAGTGGGAGACAAAGTTTGGTTGCACTTGCAAAAAAAACGCTTTACAAAGCCTCATCAGCAGATTCGTCCACTCCGTTATGGACCTTACACCATCACCAAGGATGTGGGTGACAATCCTTTTGAGCTCAACCTTCCCCCCTTCCTTTGTTTGCACCCAGTGTTCAATGTGGACCTCCTTCGACCTTATTTTCCATCATTATTAGACACCTCAAAGATAGCAGAACAATTGACACCAACAGAGCTCAACCCTGACTGCATGGAACATGCATCCACTGATCTGATCATGGACACACAGGTCAATGGAACTTGTTAGCAGAGGATTCAGCTTTATCATGTTGTCAAAGCAGGGCAGCTCTTGCACCAAGGAAAGTAGCTCACCCGGAGCCAAATTCAATAGAAATTTTCTCACCTGATGGAAGCACTCAACGCAATGGAGACCATCTCTTCCTAAGGGGGTAGGATTGATCCAGGAGGATCTCAATGGCCATCCACCTTGTCCAACTAGCTCAAAACAAGTTTTGGGCAACTTACTATTTTTAGCAGTTTTTCAGGACCCAAACTTCCGAGGCCATTTTGAGGGCCTAAATGATCTTTTATCACGATCGAGCACCTCAATGTTAAGTAAAGGCTCTAATTGAGCACCCTAAATCAATATTCTCATCAATATCTTTCCAATGAGCTATCGCACAACCTAAACGAAGATCATATGCAATAGTTACAACCCCTAAACTAAGATCATATGCAATAGTTACAACCCCGAGAAGTTAATGTACTAACTTACCCCAACAGAGCCCACATGACTTTTGGCAATGCATCTCCTAGGGTTTGGGGGTTTTGGATGTCTACGGTTTTGGAATTCATGTTTATTGTAAAAAAGTCTTCAAAGCCTCATTTTACTCATCTTCTTGCGAATGAGAGTAGCCGTCACATTTCTTTTCAGAAATACGCTGCCACCATTCTAACAAGCTTGTTTTCAATCTGCATTTTACAGTTTCAACATATTTATTATTTAATAGAAGTCAAGTTTTTACTATATCTCTATTATTGTTCACTATGTCTCTGTGTTCACATTATAAATCTGTGGTTTCGTTTCGTTGTGCTCATAAATCTAGATCACCAACCTCAGATATTTTCTGGGAATTCATGTCCTACATTTCTAAATCCATGAAAAATTTGGACTTGTTTTATACCATCTCTCAGTTATTGTTCCACTCAGAAACATATTGAAATTTATGGTTTTGTATCAAGTGTTTTAACTCCTTGTATGTTGATGTTTAGCTTATTATGATGTCTGAGAGTTTAAACAACTAACTCCATACTACACTTATGCTTTTCCTACTACCGAATAACACATCTATAATTGTACACAGAAATATCTTGGAATATTTTTTCTATTATTAA
>JZKD02S1672712.1:552377-595725 GCA_000966675.3 Picea glauca
ATTCCCGATATAGAACCGGGGATTGGTATTTCGCTAATGCGAGTTTAGGGAGATTGTTCATGTATGGGAGATTAATTCCCAAAATTTTTAAAATATGATAGTGGGTGTGTTACACCTACCCACAAATCCTTGTCGATGAGAATGTTGGCTCCATTACCAACTTTCCATATGAGCCACTTTTCAATAAGGGGAAAGCGTTAATTGAAGCTTTCCATATAATTGATCCATTTTTTGAATTTTTATATGGTTTTCATATCAAGTCAATGAGAGTGTCCGAGGGAAAATACTTCTCCTTTATTACCTATGGCCATAATCCAAACCCTTCAATTATCCCCAAACATTCTTAGATGTGAGAGCTTTTGAGAAACGAAGAATGTTTTTTTTAGCCCCCTTCCACCCAGATGTTTTGGCACCGTGAAGCGTTTCCAAGAGACTAGCACTAGAGATTTCTTATCCTCTAATACAAACCACAAAAATATGTATGATAACTAGTTGATTTTTCCTAATATAACTTTTGGAACCTAGCATAGGGAAGTCCAGTAGACCGAGATGGCTTCAAGTACTAATTCTAACAAAACTATCCACCCAGCTCCGGAGAGCCATCAATTGCACCAGGAGTGGATGTGTTTTTCTACTTTGGCAAGTAGCCAAAGCCAATCCTCTTTTTTGTAGTTGTTTTCCTGGAGAGAAAAGCCTAAATAATTCATTCCATCGTCGATATCCTTTAACTATAGGCCCAAGGTTTTAGACATGTGTTATTTCTCCTTATCTAACAAGCCCTATGAGTACAAAGATGACTTTTCCATGTTAACAAGCATTGTTGTTTCCTTAAAAAAATATTCAAAATGTTGTTTAACTACTCTATATAAAATGTTCTCCCTTCACAAAAGATTAGTATATTATCCACAAATAGTAGGCATGATAAGGAAAAATTTGCACTAATTTGAATATCTTTTAACCAACACGTAATGACCACATTGTGGATCAACCTACTAAGATTCTCAAAAACCAGAAGAAAGAGCAAGGGGGAAGCATGCATCCTTGTCTAATGCCATGTATGGACTTGAAGGAGGGGGAGGTCGATCCATTTATCAAGAAAGAAAAGGAGGTAGTATTAATGTAATTTATGATCCAAGTTACAAAAGAGTGAGCAAAACCCATATGTATTAGAAGGAACCTAATGTAGAGCCAACTAACTCTATCAAAAGCATTGGATAAATCCATCTTTAAATTGATTTCCCTTTGTTTTCCAATGTGGATGGAGTGTAAACCTCCTTGAGATATCCTAATACTCTGGTGGATCTATCTCCCTTGGAAAAAACCAAATTGCTCAAAGGAGATGTTTTCCGAAAGAAAATATTTCGATTTGTTTGCTATTAATTTTGAAATTATTTCTAGATGTTGTTGTATAGAGAAATAGGTCTGAACTAATCGAAATATTGGGGGTTGTTTGTCTTTGCATAAGAGATAAGAAAGTGACATTAGTATTCCACCACTCTTAAAAGGTCCTCACCCAGAATGTCAAAACATCTTGTGTTGAATTCAATAGTTAGAACATGTAGTCCTAGGCTCGTATCCTTTTGAAAGCTTTGTAATTTGCTCCACAACTCTTCTTTGGTTATTTCTTCCATCAAACTTTTATTTACTTCTTGATCAATAAAATTGGGGAAGACACCGTCAACTTAGAGAATTGTGTCAACTGTTGTTATTAGGTCTACTTTGAGCGAGGTTTTGAAAAGTACAATTCCTTCCTCCACACTTTCCTCAAAAGAGGTTGACTTTGAACCATCCGTTATGTCTTTGGAACAAATAGTATTTGATGCCTTTCTTTCATTGGTAAAATGATGAAAAAAATTGTATTATTGTCTCCCAATTGCAACCATAAGGCTTTGATCTTTGTTGGATCGTTTCACGCTTGCGCACGTCCTTCCTCACACTAGGGCTTTTATATCCAGAGTTGACCAACAACAACCCCAAAGCATCGACATACAAATCCTCAGCTAAGGCCTAGAAAGGTCTCACCCGAGATGCAGAGACCATAAGGTCTTCTGAGGATGATGAAGGCTAAACATAAAACTGTCCATCTTGACTAGTATATGTGAAATTCATATATGGTAGCTCATGAGGACTAAGAAGTAAAACAATATACAACCATATTCAAATAACATAGGATGGACACAAGGTAGATCATAATTGCCTCAACATTGTCATTCCATTCAACATAGACATACAATACACATTAAGCAAAGTTGTACTTTATGGAAATATAGATATGTATCTTCCTTAAACTAGTACATAAAGGCACAACATAGTGCACAATGTTCGACCTCTTCATACTGCATATTTATGACAAACTCTGTGTATATTCAAAAGTAGTACAATATTACAACGGGATCATAGCGAGCTCGACATGAATGACTCTATGTATTATCCAACTCTAACCCACTTTATTGCTAACTTGCCAACCTTTTCTTCTACTATCGTTGTTGCCTTATATAGTTTTATGTGATTTGGAGCTCTACTTCTGCTTACTTTGCTCCACTTTCTCTATTGATGAACTGCCTCACACACTTATTGCACATGTCAGTGCTCCACATAGGCTTTCTGCATAAAGCTAATCTTAACTGCTTGGCCAACTCATCCTCTGGTTGTCCCATGATCCCTTGTGTTACTGGAAGTAATCATTCGGGGAGATTTCTCGATGATTCCTTTCTTGATTCTTACAGACATCTTCTTGATTTCTGGTGAAACTAACAATACTCAAACCGATGCGCACTTGGTAAACTTTAAGCTTGGCACAGAACTGACAAAATTCATTCTGGCATGCACTTCTCATGATACTGCATGTAAAACTTGGACAAAACTTGGAATGTGCATGCACAACTTTGTTTGTGCGCGCATGATTTAAACCAAAAACTTTGGGTACCAATAGAACCCCACCTTTATTATTCGGCTCGTCCTCGAACCAACTACTGTAAGTTTTGAAGGTGTACAGTTGGAGTAAGATCAAATCATCATTCTTTAAAACAAGCTATGGCTACAACCTGGCCTGAGTAAGAACAAATCATTTATTCAAGTTGTAGTAGAAATACTACCAAGGTCCTAGGATGGATCAAGTAGGCCACATGGTAAAATATGGATTTGAAGTGCATACGGTCACATGCTCGACGTAGAACCTTTGTTGTTGTTTATGGAGGTGAATGAGGGATTTGTTTAAATCCCACCATCCAACACTGACCACAAACAAGAAGTTGCATTCCCTCCAAAGAGAGCATCATAGTTCTCTACTTGTATATTTGTTATGTTTGGACCAAGCCAAGCAGAAAGCCTCAGTCATTTTTCTTCTAGAGGGTTGAGGTTCCATGGAAATATGTGAGAAGGGAGGTAGTAGCAACGAGGTTGGATATATGGAATTAATCTAGCCTCGTTGTTGTTGGAGGAGGTCCCATGATGATGGCTAAGAGCAGGGATCTTGGCGAGCCATTGAAGAGTGTCCCTTCCTATCAACAAAGTGGAAGATGCATGGCAGTTGTTCACTCAATGATGGGATGAGAGAGTTGTGAACATCCACGAGTATGAAACACAATTCAGGGAACTGTGGGGTACTGAGCTAATATCTTCTAGGATAGAAGGGGATTGGACCTCTATAAAGTAGGTGGCGAGAGGCTGAGATTCTGCGTGTAAACGAAAGTATGGGATTTGGGTGATCTGAAAAATCCTTAGATGTTGATTAGTTTTTAAATACATATAAACATCTACTTTATCTTATAAATAATAATGATCACTTGAGTGTTTGAAACTTATATGTGAAATACGCATCTAACCAAATACACTTTGAAGATAAATAACTTGGAAATAACTCAACACAAAATGAACAACAATGATAATATCACATACACAAGTTTGATAATGGAGTTCACCCAATTTGTGCTACGTCTTCCGGTCCGCTTCCAATAGAGACCTCTTTATTAATGCTCAAATGTTTGTGTTCTACAATCACCTTTTTTTATGTTGCTCAAACCCAAAAACAGAGTCCACCATTGGATTCTTTGCAAAAAATCGTGAAAAATGAGTATAAATTTCATACAATTCTGTCAAGGGACCTCTCAGCATGCTTTACGATGCAACCTCAAAGCCCTATTTCCCTTGGCACAAACTGCGAGACCATACTCGACATATTAATGAGTGTGTCCTTCGTTTTGGGCTGCACACCCATTAAATAGGGCATGGGCCATAACCTCCTTCTCAAATTCCATGGCACGACATTAAATACAAAGTTGTTGGTTTGTTGTAACAAACTGCAAGGTATGGTCTAATGGTTAAAATGTTTGGTTATGGGGGAAAGGTCACGGTTCAAACATGCAAACCTTCCCCCATCAACATATACATATATATATATATATATAAACTTTGGGTTATTCGTTGGTATATAGTTCAAACCTCCAACGAATATAGCGTGAACATTTGGAGGTCACATTGTATAACATATAGCCGTGGAATATAGGTCGATGGCTAGACCCTCAATCCTATTTTCATCCAATTATACCATACTTCAACCTTACATAAAAATAAGACCATATACTTGTTAATTCTGATGTGTGCAACACAATGGTAAGGGATGATGGGTAAGGTTATGGGAGGTCGTGGGTTCGACCCCTGTCGACTCCCATGGCTTAGATAAATATTATCCATAATTGGAAAATGGGAGGCTACCACATGGTATTCTCTCAGTGTCTTATCTCTACCATGTGTCATCACACGTATGGTCTACCTCTATGGCCATGTCAATGTATGACATGCCTTATCACCTGCTCAGTCAGTGTATGGTCATGCCACATGGCACCCTAGGGTGCGGCCACATTATCTTTGTATGGTTGTATGGTTGTGCCATGTGTCACCCTTGAAGTGGTGACACATATCACATTTGACCCCTTTGACTTTCACCTTTGACCTAGTTGACTTGAACTTTGATCCACCATATCTTTTGCATACAAACTTTGTTTGAGGCAATGTTTGCATTGTTGTAAAGTTACCATCGAGCTCTATGACTTGATGGAAATTTAGAGAGCATTTGTGATGATCAAATTTTCATCATTTCTTAACAATTATGAACCTCTGTGGACATTTTGGATCCTCTTAGACCTCTATGAGCATTCATGGATCATCCCTCCCTATTGGAAGCCTTTTGGACCACCAAAAGTTTTTATTGCTCAACAAATAAGTGATGGTAGAGTTCCCTCACCCTTTCGATCTCCATCCATTTTTCTTGACTTGGTTTTACTCCCTTAAGAACAACTCGAATATATTTCACATCACCTCGTTGTGAAGTCCTGATCCTTCTATCGATAATAACATCTTCCTGTAACTCATCCAAATATTCTGGAGAAAAATCCTCAACTATTGGAACCTGAATACTTTCATCTTCATCCATAATCATAAGAGGATTATAAAGCTTCAAATTCTCAACATTTACCACTGAATACATTTGCATGTAGGTTGGTATATCTAAATGAAAGGCATTATTACGAATCTTCTCCAAGATCTTGAATGGACCATATTGAATTGGCCTTAGATTTTTACCTTCACCTTTCATTCTATCCTTGCTAATATGTAAACATACTTGATCACCAACTTCAAACTAATGATCAACCCGATGTTTGTCATACCTCGCCTTATATTTGGCTTGACTTTTCTCCAATTGTTCCTGTAATGTTTGATGTACATGGTCAATTCTGTGAATGAACCTTTTAGATTTATATTTATCATCCTATCCATCTTCTTTACTTGTTTCACCAAAACTAGATTTCATAGTTGATTTAGGCAAGTACCCCAAACATACTTCAAAAGGAGTTTTCTGAGTAGAAGAATGCGTGGAATGATTATACGCATGATTTACATAAGGTAAATGTTCATCCCATATCTTAGGATGTTTTCTACAGTACCCTTTAAGTAGATGTACCACTGTTTTGTTTACCACCTATGTATGTCCATCTGTTTACGGATGAAAATTTGTGCTCTTATTTAGATTAGTGTCCATGAGATCCCATAAATCATACCAAAAATTTCCCAAAAAGTGAGAGTCTCGATATGATATAATAGATGTACGAAGTGAAAAATGAACCCATACATTACCAAAGAACACACTATTGTTTGTTCAACTGTGACCTACTTTTTGTGTGGAATCAAAATACACATCTTAGTGAATCTATCTACGACAACATATGGATAATCATTACCTGTCCTGGATATCGACAAACCCCCTACAAAATCCATGCATATACTTTCCCATGGTTGAGAAGGTACAAAAAGTGGCACATATAATCCCAACTTTCTATTTCTAGGCTTGCTTGTGGCACACATAACACACCCTTTGATATACTTGGATATTTTTTCATTCTTTCGAGGGTAATACAAATATCTCTGTAAATGTGCTACTGTCTTACCAACCCAAAATGACAAAAAATGAGAGATGTATGAGCTTCTCTTAAATTACATTTACTTTTTCATCTATGGGTACACAAAGTTTTCCAAGTTGATATAAAAATTGTCATGCATATAATAATATGACTCCTGATTACCATGAGTTAATATTTCATACCTGACGCAACCGCACTCCTCGGAGTACGTCCGCTCTCACAGGATCTTCTTTTCCTCTCGGCCCGAAGAATTCCAAGGTTCTTCTATTTCCCTATCGGCAAATCTGCACCCACAGATTTTCTCTCGCGACTTCCCTCTCTTGTCTTATCGGTAAATCGGAACTCGCGACTTCGCAAGTTCAATGGTCGATCACTGGGCTCTCGAATCCCCGAGACCCGATGGCCAGTCAACGCTGACTTTACCTTCCCCAGTCGGAACTTCTGCTCTTTCGTGGATTCGCAACTCGCGATATCAAACACTGTGATTTGCTGACTCCCGATACCCGACATGGCGAAACTCCGATGCACACGTGTGAGTGATCACCTTAACTCCCGTCACTTCTATCGGGATTTCAGAATTCACAAGATCGTGAATCCTGATATCAATGGATTCGGGACTTTCCCTTTCCCGATCCCCGATGTTGCGCCAACTGTCCTCCACTAACTCCTGCTGTGGCCCACACAACTCTCCCGTCGGAATATCGCGTTTCACGACTCCGAATTGCAAGAATACTCTGCCTTTGAAAACCCCGATTCTCCGAACCTCGATTTCCTTGGATCTCCTGACACGCGTCCTCAACAATGAACGGTTCTGAACCCGTCGGGATATCGCTACTCGCGATATCGCAATTCTCGTTGCAACAACTTGGAGCTTCGACTCGCGAATCCCCGATACACGATATCACGTGTAGATTCGACGGTTGTTGTGACTCGGATCGACGGCTTTGCCCCTCCTGAGCTTTAATCCTTCAGACGTTCCCCACAGTAACCTCCTTGCACCTCCGCAAGATCTAACGATCCTCGGAATTTTGTGAAATCTCCTCAGAGGATTTCGACCGTCCGTTCTTCCTTATGCAATCCACGAAACGAAGAAGTGTCTCTCCACGAGACTCGTTCACCTGCTCGCCAACCTGCGACGCTTCCCTCGGACTTTCAGTAGCAGCTTCTTTGCATTTACCCTTCAGTGAATTCGAAGGCCTACTCCTCCTGAGCTTTTCCACGACTTCAGTCTTTTTGGAAACCTCTTGCACGCACTCCTTGCGGCAACCCTTCAACCTCGACTGAGTGTTGAAGTCTCTCGACTCTGCGCACTCTTGCAGCAACAGTATTTCAGTTCCTTACTCAGGTTCGCAACCCTGAGGCTTTCCCTTGGCCTGCGCACTCCTTGCATGACACTGTGCCTAACTGCACTTTTGAGGAAATGAGAACAAAAGTTATCTCTAATTGAACCCTTATGTCAATGCACTCCTTGCGGACAATTCGACTGCACTCCTTGCAGGAATCCTCTGGCTCAATTAGAGAAACAATTGAAACTCATTCACTCTTCCTTCCGGACCTCAATTCCACCATGAAATCACATACACAGCATGTAAAAGCAAATCTATGACATGAAGCAAACATTCATGAGCATAACATCAATACACAAAGAAACAACACAAACCATGAATTTGAATCAAAACTTTCTTCTATTAATTCAAATGTCTGTACATGGGTGTTCTTCATACAATTCTTTGCATGCTCTCCTGCTTTCTCAAATCTATGCTCAGGCTTATGTTACAATGATACAATGAGGGTGTCTATATCCGTTTTCCCTCTTGGACTCTAAAGCTATCAAATCTAAAATTAATTTCCTATCTACCAGCATTAACTATATTAAATGCCGACTATCTACTAAAGGACGAGAGCTATCCGCTCAAGGTCCATTACAATATACAAGTGCGCCTTCATAAATGGCTTCATTAAAGACTTTTGCAATCAATCCCAAAGTGTTTTCAAAAATTTGGTGCTAGCTTATCCAACTGTCCTCCGCTTCCGCGTTGGCTCACTTGATGGTGCTGGCGATGCTCCCGCATCATACTCCTTGGCTTGAAAAAATTTCATGGGCTCCTGTCCATGAGCTCCCGCACAGTCTGTCCATGCTTCTATATCTCCGCCTCTGTCTCCCGGCTGGCGTCTTCTACTGGATGGCCCTTCCATTTGAGCAGATACTCATAGTATTCTTTCCTCCTGGTCTTCTTACCCACTCTCTTGTCCAGTATGCATTCCATCTGCGGCTTCTCTGCAACTGGTAATTGTTCCACCCACTGGATCACTGGTTGTTCAGTTCCAGTCTCTGCTTCTCCAACTCTATATGGGTATAAGTCTACGACATTGAATATCAGAGATATCCCGATCTCATTCGCCAACTCAATCTCATAAGCATTTTATCCGAATTTTCTCAAGACCTTGCATGGCCCAATTTTCTTCATCTTTAACTTGTTGTATGTTCCCCTCGGGAACCTTTCTTTCCTCAAATGTGCCAGAACTAGATCACCAAATTCAAACTGAAGTTGTCTCCGATGCTGATCCGCTCTGCGCTTGTACTCCTGATTTGATTTCTGCAACCGCTCCTTCACCCTGCTGTGAAGTTCTTTCATCGCCTCGGTGAATTCTTCTGCACTAGCACTGCTAGTAGCAGTCTGTTCTGAATCCCTTAGTTCAAAAACTCCCCTCGGCTGTGTACCATACACAATCTGAAATGGACTTCTTCCTGTGCTCCTGTTCACAGAGTCATTGTATGCAAACTCTGCCTGTGGTAATACATTGTCCCAACTGCTGTGGTGCTCTGTCACCAAGCTTCTCAGCAAGTCTCCCAGACTCCTGTTGACCACTTCTGTCTGTCCATGCATTTGAGGATGATAAGCCGAACTAAATTCCAAGTTAGTTCCCAGCTTCTTCCATAAGGTCCTCCAAAAATGCCCTATGAATTTAGTGTCTCTATCCGAAACTATGCTTTTCGGTAATCCATGAAGTCGAATGACTTCCTTGAAAAACAGATTTGCGATGTGAGTCGCATCGCTGGTCTTCTGGCATGGGATGAAGTGTGCCATTTTAGAAAACCTATCCACTACCACAAAGATTGAATCAACACCTCTTTGTGTCTTTGGCAATCCCAATACAAAATCCATGCTTATCGCCTCCCATGGCCTCTCTGGTATGGGCAACGATTGATAAAAACCTGCATTCTGCTTCCTCCCTTCGAATGTTGGCAAACTCTACATCTGTCAACGAACCTCTTGACATCTGCTCGCATCCCCGGCTAAAAATATGACTCATTCAGCTTCGCGAATGTTTTGTCATGGCCAAAATGTCCTGCCAATCCACCACTGTGTTTCTCCTTCAACAGATTCTCCCTCATGGAGCATTTTGGAATACACAGTTGATTGCCTCTAAACAACAATCCTTCCTGGATCATATAGTCTATCCACGGGCTTCTGTCTCTGAGAACTGGATTCTCAGCTGCTTCATATGCTTCTCCAAAATATGGATCATCTGCGTACATGTCCCTGAGATTATCAAAACCCAATGTTTTGATTCGAAACTCCTGCAACAACAAACACTTCCTGCTCAAAGCATCAACCACTTTGTTAGCAGTACCGGAAATATGTTTAATCACAAAAGTAAAATTCTGCATATACTCTACCCATTTGGCATGTTTTTGATTCAACTTCTCCTGTTGAGTCACAAACTGCAGTGCATGATTGTCACTGTACAATACAAATTCTTTTGGGATCAAGTAATGCCTCCACTTCTTCAACGCCTGTATGATAGCATAGAACTCCTTATCATACGTGGAGTATTTCAGTTTCGCCTCATCCATCTTCTCACTGAAATATGCAACCGGTTTGTCTTCCTGACTTAGGACCGCTCCTATGGCAAACCCACTGGCATCACTTTTCACTTGAAATGTCTTCAGGAAGTCCGACAACACCAACACTGGTTGTTCTGTGATCTTCCGTTTCAACAGATTGAAGCTCTCCTCAACCTCTGCTATCAAGTGAAAAGACTTATGCCGCTTCTTCACTGTATCCATCATCGCTGCACTAATTCCACTAAAATTCCCGATGAACTTCCGGTAGAAACTAGCCAAACCATGAAAACTTCTCACCTCGAAAATATTTCTCGGTGATGGCCAATTCTTGATCACTTCCACCTTGTCCGGATCCATCCTCAACTCATTTGTTGATATAACAAAACCCAAATAAATGAGTTATGTCTTCATAAACGAGGACTTCTTCATATTAATCAACAGCTTCTCCTGCTGTAGTTTCCTCATCACTGTAGCCAAATGCTTCAAGTGCTCTGTCACTGATTTACTGTAAATCAGTATGTCATCTAGATATACAATGAAGAACTTCCCGATGAACTCCTTCAGGACTTCATTCATCAACCTCATAAAGGTACTCGGTGCATTTATTAAGCCAAACGACATAACAAGCCATTCATACAGTCCTTCATTGGTTTTGAAGGCTGTCTTCCATTCATCGCCCTCTCTCATGCGAATCTGGTGATATCCGCTTTTTAGATCAATCTTCAAAAAATATTTGGCTCCGCTCAAGCAATGCATCAGTTCATCCATTCTTGGAAATGGAAATCTGTATCTAATGGTTATCTTGTTGATCGCCCTCGAGTCAGTACACATCCTCCAGCCTCTGTCTTTCTTCGAACTGAGTACTGTTGGAACAACACACGAACTCAAGCTTTCTCTGACCAAGCCTTTGTCCAACAACTCCTGGATCTGCCTTTTGACCTCTTCATTTTCCTGTGGCATCAACCTGTACGTGGCTTTATTCGGTAAGTTGGCTCCTAGTATGAGATCAATATGATGACTCACACTTCTCATCGGTGGCAACGAATGAGGTAATTCGTCCACTATGATGTCAGCGAACTCTTCCAGCAGTTCCTGAATCTCATCTGGTAAATCATCCACTCTTGTGCTAGTCAAAACAATTCTCGGCTTCTTGACCACAAAGAATTGTGGATCTTTTTTCTTCTTAACCTCTGTAAGAAGTTCCTTCCCACTCATGAGAAGTACTGTGTTGCTTACTTCCGACTTCACCTCTTTATCCTTTATCGAAAGCAACATATGGGTTCTCCCATTCTTCTCTAGGGTGTATGTGTTCATTCTCCCGTCATGAACCACATTTCTGTCATATTGCCATGGTCTACCCAACAATAGGTGACAAACATCCATGGGAATAACATCACACAAAATCTTATCATTATATCCACCGATCTTGAATTCAACCAAGCATTGTTTAGTAACAGTTACCTGGTGTCCTTTTTGTAGCCACGAAACTCAGTATGGGCTTGGATGATCAGTCGTCTCCAGCTCTAGCTTCTCTACCAGCTATGTGGATACGAGATTATCCGTGCTACCACTGTCAACAATAACCTTGCACACCCTGTCCTTGGTTTTGCAAGCAGTCCTGAAAAGTCTGGTCCTTTGGACTGAGCTTTCCACCTCCTTCTCCGGTGTCAAAAGGACTTTACGCATCATCAATGACCTTCCGCCTTCTGCGTCTTCTGCCTCAACATCCCGCCTTTGCGCTTCGGTGATGTGAGCTTCTCCAATGTCCTTCTTTTTCTCTAGACACTCATAAGACTTGTGCCCATTCTTCCCGCATGTGAAGCATGTGATGACTCCACCTCTTCCTCTTCCTCTATCTCTGGTACGAGGAAAAGTGTTTGCGTCAGCATAATCTCCACTCTGCTCTGTATGTTGCCCTCTCTTTTCAACATGTGGCCCTCTCTGTGAGGTTCCACCTCTCTCAACTTTACCCTGAGGTTTCTTCCATTCCTCCTTGGGCTTCTGATATTTCCCTTGGGCAACTGCCTTGCCTCTGGGATGGCTCCTGCCTCGCCCTCACTGACCTTGCTTACGACTCAGCTTCTCCTCAGCTTTCAGAGCCATCTGATAAGCATCCTCCACTATTCGGATGGTTACCATGCTCAATTCATCCAGAATGTCGTATCTCAGACAATTCATATATCTAGCAACCTTCTCATCATCACTCTCCCGATGACCTGCCCTGATGTTCAGTCGATAGAATTCCTCAGTGTATTCTTTCACTATCATCAACTTCTGTCTCAGGTTCTGCATCCTCCTGAACAAAGTAATTTGGTAATCCCTTGGGATGAACTTTGCCTTCATCTTCGCAATCATTCGATCCCAACTTTTAATCTTCTGCACGCCTTTGCAGCGTCTATCTGCTTGTAGCTCATCCCACCATAATGTTGCATGTCCCTTCAAGTGCGTGACAACATGCTTGACTTTCTTATCCTCTTCAATATCTTCATAATCGAAGTATGTATCCAGAGCTCTAATCCAATCTAGAAGCTCCTCTGCATCCAAGTTTCCCTCATAAACTGGAATGTCCATCTTCACCTTTGCACCCATCCGTGAAATAGCTTTGATCAATCGCTCAGTTGATGCATCTTCGGCTGCAACTTCCTCCTCTCATTCAGCCTCTATTTCACTATCGGAATCATTCAGATCCCCTGCACTAGCTGTGCGTCTTTGCGCTGTCTCCATATCCTCGAGTCTTGCTCGGAGATCACACATTTGCCTTTCCATCTCTGGATTTGCTACTTGCCTGCTTCTTGTTCGCACCTCCCTGTCCTCTGGATCAGGTGACTGTCTCTCTCTTCTCGGCGGCATAGTGAATTCTCTTCTCTGCTACAAAAAGAAAAGAAATATTCCTGCTCTGATACCACACTTGACGCAGTCGCACTCCTTGGAGTACGTCAGCTCTCATAGGATCTTCTTTTCCTCTCGGCCCGAAGAACTCCAAGGTTCTTCTATTTCCCTATCGGAAAATCTGCACCCACAGATTTTCTCTCGCGACTTCCCTCTCTTGTCTTATCAGTAAATCGGAACACACAACTTCGCAAGTTCAATGGTCGATCACTGGGCTCTCGAATCCCCGAGACCCGATGGCCAGTCAACGCTGAGTTTACCTTCCTCTGTCGAAACTTCTGCTCTTTCGTGGTTTCACAACTCGCGATATCAAACACTGTGATTTGTTGACTCCCGATACCCGACGTGGCAAAACTCCGATGCACACATGTGAGTGGTCACCTTAACTCCCGTCACTTCTATCAGGATTTCAGAATTCGCGGGATCGTGAATCCTGATATCAATGGATTATGGACTTGCCCTTTCCCAATCCCCGATGTTTCGCCAACTGTCCTCCACTAACTCCTGTTGTGGCCCACACAACTCTCCCGTCGGAATATTGCGTTTCACGACTCCGAACTGCAAGAATACTCTGCCTTTGAAAACCCCGATTCTCCGAACCCCGATTTCCTTGGATCTCCTGACACGCGTCCTCAACAATGAATGGTTCTGAACTCATCGGGATATCACTACTCGCGATATTGCAACTCACGATATCGCAATTCTCATTGCAACAACTTGGAGCTTCGACTCGCGAATCCCCGATACACGATATCAGGTGTAGATCCGACGATCGTTGTAACTCGGATCGACGACTTTTCCCCTCCTAAGCTTTAATCCTTCGGACGTTCCCCACTGTAACCTCCTTGCACCTCCGCAAGATCTAACGATCCTTGGAACTTCGCGAAATCTCCTCAGAGGATTTCGACCGTCCGTTCTTCCTTATGCAATCCACGAAACGAAGAAGTGTCTCTCCACGAGACTCATTCACCTGCTTGCTAACCTGCGACGCTTCCCTCAGACTTTCAGTAGCAACTTTTTTGCGTTTACCCTTCAGTGAATTCGAAGGCCTACTCCTCCTGAGATTTTCCACCACTTCAGTCTTTTTGTAAACCTCTTGCACGCACTCCTTGCGGTAACCCTTCAATCTCGATTGAGTGTTGAAGTATCTCAACTCTGCGCACTACTGCAGCAGCAGTCTTTTAGTTCCTTACTCAGGTTCGCAACCCTGAGGCTTTCCCTTGGCCTGCGCACTCCTTGCACGACACTGTGCCTAACTGCACTTTTGAGAAAATGAGAACAAAAGTTATCTCTAATTGAACCCTTCTGTCAATGCACTCCTTGCAGACAATTCGACTGCACTCCTTGCAGGAATCCTCTCGCTCAATTAGAGAAACAATTGAAACTCATTCACTCTTCCTTCTGAACCTCAATTCCACCATGAAATCACATACACAGCATGTAAAAGCAAATGTATGACAGGAAGCAAACATTCATGAGCATAACATCAATACACAAAGAAACAACACAAACCATGAATTTGAATCAAAGCTTTCTTCTATTAATTCAAATGTCTGTACATGGGTGTTCTTCATACAGTTCTCTGCATGCTCTCCTGCTTTCTCAAATCTATGCTCAGCCTTATGTTACAATGATACAATGAGGGTGTCTATATCCGTTTTCTCTCTTGGACTCTAAAGATATCAAATCTAAAATTAATTTCCTATCTACCAGCATTAACTATATTAAATGCCAACTATCTACTAAAGGACGAGAGCTATCCACTCAAGGTCCATTACAATATACAAGTGCGCCTTCATAAATGGCTTCATTAAAGACTTGCACAATCAATCCCAAAGTGTTTTCAAAAATTTGGTGTTGGCTTATCCAGCTGTCCTCCGCTTCCACGCTGGCTCGCTTGATGGTGTTGGCGATGCTCCTGCATCAATACACATCTTTAAAATCTTCATCCCTAGCATAATGTTCAACATAGATTTCATGAGCTAAAGGATTATACCCGAGTATTGTGGATGCATTAATCACTAGTATTGACAACATATCTGAAACCTTATTATGAGTACCTATCTTATACCTGATTACCAAATGAAACTATTGTAAGAAACCCATCCACCTCAAATGTCGTGATTTTTGTAGCTTGGTATGTGATTGCAAATACTGTAATGGTTGATGATCTATATGAATTATTGTCTAATTTCCCATTAAGTAATGCTTCCATTTCTTCACACTTTTTACCAACACATATAATTCCTTGTCATATGTTGGATAGTTAATCATAGTTGAGTAAAAGTCTCAGAATGATAAAATATAGGTTTACCTCGTTGCATCAAGACTACTCCCATGGCATATCCACTTGCATTGGTTTGAATCTCAAATGGTTATTGTAGATATGGTAGAGCCAAAATCGGTGTGGTGCTTATCTTTTCCTTCAATGTATCAAAGGCTTTCTGCTACTTTCCTCCCCATTGAAAGACCTGTTTTACAATTGCAATGTATGTAGAGGAGTTGATATGTAAGAGAAATTAGTAATGAATTTCCTCCAGTACTATACTACTCCTAAGAAGATCCTGACTTCTGTGATAGTAGTTGTCGTGGGCCATTTCACAATGACTTCTACTTTAGAGGGTCTATCTTTAGTTCACCATTCCCTACAATGTAACCTAAATATACCAGAGAATTTTTTCCAAATTCACATTTAGACATTTTGATATACAACTTCTCCTTCTTCAAGAGTTCAAAGACTCTCTTGACATACTTTATATGATATTCCCATATTCAACTAAATATCTTGATATATCATCTAGATAGACGATAACAAAATCATCTATGCAAGGCCTGAATACATCGTTCATTACCCTCATGAATGTCGTAGGTGCGTTGCATAACCCAAATAGCATGATTGACCATTCAAACAACCCCTGATTTTTCTTGAAAGTAGTTTTCCATATGTCGCTTTCTACAATTATGATTTTATGGTAACCACTTCTCAAGTCCAATTTAGTGAAATGAACAACATTCTTTAATTAATCCAATAAGTCATTAATTATGGGAAGATGATAATGATTCTTTACCGTAATCTTGTTCAGTGCTCAGAAATCAATAAACATCCTCCACATTCCATATTTCTTAGGAACTAATACAATAGGAGAACCACACGGAGAAGAGATTGGACTGATTATTCCTTTATCAAGAAACTCCTAAACTTGCTTCTTAATTTCTACATTCTCAATCACTGATGACCTATACATTCCAATGCTCAGAAGAGGAGCATCCTGTTGCAAATATATTTCATGTTTAACCACCCTCTTAGGAGGAAACCCTATAGGTTCCTGAAATAACTCATCATAGTTAGATATGATTTTGAACAACTCTTGTTTGTGATTTGGATCGCAACCTGATAAAGCATCTTTTATATCTTCTTCTTTTTATTTCACTATTATGAGAACAAAAGATTTACTTGCGCTCACGAGTCTCTTCATTTACCCTATGCTCACTAAAGAAACATTAATTTTGATACGATGAGATCTAAAAATATACTCAAACTCGTTTTTGAAAAGATGATATTTATTCTCTTCACGATAGAATATGGCCTTCCTGTCAAATAGATATGGACTACCAAAGACAATGATGAAAATGTCAAGAGGCACAAAATCTAACTCAACCTCGTCAAAGAACTTAGCTGTAATTGCAAATTTGATCTTACATTGTTTCATTACCTACAACTTGGCATATTCACACACCCAACCTAATGGATATGGATTTTTGTGAGGTGTCATCTTCAAAACCTGATTCTTAACAATTGCTTCATATATTGAGTTAACTTGGGATCCACTGGCAAATAAAGTATCTACCTTTGTACCTTTGTATGCTTGACTAAAAATTTGACATGGAAAAGATATCTTCTCTTCTTTTGATTAGTATCACTTTTCAATTTGGCAAATTGAACTGAAGAATTAGAATTGATAGTTGATATACCTTTTCTTCCTATTGCCATGATCTTTGATTCATCTCCTAAATCTGTCCCTAGATCCTTATGAGCTAATGCAACAGTCTTTTGCTTCCCTTTATCTTTAAACTTCTTCAATCATAATTATGGATGCAGTTTCCAACACAATGATTCCTCGTGTCCCTTATTCTTATAGTGTGAACATCTAGGTATTCCCTCAACTTGCTTTACTATAGTTTATTTCTTACTCTTCCATTTACCTTTCAATTTCTTTTCAAAATTGTATATCTTCTTATCTTCGACTACATGTTAACCCTTACTAGCCTCTAGATGTGTATCTTGTACTGACACTTTATCAATGTTAGTAGGGTTAAACATTAAGATAGTGTGACAAAGATATGAGTGCATGCCACAAATACACTTTAGAAGAGTTTCATGGGTATACAACGAAATTCCTAATGATAATGCCTTCTTTTTAAACTCATGTGTATATGATTCAATATTCTGGCCTTTACCATGCCTTATATGTTGCCATTCCATCATTGTCATTTTTCGTTTAAGCTAGTGGATATATTTTTTTTCTTGTATCCTTGGTAAATTTATCCCAAGAGGAAATTACTTTACCCTTTTGAATAAGATCAAATTGCATATTACTCTCCCAACATATTAAGGCTGTGCCACTTAGTTAAAGAGAAACTAACTATATCTTTGCAACTTTGTCCATGATCTTTTGAACCCTGCAATATACCTCTATGTTCTTGATCCAGTTGTCCAGTTTCTTGGCATTCAATTCTGCATCATAGGTCACCAATTCAAACTTAACATCCAATTTTAATAAAGGCGGATTATGATCATAATTCTTAGAGGACTTCTTTTTATGAGAAGAATTTTCACTTACCTCAGAAGAGGATAATGATGAGGATGGTGAAGGGGGCTTTAAAGGTCCACCACCTTCGCCTCCTCCTTCTTCTTTTACTGAAGATTCTCCACTCATGGGATTTCAAATTCTTCATTGCAAATCATCTATTATCTTCCTCATTGAGCGAAGATTATCCATCATTTCTTCAGGACTCATGGGAGGATCTTCTCCTTCCTTTCCTTCAGAAACAATATTATGCTAACAAAGACTTCTTTCAATCTCAGACTTATAACTTGCAAGCTCTCATTTATCAATTTTGAGTTTGGCTCTTGTAAGCATTCACTCACAAACACTTGTCAAAACTACTTTGATACCAACTTGATTCGAAAAATCCTTAGATGCTGATTAGTTTTTAAATCATATAAACATCTACTTGATGCTCGAAATAATAATGATTACTTGAGTGTTTGCAACTTATATCTAAAATACTTGTCTAACCAAATACACTTTGAAGATACTTGAAAATAACTGAGCACAAAATGAACAACAATGATAATATAACATACACAAGTTTGGTAATGAACTTCACCCAATTTGGGCTACGTCTCTGGGCCCGCTTCCAATAGAGACCTCTTTATTAATGCTCAAATGATTGTGTTTTACAATGACCTTTTTTTGTGTTGCTCAAACCCAAAAACAAAGTCCTCCATTGGATTCCTTGTTAAAAAACATGAAAAATGACTATAAAGTTCATACAATTTCGTCAAGGGACCTCTCAACATGCTTTCTGATGCAACCTCAAAGCCCTATTTCCCTTGGAATGAACTTTAAAACTGTACTTGACATATTAATGAGTGTGTACTTCTTCTTGGGTTGTGCACCCATTAAATAGGGCATGGGCCCTAGCCTCCTTCCCGAATTCCATGGCACGACACTAAATACAAAGTTTTTGGTTTATTGTAACAAACCACAAGGTATGGTCTAATGGTTAAAACGTTGGGTTATGGGGGAAAGTTCATTGGTTCAAACCTGAGGACCTTCCCCCATCGAATTATATATATATATATATATATATATATATATTGGTTGGAAACCACCTGAACTTTGGGTTATCCATTGGTATATAGTTCAAACCTCCTATGAATATAGTGCGAACATTTGGTGGTCACATTGCATAACATGTAACCGTGGAATATAGGTTGATGGTTAGGCCCTCGTCCTTATTTTCGTCCAACTATACCATACTTCAACCTTAAATAAAAATAAGACCATGTACTTGTTAAGTCTTATGTGTGCAACACAATGCTAAGGGATGATGGGTAAGGTTATGGGAGGTCACGGGTTCAACCCCCATTGACTCCCATGCTTTTGATAAACATTATCCATAATTGGCCAATGGGAGGCTGCCACGTGGAAACCTCTCATTGGATTATCTCTACCACATGTAATCACATGATTGGTCTTCCTCTATGGCCATGTCACTGTACGCCATGCCTTATCACCTTCCTAGTCAGCGTACGATCATGCCATGTAGCACCTTGGGGTGTGACCATGTCATCATCGTATGGTTGTATGGTCATGTCACCTTTCACCCTTGCAATGGTGACATGTGTCACTTTTGACCCCTTTAACTTGGACATTTGACCTAATTAACTTGAACTTTGACCCGCCATATCTTTTGCATATGAACTCTATTTGAGTCAATGCTTATGTCGTTGGAAAGATATCGACGAGCTATACACATTGATGTTGTTTTTAGAGAGAATTTGCATTGATTGAATTTTGAGCATTTATGAACCCTTATGGACCTCTATGGACGTTCTAGATCCTCCTGGACCTCTGTGAGCATTCCTAGATCCTCCTAGACCATTGGGGATGATCTACCACATGAAAAATAGATGAATTTGGGAATTCTATGAATCCAAGCCACTATAAGAGAGTGGGGAAAAATAACATATGGGGGTAATTGGGAATGGGGCGTGGAGAATGGTTCCTATGAAAGCGTCAGGGGGGGTATATAGAGTGAAGATGGTGGGAAATATGAGAAAGGAGAGAAATAAATATTTGATAGAGGGGATGTATTGGAGATCAAGATGAAAGTGGTGACGGGTTGTGACTCTAGGGATTGTTGATGTGCCATATTCGTCGTACTAGTAATGCTCATTGGAGAATGTGGTTGTAAAAATGACTCTGCACTCATGGTATGTGTGCACTGCCTAAATGGAATTACTTTCCCTTTTGATGTGTTTAAGTGCCAATAAAATCCTCCAACACCTGTGTGATTTGTCAGTCAAGACCATAACCCTGTATTGTTGGCAAAGACGTAGTCTGATTTGGAAATCTGGACAATCTTCCAGCTTTTTCTCTTTATTGAGGCCACCTGCGTGACTGATAGGAATGGTTATGCTCTCAAAATGTAAATTATGCTGACTATGAAGTATTTGATGTGTTGTACAACCTATTCTAATCCTATTTTATTAAATTTCTGTAAATATGAAATAGAGCTAACTAATGGTTGACCCCTAAAGGCCATAAACAACCTTCAACCTGCTACCATTAATGAGACCCTTGAGTGGTTTTCCCTGTAAGGTTGTTAGCTTGGAAGAATCTACTTCAGTGATTTAGAATAGTTGAAAAGGACCTAGCCACTGCATGCGTAGCTTACTAGGATGTTGAAAATATTTACTATTATATAATAAAACTAAAGATCTTTGCTTGAGGATTTTCTAGTGGATATTATGATCATGGCAGGCCTTCTGTCTTTCCTTACTAACCACCTATATGAAGCTTGGCATTATTCAGTCCTCCTCTAGTTCCATAAGTTCATATAACCTGTGTTGGATGGACTGATCGTTTGTCATCTCGGTTGTAAGGGAAACCCGGTGATCCGGATTTTATTAGAAGAACGAAATGAATACAGATTATTATCAAAATATTCTTAACACAAAATAATAGATATACAATAAAATTGGTTTCTATTCAATAAGGAAATAAGCTGAAACTGTAAAATGTAGCGGAAAATAAGCTTGTTAGAATGGTGGCGACTTATCTCTGAGAAGAGATGTGACGATTGCGCTCATTTTCTAGAAGATGATTACAATGAGGCTCCCAAGGCCTTTTTAAAATAAACAAGAATGTAAAAAACCCTAGATATCCAAAAACCTAACCCTAGGAGATGAAGCGCCAAAAAGCATGTTGTCCCCATTTGGGTAAGTTAGTACATCAACTTCTCGGGGTCGTAACGTTTGCATACGATCTTCGTTTTAGGCACATGATAGCCCCTTGGAAAGGTCTATCCGAGGAATACATATGTTTCCTGTGGAAAATTTTATAAATGTTGACTCTGGCGAGCCATAAAAACGTTGTTTAGGGCCTCAAAACGACCCCAGAAGTCAGGGACCCGAAAACTAGGAAAACACTGTCGAACTGGAAAACTGGCAAAATGAGCCAGTTGGAATAGGTGGGAGGCCACCAACATCCATCTGGATCAATCCTCCCCCCTTAGGAAGCAATGGTCTCCATTGCGTTGAGTGCCCCCATTAGATGAGAAAATTTTTGTTGAATTTGGCCCCGGGTAAGCCACTTGCCTTGGTGTAGGAGCTGACCTAATTTGACAACTTGATAAAGATTGATCCTTTGTTGGCGAGTGTCATTGACCTGTTTTTCCACAATCTGATCATTGGATTCCTGTTGTATGTAGTCGGGGTTGAGCTTTGTTGGTGTCAGTTTTTCTGCTATCTCTGAGGTGTCTAATAATGGTGGGAAATATGGTCAAAGGAGATCCACGTACAACACTAGGTGCAGGCCAAGGAAAGGAGGAATGTTGAGATCAAAATCATTATCACCCACAACCTTATTGATGGTGTATGACCCATAATGGAGTGGGTGAAGCTTCCGATGGGGTTGAGTAAGGCGTTCTTTATGCAAATGCAACCAAACTTTGTCTCCCACCTGAAACTTATGTGGCACCCAGTGTTGATCATGGCACTGCTTGTACTTATCATTGGACTTCTGTAGGCTATCCTGAACCTATTGGTGAATGTGTCAGATCCTCTCAATGAACCAGGTGGCTTTGTCAGCTTCAGTTAGAGCAGGAGATGAGTCGTCTGAGGTGACTGCAAGGGGTAGTGCAACATCTATGGGACACAATAGTTGGAATCCCAACCCCACCTCAAAGGGGTTGTGGCCAGTTGAGCTATGCATGGATCAGTTGTATCTATGTTGGACATAGGAAAGACTCTCATCCTATGTGCGAGGGTGCTTGGAATTATACATGCACAGGATATGCACAATCATTCGATTTATGACCTTGGTTTGGCCATCTATTTGGGGGTGGAAGGTCATGGATTTTTTGAGCTTGGTGTCCAGCAGTGACCAAAGGCTCGACCAGAATGTGCTGAGAAATTGACTGTCCCGATTTGAGACAATTGTTTGTGGGATTCCAAAATGTACCCACACTCGTTCAAAGAAGAGCTTGGCAATGGAATCTGTTGTGATGCTCTTCTTGCAGGTGATCAAAATCATCATCTTAGAAAAGCGATCAACAACCACAAAAACACAGTCATTTCCCCGCTTGGTGGATGGAAGGCCCGACATGTAGTCCATGGAGATGGATTCCCATGGCCTGTCAGGAGTAGGAAGAGGGGTGTACATGCCCTATTTCTTAGTGGTCAGTTTGGCAATAGCGCAGGCAGTACATGACCTGATATACTTGCTGACCTCCTGTCAAAGTTTCGACCAGTAGAAATGTTTCTGTAGCATTACCACTGTCTTTTCGACGTCGAAGTGTCCTACCACCTGACTGTAGTGGGCTTCCCAGATCAACTTTTCTCGCTCGCTTGATGGAATGAAGATATGTCCCAGACGTCACAGCAGCCCATCTTGAAGATGGAAATTAGCGATAAATATGTTTGCGCCCAACATTTGGTAGGTGGCGGCGAATTCCAGGTTTGTGTCATAGAATTGGGGCCATCCAGAGGTCTCATGGATGCAAGAGTCTAGCGTCATGGTGAGTGTCGCGACTGGCGGTCTGCTGACGAAATCAACGATGCTGTTGGTGATTCATGTTTTATAATTGATGTTGAGGTGGAATTGCTGCAAGTATGTGGACCACTTCCGATTGTGGTCATTCTGCAATTTGTCTTGTGTCTGCATGAACTGCAATGGCTTATGATCAGTGTGGATGATTGTCTCCTTCCCAAGAATGTAAAGTCTCCATTGGCAACAGGCTTGCAAAATGGAGTACATTTCTTTGTCATAAATATGGTACTTACATACAACATATGATAGTGTCTCACTATGATAGGCCACGAGGTGGCCGTGCTAAGTGAGAATGACACCCACAACATAGTTTGAAGCATCTGTCTCGATCTCAAAGGGATGTTGCAGGTCCGGTAGTGAAAGTACTTAGGTTAAGCACAAGTGTTGCTTCAAATCATTTAACGCTTGTTGTTGGCACCATCCCCACACAAATATTTCCTTACCACCACCCCTGGTTACTTGGCTGAGGGCCCCTGCAATATAGGAGAATCCCAACATGAACCTGCGGTAGAAATTGGCAAGGCCCAAGAAGGTATGAAGCTTAGTGAGTGTGGTTGGGGATAGCTTGTCACGGATGACTTGGATCTTGGTTGGATCCACATGTACAACATGTTTATCAATGATGTAGCCGAGATAATGGACCCTATCCATGCTGAAGTATCATTTTTCTAAGTTGGAGTATAGCTTGTGCTTCCGCAGGGTGTGCAGAACCTACTGAATATGCTGCAAGTGTTCTGCCCAAGTCTTGTTGTAAATGAGAATATCATCTAGATACACCACTACAAAATTATTGGTGAATGGTCGCATGATATCGTCCATCATCATCATGAAAGTGGCTGGAGCATTTGTCAAGCCAAAGGGCATGACCAACCATTCAAAAATACCTTCCTTGGACTTGAAGGCGGTCTTCCATACATCTGTTTGTTCTATCGGGACCTAGTGGTAGCCAGATTTCATATCAATCTTACTGAAGTATTTGGTCCCCGTGAGCTAATTAAGGAGGTCGTCGATTCAGGGAATCGGGTACCAGTTTCTGACTGTGATTTTATTTAGGGCCCAGTAATCAATGCAAAGTCGCCAGGTTCCATATTTCTTCTGTACCGGCACGATTGATACCTTCATTGGACTTGAAGGCGGTCTTCCATACATCTGTTTGTTCTATCGGGACCTGGTGGTAGCCAGATTTCGTATCAATCTTACTGAAGTATTTGGTCTCCGTGAGCTAATTAAGGAGGTCGTCGATTCAGGGAATCGAGTACCGGTTTCTGACTATGATTTTATTTAGGGCCCAGTAATCAATGCAGAGTCGCCAGGTTCCATATTTCTTCTGTACCGGCACAATTGGGCTCTCGCAAGGTGATGAGTTGGGACAGATGTGCCCCTTGTGGAGTAGTTCTTGGATCTACTGCTTGATCTCCTCATTCTCTAACAGAGAGTGGCGGTTGATTGGCCCATTGGGAAACGATGTGTTGGGGGTCAGATCGATGGGGTGCTTGACCTGACAATGTAGAGGTACCCCAGTAGGTGAGGAAAAGATATTCCAGTATGCTTTCACGACCTTATCCACTTGCTTCTTTTGTATGGAGAGGTCGACCGAGGAGACCATGGATGTGGCTGTGATATTTCGCTCATTCTGAGAGCGAATCATGAAGAAGACAAACTTCCACGTCTGAGAGATGACCTTCCTACTTTGCTTGGAATAGATCAAGGAAACAACACTAGGTGGGTCTGCCTCCGGTATCCTGTACAATTTCTTGTTCAAAGTAATAATAACACTGCAAGGCCTAGACTCATATATAACATGGCGTTTCCATAAATATGGTTTGCCCAAAATAACATTACAAACTTCGAGAGGGGAAACATCACACAATACCTCATCTTTGAAGGGCTTGATGCCGTATGACAAAAAACATTGTTGGTTGACACGCATGTTGCTTCCTTGGCGGATCCCTCCGATGGTGTAGGGTTGCGGGTGTGGCATTGTCAGTAGGATGAGTCGCTTGACAACCTTTTCTGAGATGAGGTTCTTTTGGCTACTACTATCAACAATGAAGTGCAGCGGGGTACCCTTCACCCACATTTGTGAATGAAAAAGGCGTTCTCCTTCCTCTGGCTCATCTGGTTCACTGAGTCGGAGCTTGGTGGTAGCAACAACATCATTGGGTTTTGCATCAATGATTTGTCTCCCCCTTTCTGGTTCTG
This sequence comes from Picea glauca, assembly GCA_000966675.3. Classification (NCBI taxonomy): domain Eukaryota; kingdom Viridiplantae; phylum Streptophyta; class Pinopsida; order Pinales; family Pinaceae; genus Picea; species Picea glauca. Next base: position 577,577 of record JZKD02S1672712.1, read on the forward strand.
ACTTAGAGACAAAACCCGCATCTGATTCAAAGGCTTTCACCTCAGCCACCAATGACTGCTTTGAGCGGCAATCAACAATGGTATGCCAGGGGCTCTTATGGAAGTCGCACCACTTCCCGGTATCTTTCTTTGTCTTTCTGGTGTCCTTCTTTGCTTGCAGCCCAAACTAGTTGTCCCGAGGTGGTCTGTCTTTGCTTTGTCCTTTGTTCTACGGGTTGGGGCCACCCTTTCCTGACTTTTGTTGTGAGGGGTTCCTAGGCCCAAATTGTCGTGTATTTTGTGTAATGTCCCCATTTTGGGACATTATCGCTTTACATAGTGCTATGCCTACCAGAGTAGCCAGATAGGGGTGACAGAGAGTTTGAGAAATATTGAGGGGTTTTATTGGGCCCAAATTGCATCGTTCGTCATCAGGATCCATTCCACACAGCTTGGTTTTGGTTTCATTGCATTCCGACGATTTCCGTAATTTTGAGTTATTATGTGTCATATCTTAATTAATTTCACTAAGAAGGTCATAATGGGCATATTATGTGGAGAAACCTCTTAGTGTAATAGCTCATCAAAATTGGGAAGAAGAGCACTACGGGATAAGATGATGAGAAGTTACTTTCAGTGGCCGGACAAGCCATAAGGATGGATAAATCACTTTTTAGAGGTAAAATGAGTAATTAATTAATTAATTAAGTGATTTAATCAAGGAATAATAAAATAAAGTAAAAGTCACTTGGAGGGAAAAGGTCAACAACGAATTAGGGTTTTAGCAGTGAATTAGGGTTTTGGAAAGATATAAGAGATGAGTCAATGACCTAATTCATCATTATGTAGATTATGACTTGTCATTGAGGAGAAGAGGCGCATCTCAGGAGAGATAGTTCAATGGATTCCAGGAGGAAGACACCAATTGGTTGATTTCGGTGTTGAGAGACACACCCTAGTCACCGGGAAGATCATTCAGGTCTTCCATCATTCTTCAACAACAATTACACAATGTTCAACAACAAGGGTGTATTCATCCAGAGTGAGGGTGCAACTTCTGAGAGAGTTATTAGTCTACTTATCCCATCCAGGGAGAATTCGATATTTCCCTCTGAGCCATTTGAGAGGAAGGTAAGGCGCATCTTTTTTCAGGTTCCTCATCATATTCCGACAGAGGAATCAAATGGGGCACATTTTTCAGACTTGGATGTGCAACACTTTTGGCGGGTACATTTGGGGTTCCACAGCAAGCATCGGGCCATATTCAAGGAAACCCTTCCAAACCATTTCCGAGTAGACCAAGGTGGTCATTTTGAGAGACATCTCGTCCGATTCCGACGGTGGAATCACTAGGACGCATTTTTCTAGAGAAAGAGGGGCACATTCCCCCAGGGGGATCCATCCGAGGTCCAAACTCCCCAGCAGAAGGATCCAACTGTTACTAGTACTGAGGACTAGAGTAGGGCACAACATTTGGGACAATTTCCAGGCCATTTTGAGAAGTACAGCTCCCAGGGTGAACTTTCCAGACTTCCAACAGTTATCGTCAGAGTTTCCATAGTCCCAGTGCATCCATTGATTCTACAATGCTCTGATATTCCAGGTATTATATTTTAGTTGCTTATTTGTATTCTGGCTAAGATCCTTTGTCTGTTGATCTAGTCGAGTATTTTCATTTTATTCCGCTGGATTCGACCATTTTGTAATCCACAGAGATATCATAATACAAACTTTGTAGTCCTTTGTCGCATTTATCATTTGTATGATCATTTATATGATGTAAACAATAGACCCTACATACACATTAACAACATTTCCTAGACTAGCCAAGTCAGAAACATTACAGTGGTATCAGTGTTTTAGTCCTGCCATCCTATGACTAAAGTCGATGAGTTCATTGGGTGACCCATAAGGCAGAGAGGATGTGGGGAGACGGATATGAGAGGCCAGAGGGCACTGGTAAGGCACCGATGGACCCAGAGGCAACCTTCATGTAGGTACTCAACAATTTGGTAGTCATTCAGTAGACCATGACACAGTCTTTGGCACAGTTGGCTGATAGATTAGCTATAGTGAACACCTCTGGCACACTAGCCCCACATGCAACACAGGGGAACTCGGGGGCAGGCAGTAGACCCTAGACACCTACTCGTACAAGCACATCTTCAATTAGGATTCCCAGACCATGGTTCCCTAGTTTTCACAGGGCACCACCAACAACAACACAATAGTCGTTAGCACAGAGGTTGCCCAATCAAGCAGAAGACATTCAAGAGTACAAGAGGGAGTATGCAGCGTTGGGTCGTGACTTCCATCATGACATGACACTGGTCGAGTACTATGGACATAGGGGCATGAACCATCCCAAATAACCTCAGAGAGGAGGAAAACAACAACAACAGGTGCATAACATAGATTTCATCCGAAAAGTTGGTAAACTCACCATACCTTCTTTTGACGGATAGTCCAAATGCAGTGCCAGAGATGGGGTACAAAAGCTAGACATGTACTACAAGCTCAACCAGATGACCGAGATAGAGGCTAGTGACTCCTGTGCATTTGAGGGACAGTTGGATGGACATGATGATAGCACATGTCCTTCTTCTTCCCCATCAGGCAATGTTGAGGATTCAACACTTCAGCATAGTGGTGATACTTGTGAGGATTCATATGTGTTGGCACTTAGACATGATGAGGTTAGGAGGTTGGATGACCTACCTATGGGTGTAGACATGGCTTCCAGGAAGTCATGTATGGAGGATGATGAGCGAGCCACATTTTTCATATTCTCAGTCACCTATGCTAGTCACGACACAAGAGGATATCAATGACATTCCTGATATGGTAGATGAGCCTTGTGTGGGGATTGTACACAAGGGACATATGGATCTACAAACCCAGGAGGAGAGGTATGGATTGGAGATAGTTGACCTTACACATACCTATCAGTATCAGGAGAGTGAGTCACCACTCTTGGAGATTCCATTGATGGATCAGGGTGTGGAGACTGACAACTTGTTGGGACAGTTACTTCCAGGATCGATCTACAGTGATGAGGATGCACTCCTTATTGGATGGGATGACCATAGCCTGTGTCTGGACACATCTGTATGGGATCTAGGCGCAGATGATATTAGTAGTGTGCGTGCACAGGAGGATACAGCTTCTCATACAGGATACAGTGCGATTCATATGGGGGTAGTAGTTGGTGATGGTGTGCAGTGGCATACAGTAGGACTGAGTAGCGTAGTGGACAATGGGCAATTCAGTGCCTTATCTTTTGAGGAGTGCATTGTTGGGGATTCCATTGTTGACACTAGCAGTAAGGGGCATGAGGTTGAGCCTCAGTGGGACTGTGATCAGGAGTCACGACACTGGACGGGACAATTAAGAGTCAGTGAGGATATGATCCTAGAAACCACTCGATGCATTGATGATACACATGCATTAGTGGCAGGTTATTGTTGGAGGGCCTCGATGACACATGATAGTTCAGATAGGGGACTGGCCATTGATGACTTTCATACACCCATGGAGAGAGTGGTTGTGATGAGGGTCGACTACCAATAGTTATTGATGGATACAGATTACCTATTGGAGATTGGAAAGATGTATCACAGGGCACTGAGGGAGCAGGAGCTTGAGGTGGACCGACTCACTCATGAGTTGGCAAGCACACGAGGATTCTTGGAAGTCACATAGACAACCCTTCAAGAATCAGAGTCCAGATTAGATGATCTCCTTGAGGAGATTGGTCAGAGATACACTATATCTATCTCAACATAGAGTCAGATATGTTCCTCAGTTACATTGCTGGAGGATATCCAGGTGTCACAGGGGGCACCATTCATGGGTAGTTCTGAGACAATCGATCATACACATACACATGAGGATTCCAGAGAGAGGGGTAGTTACAAGGACACCTTCATTTGTGTTCCAAGATTGGTTGATATCCACACAAAGGTTGATCCAGAAGTACACCTTGGATATATGATGATGAGAGAGATGTACAGTGGGATTCATGGGAACACACTGGATTCAAGGAGGATATGTACTTAGTAGAGCATGGAGATTCCTCTCCCTTGCAGCAGTATATAGATCTAGAAGATCAACTTCACCGTAGCAGTAGTTGCGTGAGTGATGATGGATGGAGAATGATTGACCTGCAGTTGGTGGAGGTACCTACCGTTGTACCCGATGGTTGGTGTTCAGTGATGAGTACAGGTGATTATTTACCATGGGTGTTGATGGATGAGATTTTGGTTAAGTCATTTGGATTGACCAAAGCATATGATACTTTCCAATCCTATAGTTGGTTGTAGATATTTATGATATCCTATCCCGATACTTTCATCATTGACAACAGCATAGGGGGAGATAGACAGTGGCAGGGGAAATGGAGAGTTGGTAGGCTAAGACCACTTGATAAGAGTGTCTTGATTGCATTCATCAGGATAGGGGTGGATCATCAGGGGCAGATAGTTGAGGCTATTGGTGTGATGGGGAGTATCCTAGGCCATGGGACAGAGGATATCTCAGAGGTTGCTACATATTCAGACTCTCATTGGGATGAGGGTGGAGTGCTTTTGACAGTTACAGGTAGGGCACACCAGCAGTTAGTGGGGATTAGAATTGATGAACTTCCAAATTTGACATGGGATTCTGGAGTCCATTTGGTCAATAGTTTGTTTCATCTTATGAGGATCCAGGAGCGGAGGGTCCAGTATGGATACTTTGAGCAGACAATCATGATCAGAGTAGAGCAACATCACCATGATGGTCCCTGTCAGAGACTAGCATGGGACCCTGGGATTACAGGACCAGACATTTCATTGACTGATGGAGAAGAGCGGACGTTTGTAGGGGGGAGTCACTTTGATTTTCCATTGAGTTTCAATATGGGGGAGAGCACGTCACTGATTGGTGATTCGTTGAGGTCTTGTAGTACCTCACTATGGCAACAACATCTTTGGTCGGTGGGGGTCGTGTTGAGTTTGGTATGGTTTGGTAGGATAGACCCATTTCAGGTTGAGGCCATGTGTTATTTGCAGGAGACTCATGGTGTTGATATGTTACAGAACTATACTCTACAAGGCATTGTAGTTGACATTCTGATATGGGATCCAGGGATTGGAGTGCTTGGTAGTTCAACGTTTGATGGAGTTGAGTTTCGAGTAGAGTGGTTACTTAGGGAGTTGACTGAGATTCCTCGGTCATTGATCATTCTACTCATCAAGAGCACGTGGATGTTATTCGTGGTGAGCACTTGGAGATACCACATCTTGAGGGGAGTCTACCTTGTGTCACACAGGTGGATATGGGACCCCAGTATCATATGTAGTTGGATTCAGTTATTGCTTGAGGACAAGCAATATTCCGGCAGGGAGGACTCTAATGTCCCGATTTTGGGACATTATAACTTTACAGAGTGTTATGCCTACTAGAGTAGCCAGATAGGGATGAAAGAGAGTTCGAGAGATATTGAGGGGTTTTATTGGGCCCGACTTGCATTGTTCATCATCAGGATCCATTTCGCACAGCTTGGATTTGGTTTCATTGCATTTCGACGATTTCCGTAATTTTGAGTTATTATGGGTCATATCTTAATTAATTTCACTAAGAAGGTCATAATGTGAATATTACATGGAGAAACATCTTAGTGTAATAGCTCATCAGAACTGGGAAGAAGAGCACTATAGGATAATATGATGAGAAGTGACTTTTAGTGGCTAGAGAAGCCATAAGGATGGATAAATCATTTTTTAGAGGTAAAATGATTAATTAATTAATTAATTAAGTGATTTAATCAAGGAATAATAAAATAAAGTAAAAGTCACTTGGAGGGAAAAGGTCAACAACGAATTAGGGTTTCAACATTGAATTAGGGTTTTGGAAAGCTATAAGACAAGAGTCAGCGACCTAATTCATCATTATGCAGATTATGACTTGTCATTGAGGAGAAGAGGCGCATCTTAGGAGAGATAGTTCAGTGGATTCCAGGAGGAAGACACCAGTTGGTTGATTTCAGTGTTGGGAGACACACCCTAGTCACTGGGAAGATCATTCAGGTCTTCCATCATTCTTCAACAATAGTTACATAGTGTTCAACAACAAGGGCACATTCATCTAGAGTGAGGGCGCAACTTCTGAGAGGGTTTTTAGTCGACTTATCCCATCCAGGGAGAATTCTGAGATTTCTCTCCGACCCATTTGAGAGGAAGGCAAGGTGCATATTTTTCTTGGTTCCTCATTAGATTCCGACGGAGGAATCAAATGGGGCACATTTTCCAGACTTGGACGTGCAACACTTTTGGTGGGTACATTTGGGGTTCCAGAGCGAGCATCGGACCATATTCAGGGAAACCCTTTCAACCCATTTCCTAGTAGACCAATGTGGTCATTTTGAGACACATCTCATCCAATTCCGACGGTGGAATCACTAGGACACATTTTGTGAGAGAAAAAGGGGTGAATTCCCCCAGGGGGATCCATCCGAGGTCCAAAATCCCCAGCAGAAGGGTTTAACAGTTACCAGTACATAGGAATAGAGTAGGGTGCATCATTTGGGATAGTTTGCAGGCCATTTCGAGAAGTACAGCTCCCAGGATGAACTTTCCAGACTTCCAGCAGTTACCGTCAGAGGTGCCATAGTCCCAACGCATCCATTGATTCTGCAGTGCTCCCATATTTTGGGTATTATCTTTTAGTTGCTTATTTGTATTCTAGATAAGATCCTTTGTCTGTTTATCTAGTCAAGTATTGTCAGTTTATTCAGTCGCATTCGACCCTTTTGTAATCCCCAGAGATATCACAATACAAACTTTGCAGTCCTTTGTCGCATTTATTATTTGTATGATCATTTATATGCTGTAAACAATAGATCCTACATACACATTAACAACATTTCCTAGACTAGCCAAGTCAGGAAAATTACATTTTGTTTGAGCTTCTGCTCAATTTTCACGACATATTGCTAGGCCGCGCCCAAGGATGAGATGTCCAAAAATTCCATTTTGGCCTAGATGTATCTATGCATACCGTCGTGATACTTGAGCACCAGATGACACTCAGAAATCCTTGATAATCAGCTTGGTGTGCAAGGTATGGAAGATATTTGTGAACTCATGAACTGCTTGGTCTCTTTCCGGCCGCAGTGTGGTACATTTTGTATACAGGTTGTCATAACTTCCAACAGGGTAGTATTGTTCCTTAATAACATCCCTAAAGGACTCCGAGATGATAGTGACTGTAAATAATGAGGATTCCTCTGTCTCCTTCTACCCCACCAATCTTTGACATTGGGAACAACTTTGAGGAGTGCAAAAGTAATGTTTTTTTCTATTTGAGAAGTTATGGATAGAGAAATACCCTTCTAGTAGATTCAACCATTTGTCTACAACATCTGCATCTATCTAACCTTCAAATATAGGAATATCGAAGTTGATTTGTACCTTGAAGGGGGCGGTGCCTTCATTTGAGGAAGATGAATCACCTGTTGGTAGTCGCCGAAGGATTTGTGAAAAACTATTCATCGTCTCGTTCCTATGTTGCGTGAGGGATTCCTTGTTATGAGGAAAATACCTCTATGGCTAGGGTAAAACCACAACATATGGAAATGACTGCAGAAATCAACTCTAATATCAAGTATGCTATATAAACAAATATGCTAGAAAGACAAGATAAAATGTCTACCTTGTCCAGACGTTTGATGAAGTCCATTATTGAGCACGTCACCCAAAGCAATATACCTGTAACTAGTCCTCAACAACCAAGCAACATAAGAATATGGTAATAATAGATAATGTTATCACATTTAATAACAAATATTCCCATGGTATAACAATTCAAATATTCAAAAGAGATCAATTGGATGAGAAACTAGTATTTCTATTAAGATGTAATCAACATAAGTAAATGAGTTACAAGCTTCCGTGTCAGCACGGTTCGGAACAAAGAAACTAAGTTCCTTCCAGCTGGGCCTGCACCACTTCAATCCTCCAGCAAAGACAATCTCATATAAGAGAGACAATGAGGTTTTCAATCAATAAGGGAAGAACTTGGGGGCTGAACAATGTGTTTAGACTTAAAGGACAAAGGGATGTAGACTCAATGTGAGGTGAATAATTTCTCGCGAGTAACTTTTCTATCAAAGTTGAATTCTTTCTCCTCTTTTCCATAGCTTGGATTTGGCCCATTTATATCCTTCAAGTGGAAGTGAATGTCCGAGTCGGAACATTTCCAGTATATGGAAGGCCAAGGATCATTGATCTCGTGACGTGACATGGAAACCCGACACCATTTTTAAATTTTGGGCACAAATACCGATGTACACGAGTTGTAGTGGTGCAACCTACGTATATCCATGTTATAATATAAGAAGTGCACGTATATGTGGAAAAATCATGTTTTTAGCTCTGGGATTTGCAAAAAGGGACTTCAAGTCTGCATAGGGAAATGGAAAAAGGCCCTCTATGTAAGATTTCATAAGGTGAGACAAATCTTTCTATAACATTCCTCGAGCAACATTTTGAAGGGATCTCCTGTCCCATTGTCTTTCTTTTCTCCCAGCATGAGAGGTCGCTTGGGCGTGCAAGAGCTTTTTTCCTCAAGAGAAACAAGCTTGAGACCCAATTCTTTGTACCTTGACCTCGTTGGGGACATGCATTAAGAATGACAAGGATCGAACCTCTCCAATACCACTGATCTAGATTTTATGAGAAAAACAAAATGAATATAGATTATTATTAAAAGATTCTTAACACAGAATAACAGATATACAGTAAAATTGGTTCCTATTCAATAAGGAAATACACTAAAACTGTAAAATGCAGCGGAAAACAAGCTGGCTAGAATGGTGGTGGCTTATCTCTAAGAAGAGATGTGACAGTTACGCTCATTTGCTACAAGATGATTACTATGAGGCTCTTAAGGCTTTTTTACAATAAACATGAATGTAAAAAACCCTAGACATCCAAAAACCTAACCCTAAGAGATGAAGCGCCAAAAGTCATAAAGGCCTCGTTTGGGTAAGTTAGTACATCAACTTCTCGGTGTTGTAACTTTTGCATATGATCTTCATTTTAGGTGCACAATATCCCATTGGAAAGTTCTATCCGAGGACTACACATGTTTTATGTGGCGAGCTCAATATTTATTGCTTGTGGTGAGCCCTAAAAACGTTGTTTAGGGCCTCAAAATGACCCCGGAAGTTAGGGACCCGAAAGCTAGAAAAAAATTGTCGAACTAGAAGACTGTCAGAATGAGCCAATTGGAATAGGTGGGAGGCCACCAACATCCATCTAGATCACTTGGAGGTTAGGAGCAACAAATTATAGTGGCATGGCCACTTCCTTCCCATTGACCAATCTAAATGGTGTGCAATTGGTCAGTATTCTTCACGTGGTTTGATAATCCCATGATATTGTTGGCATATGTTTATCCCATTCATCACAATGCACATCACAAAATTTGGTTAAAGCATGTTCTAAAATGTTATTGAAAGGTTCAACTGTACCATGAACTTGAGGATGATAGTGAGTGTTTTCCTGGTGATAGATCATGAACTCCTAAGTGAATTACATAATGGTCTCATTTAGAAAATGCAACCCCTAAGTGCTCATTAGTACCCTTGGACATCCAAATCTGGTGATGATATGTTGAAAATTGAAGCACGTCATAGTCTCTGTTGTATAATATTTGACTAGCATGGCTTTGACCCATCTTGTTATATATTATGTTGCAGTATTAGTGTTTCGCGCCCCTGTGTGATGCACCGGTGGGTTGATTGGAGCAAAAAATTTGATTGCCCACTTGTTGAATTCCTCCAGTGTTGTTATTGGAAATAATGGTATCTCATCCCTTAGACAGGGATTTCCAATACATTGACATACATTTCAATCTTTGCAATAGTTCTTGGAATATGCAAAGAGTGAGGGCCACCAAAGTCTTGCGTGCAAAACTGTACATGCTATGGCTTTGCCTGCATTGTGGCCTACAACAATACCTTCATGTGGTTCATATAAGATGGGATCTCATTCATGTTCTAAAGAACATCGATGCAGGATGTCGTCTGTGCCCAACTTATACAATTGGTCGGCAATCAACTGATAATCGACATCGTGGGTCATCATATGGTTGTATGGTCGTGCCACCTGTCACCCTTGCAATGGTGATATGTGACACCTTTGACCCCTTTGACTTTGACCTTTTACCTAATGACTTAAACTTTGACCGACCATTTATTTTGCATATGAACTTTGTTTGAGGTGATGTTTATGTCGTTGGAAAGCTATTGGAGAGCTATACAGATTGATTGCATTTTCAAGATAATTTGGGACAATTGAATTTTGAGCATTGTTGAACCCTTATGGACCTCTATGGACATTTTGGATCCTCCTGGACCTTTGTGAGAATTCCTGGACCCTCCTAGATCATTGGAGATGTTATACCACCACATGAAAAATAAATGAAATTACATAGTCTTTGAATCCAAGCCACGATAAGAGAGTGGGGAAAAATCAGAGATGGGGGTGGTCAAGAATGGGGCATGGAGAATGGCTCCTATGAAAGCATCGAGGGGTGGGGGGGATTGATATATAGAGTCAAGATGGTGGGAAATATGACAAAGGAGAGAAAGGAATATTTGATAGAGGGTATGTCTTGGAGATCAATACGAAAGTGGCAACGAACTGTGACTCCAAGGACCGTCGATGTGCCATATTTTTCGTACCGTTAATGCTTGTTGGAGAATGTGGTTGTAAAAATGACTATGCACTCATGGTATGTGTGCACTTCCTAAATGGAATTACTTTCCCTTTTTATGTGCTAAAGTGCCAAGAAACTCCTCCAACACCTGTGTGATTTGTCAATGAATATCACAACCTTGTATTGTTTGCAAAGACATAGGTGGATTTGGAATTCTAAACAATCTTCCCTCTTTTTCTCTTTAGCGAGGTCACCTGCGTGATTGATAGGAATTCTTATGCTCTAAAAATGTAAATTATGATGAATATGACGCATGTGATGTGTTGTACAACCTATTCTAATCCTACTTTATTAATATGTACAACTGAAATAGAGCTAACTAATGGTTGACCCCTAAGGGCCATAGTATACCTTCAACCTACTACCATTAATGAGACCCTTGAGTGGTTTTCCTTGTAAGGCTATGAGCTTGCCAACATCTGTTTCAATGATTTAGACTAGATGAAAAGGAGCCAACCACCCCATGCATAGTTTACTAGGATGTTGCAAATATTTACTATCACATAATAAAACTAAAGATACTGGCTCGAGGAGTTTCTAGCGGATATTACGATCATGCCATGCCGTATGTATTTCTTTTCTAACCACTTGGATGAAGCCTGTCGTTATTCGGTCCTCCTATAGTTCCATAATTTGATCTAACCTATGTTGGAGGGACTGATAATCTGTCATCTGGGTTGTAAGGGAAACCTGGAGGCTATGAACAACAATTTCTAGCGGCATGATCACTTCCCTGCCATAGACCAATCTGAATGGCATGCACTTCGTCATCCTTTTGCACGTGGTTTGATAAGCCCATGTTATTTTAGGAATATGATGATCCCATTCATTACAATTCACATTACAAACTTTTCTTAAAGCATGTTCTAAAATTTTAATAAAAGATTCAACTGTACCATTAACTTTAGGATGATAGGGAGTGATTTTTTGGTGATTGATCATGAAATCCTGAGTGAGTTACAGAATGGTCTCATTTAGAAAATTCGACCTTTGATTGACCATAAGTACCCTTGGACATCCAAATATGGTGATGATATTCTAAAAAATGAAGCATGCCATAGTCTCTGTTGTATAATATTTGACTAGCGTGGCTTCAGGTCATCTTTTTAGATATTATGTTGCAGTAATAATGTTTCGTGCCCTTGTACGATGCATCGGTGGGTTGATTGGACCCATAAATTCGATTTCCCACTTGTTGAATGGATCCATTGTTGTTATTGGAAACAATGGAAGCTCATCCCTTCGATAAGTATTTCCAATGCGTTGATAGACATCGCAACGCTTGCAATAGTTCTTGGAATCTCCAAAGAGTGAGGGCCACCAAAGTCTTGTGTACAAAACTTTATACGCTATGGCCTTACCTGCATTGTGGACTCCAACAATACCTTCATGTGGTTCATATAATATGGGATCCTATTCATGTTCTAAAGAACATCGACGTAGGATATTGTCCATGCCCAAATTATACAATTGGCCGACGATCAATTGATAATCAACATTGTGGGTCACCAGTTGACGATGTTGCACCAGAGTATAGTCAACAGGAGCCTACATTGGGAAGCTCGTCATCTAGGATTTTAGGAGATTACCCCATCTTAATGCGGGATAAATGATCCAGTTCAACATTATGTTTCCATGGCTTGACCATGACTTCAAATTTAAATTCTTATAAGAGGAGAAACCACCGACAAATTCTGCCACCTAATACTAGCTTGTTGACCAAATACTTGAGTGCGAAGTGTTCTGTAAAAACATTAAATGAGTTTCCTAGTAAATAATGGTGAAAATTCTGCAACTTGGTGTAAACCTTAGAAATACCCTTGCGCTCTATTGTTGTGTAATTATTTTCAGCGTCGGACAACTTGTGGTTGGTAAAGTATACTGGTTATTCAATATTTACTTTTCTCGGCTACACGAGAACGACATTGAGTGCAATAGACAAGGCATCAACATGAACGTGAAATAACTTGGAACAATAGGGACATACAAGGATTGGTGCAGTGACCAGTTTCTCTTTCAAAGTGTATAATCCTTTCTAACATTCTTGTGTCCAAATACACTTTGTGTCTTTGCGCAATAATTTCTCTATTGGGGCATCAATTTGAGCATAGTTCTAGATGAACCATCAGTAGTATCATGTGTGACTAAATGTGGTGTGAAGTTCATGAATTGAGGTGGGGGTGACCATTTCTAGTATGGATGCAATTTTAGTTGGATCAACCCAAAACCCCCCTTTTGGGTTCCTTTTGCTCAAGCGGTGGTGTGTTGGGTAAGAGCTCGATTGCAGTGCGCTGCGTTGTGATTTCACACTCAATACAAAGTATGAATTCGATGTTGTGGACTTAATGGAAGGGTGTGAAACTGGTGGTTGTTTTGATAGCCGTCTAATATGCCAATAAAGTTGGGAAAAACATATGATGCCAATTGGTCTTGTGTTTGTCAACTGTGTGTTAAAAGCATAGTTATGAGAACCTTGTTGACGACCTCGACTTTCGCAATGGATTGTGGGTAATAAGGTGAGGTGAACTCATGGGTGAATCATAATTTGATCGATAGCTTCATGAGGGCCTCATTCTCTAAGTGCTTGTCATGGTTGGAGATTAGTTGTATGGGGACCCCGAAGCGAGAGATGACATGGTTGAAGAAAAAGCGCATCATTGTGTCGGTCGTATTGTTGAACGTGGGAATTAATTTAGCCTATTTGGTGAGGTAGTCAACGATGACAACAATGTACTTGTGTCAATTTTTGGATGGAGGGTTGCATGTCATGAAATTTATGCCCCATTTACAGAAGGGGCCAACCGTGGTTACAGGGTGCAAGAGGGCGTATGGTGCCTGAGCCTTATGTGCATATAGCTGACATTTGTTGCATCTCTTAACTACATGTTGTTAATGTTTAAGCCATTATTATAGTTCTAGACTGGCTTTACGTCACAACTGTCAAGATGGAAGCACAATACTAGTCTCATCTCATCGTCTTGCTTTACGTCACAGCAATAAAGATGGAAGCAAGATACTCGTCCTGCTTTATGTCACAACAATCAAGCTAGAAGTAGGATACTATACTGGCTTTACATCGCAGCTGTCAAGCCGGAAGCACAGTTCTACTCTCATCACATTGTCTTGCTTTACGTCACAACAATAAAGCTGGAAGCAAGAGATGTCTTATCACAACAATTACTCCCCCTTTCGAGGAAGGTCTTGTCGAACTATACCAAGCTTATCTCGAAAGTGCTCAAACTTTACACGAGATAGAGGCTTGGTCAACACATCAACAACATGTTCATTTGTGCTAACGTACTGGAGCTTTATGGCTCCTCTATGCACCATGTCACGGATGTAATGATATCGGATCTCTATCTGCTTCGATCTGTCGTGGAATACATGATTCTTTGTCATATTTATGCAACTCTGGTTGTCACATAGGATCATGGTTGCTGTCATCTCTAGGTCAAATAGACTGGTCAACAAGTTTCGAAGCCATATAGCTTCACAACTGGAAGAACATGCAGCAATGTATTCTACTTCTGCTGTGCTCATAGCAATGATGGATTGCTTTCTACTCTGCCATGAGATCATGGTTGATCCCAAACTGAAACAACATCCTGAAGTGATTTTCCCGTCAGAAACACTTCATGCCCAATCTGCATCAGTATATCCACTCAATGTGAAATCATGATCTCCATCATAGCTGAGACCACAATCTATTGTACCCTTAAGGTACCTCATCACATGTTTTGCAACCACTAGGTGAACATGTCTGGGTTCTACCAGAAACTGACTCAAGGCATTCACAACAAAACAAATGTCTGGTCTGGTGTTCATCAGGTACATCAACGATCCAATAATCTGTCTGTACAGTGTGGCATCAATCAATTCTGACGAAGTGTCGACTAGCAGCTTCAGCTTTGCTTCCATGGGTGTATTCATGGAATTGCATTCCAACATGTCAAATCTCTTCAGTATTTTTACTGCATACTTCCCTTGGTTAAGGAAGATCCTCTTGGGACTCTTCCATACCTCAAGACCTAAGAAATAATGCATTAGGCCAAGGTCTTTCATTTCAAATTCCGAGGCAAGTCTCTTCTTACATTCAGTGATGAGATTTTCTTCTCCGGTTAAGAATAATTCATCCACATATAGCAGTAATATCACTGGTTCATCATTCATAACCTTGAAGTAGAGGTTAGAATCTGCTTTAGTCTTGGTAAATCCCAAGCTCGTCAGGAAACTTTCTATCCATCCATACCAAGCTCTAGGAGATTGCTTCAATCTGTACAATGCTTTCTTCAACCTGCAGACATGAGACTTCCTGTCTTCAACTTCAAATCCTTGAGGTTGCTCTATATACACTTCCCCTTCGATGAAACCATTTAGGAAAGTTGTCTTTACGTCCATCTGGTGCAACTTCCACTTCATCGTAGCTACAAGAGCTATGATGGTTCTGATCGAAGTGTAAATCGCTACAAGAGCGAATGTATCTTCATAGTCAATGCCTTCTTTTTGAGAAAAGCCCCAAACAACGAATCTTTCTTTATACTTTTCAATACTTCCGTCAGCAACATGTTTTATTTTGAAGAGCTATTTGGAGGATACCACGTCTTTACTCTTCGGTCTGGGAACTATTTCCCATACATCATTCTTTATTATGGATTGGTATTCCTTTGTCATGGCATCTTCCCATTCTTTCATCTGAATGGCTTCTTCAAAGTAGGTAGTGTCCTTATCTAGGAGGTCACACATCAAAGCTGTATAACTGGAAAATGGCTTTAGTATTTTCACCTGTCTAGTGGTTCCTTGGGGAACACGATAATTCTCTCCATATTGAATGAGCTCTCTAGCCCAAGCTGGCTTTCTTTTATGGAGGATCGTCATCTGAGGAGGTTCTTGAAATTATACTATGTCATGGTCTTCTGGAATTTCCTCATCAGGGGAAACTATGTCTTCCCTCACTGGTTCTGCAGCTCTGGGAACCTCCCTCAATGATTCTGCAGTTCTGGGGATTACAGGCTTTTCTTCACGTACTTATTCAAGCTGGCATATTCTCGATTTCTTGAGTGCTGCATCTTCATCAAAGGTCACATCCCTACTGATCTCAACATGGCGGTGACCTGGTATGTAAATTATGAAGGCCTTAGATACCTCATAATATCCCACAAATATTCCCTTCTTTCCTGAAGGTTACGACTTGTTTCTCTTCTTTTTCGGAATATGTATAAAACTGGGTAGCCAAATATTTTGAGATGGCTTACCTCTGGCTTCTTTTCGATGAACATCTCTTCAAGGGTCTTGAACCCAAGTGCACTATGGGATAATTGGTTTTTCACATAAACGACTGCGATTGCTGCGTCTGCCCATAAGCACATTGGAAGATCTTGATCATCGATCATAGTCTTCACAGCTTCCATTATCGTTCTATTCTTTCATTCAGCTACACCATTTTGTTGAGGATTATAGGGAGTTGTGAGTTCCCTCTTTATCCCAACATCTTTGCAGAAGCTCATGAACTCTTTTGAGGTAAATTCTCCTCCATTATCTCACCTGAGTATCTTGATCTTTCTTTTGGAAAGGTTATCTATCAAGGCTTTGAATTCCTTGAACCTTCTTAACACTTCATCTTTAGATTTCAAAAAATACACCCATGTCTTATGAGAATAATCATCAATAAATGATACATAGTATACATACTCACAAATGGAGGATGATGGCATTGGGCCTGTTATCCCCGATTTCTAGGGATAACTAGGAGATCATGTCTCGAGGCCCACAGGTCCTAGACATGGAGTACCGAGAGTATAATTGACCTGAGCATGGTTCTAGAGGGCCCATCCTTTTCTTCTTTCATTAGATTTGTCTTGTCAGCAGCAGCAACATCCATCACCATAGGCTTGGTCTTGTATCGGAGAAGGCTCTTGCTCCATGAGGTAATTTGTCCAGGTATCATGGTATCTGTCACTTTTGATCATTATAACCTTTAAATGTATGCATCTAAATCCTTTTATTTCTGACGACTGCTTGGACCTTACATTGGCCCACTTGACCATGTTTGGGGAGAATTGTCTGGGTGCCCTAGCAAGCCTATACCCATAGGTTTTGGTTTTCCACTGGGGGATTTCTGAAGAGCCATCATCTTCTCCCATCATACCACCACTCTTCCATCTTGTCTCCCTCTCATCTATCCCATTCCCCTTGTCCGGGCATTAGGATGATCTTTTTTGGGGTTGCACCTTATCTCATGGGAAGAAGGGGCTAAAGGCCCAGAAGGTAAAAGCAGCTGGTAAAAGATAAAATCCTAAAAAATGAAACCTCAAGATGCTTCGCCCAGGGATCCCCGAGAAGGCAATAAAAAGCCGCTCAGAAAGAAACAAAAGGGACCCGAAAAAATAACAAACAAGACCTAATCAAGAGGATAAGGGGTCTCATCACGAGCCAACCTATTATGTTCATGGGTACCTAATAGCATGACATTGCCACCATCTGGTTACCATGCCAGGGCAGTGACCTTTGGTTGCATTGCCAAGGGAAAGGGGGTCTCATCATGAGCCAACCTTATCATCGTTGTGAAAGTACTTGTGGGTAACACTGTTAGCTTTGGTCACCATGCCAAGGCAGTGTGCTTTGGTTAGCCCCTGAATAAAAAGAAAAAGAAGAAGAAAAAGCAAATAAATAAAAGAATAAAGGCAAAAGGGGCTTGGAAAAATTGCATCCATGACAGGTACAACTCTCCTTCTACAAAGGCACCCACAGGTAATATCATGCATCCCTGGCTCTCAGTCTACCCATATGTCTAGAAATCTCTTAAACCACTTCACCTCGTTTACATGGCTTGGATGAAACCCCTTGGTTCGGACCTCCATGGGTCTGAAGAGCCCATCAGATGGTTGTTGAGACCCTTTTAGAGGGGTAGAGACAAGACAGTGTTTGACTGAGGTTTTGCATCGGAGAAGAAGAGGACGTTTCACTAGAGGCACTTTGGCAGAGCCTGGCTTAGGGGGAATGACCCCTTTTTAGTGGAACGTTGGCCTTGGAAGGCTCAGAGCACCCCAACCCTTACCATGACATCATCCAACTTCATGGTCATTCTTAGAGGCAGACTGGGTAGCAGTGGCACGTGTGGTATGTTGGAGAAGCCCCTGTGGGGCTAACGTTTTGCTCCTGGATGTCTCATTTTCCCTAAAAGGGGATAACACCTCCCTTGAAGGGGATTTTACCTTTATTACAGCTCAATTAGGGTTTTAATTTGACATTTTAATGTAAAAACAATATGATTTTGGTTTAAAGCCTTGTCGGCTTTTATGACCTAAATTTAATTAAAGGTCATTGATACAGTATATATTGAGGAGTTTTATCCTCATTTTGACATAACACAACACTCACTCATTAGTGAGATCTGATTTTTGCACCCT
>JZKD02S1672712.1:619157-629706 GCA_000966675.3 Picea glauca
CATTACTAATCTAAATCACAACTAATGGCCTAAAGCCGACATAAATAAAATAACATTACTAATCTAATATGCCCCAATTAAGTGGTAATGAGCCAATATTAGGGCTTAACACTGTCGCATGCCCCATTGTGGCAATCATTCATAACTGTCTCGGCCTCTTCCAGGGTGAGGTATCGTCGAAGGAGCGTGTCGACACCTCTACGACAGAGAACATCTCCAATGAGGAGGTACTGTGAGGCTTAATGTCTGATGCGACGACAATCGTCCCGATATAGGTGGGGACCACTTTTTTTATTTCATAGGTAGACCAAAATATTGTTGTACTAGGGATCTGTAGATGATATGAGAAATAAATTCTCATCAAGAAAATGTGCATTGACTGGGAGGTCTGTAGAGTCAGATGGAAAGTCTACGAGGAATTCAGCAAGGACAATCGATTTCTTTCTCTTTGGGGTGCTAAAATCAAGGTCGTATTCTTGGAGAATAACGATCCAATGAGCGAATTTGTCGTTGATCTAGCGATGACTCAAGAGGTAGTGCATGGGGTTGGAATCCTCAGCTAATTTGGTGGTACAAAGAAAGATATAATGGTGCAGCGTTTGAACTGTTAGGACGACTGTTAGTGCTAGATTTTTCTCATGATTGTAATTGAGAGGTGGCCCTGAGAGGTTATTTCTAATGTAGTATATAACATGTTCACATTGGGCATCAACAACCTGAATGAGTACTTAGACAACCGAAACGTTAGACGATGATAGGTAGAGTATATAATCCCTATCATAGTCAGAGGGACTGATCAAATTGGATTTGATGAGAGCATCTTTGGGTTAGTCAAAAGCATCATAGGCATGTTGGTCCTAATGGAATGGAATATCACGGTGGAGTAATCGTAGGAATTCTTATAAACAAATGGCATAGTTAGGGACGAAACACCGTAAGAAGTTTTCTTTGACTTGGACTCTTTGCAACCGGCGTAAGTTCATGGGATGGGGATCTTGTTGATTTCATGAAATTTAAGGTGGTCTATGATGATGCCCTGCTGGGATACTATGAATCCCAGCAGGCATCCTGTAGTGACATAGAAGACACATTTAAGCGGGTTGAGCCATATGTTGTACCTTCGAAAATGTTCAAAGATGATCTGTAGATCGTCTATGTGTTGGGAATGTTTCTTGGATCAAGCAGTGAGGTCATCTAGGTAGGCCAGGATGATGTGAGAGAGATCGTCGAAGGCGTATGTCATTTCTCATTGGAAAGTGGCCCCAACATTTTTGAGTCCGAAGGGCATGACGCGATAGGAAAAGGTTCCCCACGTAGTTGTGAATGTGGTTTTGTATTGATCCACATGGAGGAATTAGATTTGGTTGTAGCGGTTGAATCCTTCCATGAGGGAGAGGACTTCATGACCGATGTAGGCATTGATGATTTCATCGATGAAGGGGGTAGGAAAGTTGTCTTTGGGATAAGATTGTTTGAGGTCATGAAAGTCTGTGCAAACTCGAATGGTGCCATGTTTTTTGTTGATAGGAACATGATTGGAAACCTAGGAAGTGTATGCAATGGGGTATATGAATCCAGTTGTACGCAGTTTGTCGATCTTGAATTTTATCGCCATGGCTTTGGAAGAGTGAAGGGGTTGTTGCTTTTGGCGAACAGGGGAAACATCAGGCCAAGTTTCAATGTGATGTTCAATGATGGATGGGTCTAGCCCTGACATCTAGGTGTAGGACCAGGAAAACACGACCCGATATTCCTTGAATATGGCTTTGTATGCTAGAATTTCCTCTAGGGAGCATGTTGCCCCAAGGGTGATTTCTTCCATGATATTGGGTTTGATTGAAATGTCGATTTTGATCTACGGGGGTGTCACCTTGTTGACCAATATCTTACCACGTTCATTCATATTGGGGGTTTTTTAATTGTGAAAAATAAAGTCAAGATATTATAGGTATTGGGGGGGGATGTGAGGTCTCAAAGGGTTTATATGTATTAGGGGGTATAAAAAGGGGTATCTAGTAAAAATAGGGGTTTATTTTATTGGAAGAATGTATTCGGAGGGGGGTTCAACAAAATTATGTGGGGAGATATTTACGAATATATAGTGAAATTAGGGGTATTCTTTAATATCCCATGAAAGAAGGCGCTATGTCTCGGGTTCACTGGGTGAATACCCCACATTTTTATGGTGGGTGAAATATTGGCCATGTTATCTTCTTCAAATGCTTCAGGGGAAGGTATTGGGTTCTTGAACCAGTCTACATGTCCAGAAGGGATGAAATATTTAGATTCAATGGTACATACAGGGGCATTTGTTGATGGCTGAAAGGCATTGTGCTCTAGAAAAAGGGATCGATGATGAAAATAATCCCATACGTAATCGGGTGTGCATAGGACTTCTAAAATTTCTTCATCGGACTGAAAGGTGAGGGAGTATAGGGAGTCTGTAACAAGGGAAAGTGGGGCATCGAGATTCACGGGGGGAGTTGGTGGCAGTTGAAAAACATCATTCGTCCATGAGGTAGATGGGCCTACGGGAGGGCAAGGGAGACATTCAATAGATTTCATGAACCAAATATCCATGTATGAACTGGAAGTACTGTGGTGTGGAAGAGGGGGGATCTTGTAGACCGTTGTTACAGGAGAGTTGTGGGGATTTGGGGGAAATTCCTTGCATTGTGGTGCAATGGCAAGAGGGGTCAACAGACGGGGATTGAGACTTGGAGGATGTATGCCATGACTTCTTGGATGGTGATCGTTCACAACCAGGTTCATCAGGGTTGGTATGGTTGGTGGGATGGGTGTGATGTAAGTCGTCCAACGTGTGCATCCCTCAACGATGAGTGGGCATCGATATGTGTAATGATCCATCTGGTGGCACAATGCATAAGGGAATCACATGCGCTCATTTACTGATGTAGAGATATAGTGAATGTAAATAATGGGTGATATAGAGGAAGGTGTGGGTAATGTGGTTTGGTGTACTACTGCTAGAGTATCCCGAAACTGTGGGAGGGTCGAGAAATGGTGCGTGTAATGGCCTTATTGAGAACAAATGGCACAAACATGCTTGGTTCTCAAACTGGTAAGTTTGGAGGAAGAATGTTCCGAGGAGGCCGGTAGGGCAACATGTGTAGGTAGTAGCGGTTTACTCATCGGTTTTGGAATGAGATTCTATAATTTGGGTAAAGCAGGGCAGAGATTGGTAGAGTGTCCAATGGTATTGCATAATGTGCATGGAGGTGGTATGCGGGGTGGGGAAGGGAGATAAGGTTCCTTCTTCTTGCGTGTGCCTCATTGGTTTGTGGCACTTCCCCTTGTTCTAGAGGTAGCATCTCATGTAGTGGTAATATTTCCCCCAACTGTGTGACCGATTGGGTGAGTGGACTGATGAACTACTAATCATGTTAATGGGACTGTGGGTTGCAGTGGAAGAGATAAACCTGGTACCATAGCTAGTGGTTCTAGATACCATAAAATAATTTCTATGAACATACTTTGTAAGGTGAGGGTAGAAGCAACCTGATATGTTGTTACTCACGGGGGAGGGTAAAATAAGGGTATTTGGGTGATGGCCTGTGGGACTATTTTCCAAACAGGGATTTGGCCCATGGTTGGTGGACTCTCCAATGTTCTGTCCCGAGGAGTCAATATCAGTGGTAGGAGGGGGGGGGGTGTTAGGAATTATCGGTGTTGGATGAGAAGGAGTGGTGGTGGAGTCTTATGAGTTCTCGATGGACGAGGGGTCTATTATCTCTACTCCATCAGTTGTGATAACGCACCCATCAATGGAGGTGGGGTTGGGGTGTAGGATGCCTGGGTATGTACCGATCAAAGATGGATCCTGAAACAACCCTAGTCCAACGTCTATCATTGGGACAAGGTTGGCGCTCGAGCGGACAAGTGGAAGGATGTTATCATTATGCCATGATTGGTTGGGTTCATGGTGTGTCAATTGATCAATGGTGATGATTTTCCCATCATGGGGGAATAACATGGTATGAAAGACCGATGAAGCTACAACCTACATGGCATACATGTAGCTTTATTTGAAGAGGATGTTATAATCCAAATGGGCATCGATGACTTCTATGTCGATAATAATTTTTTTCCCCCTAATTCGATCGAAACATTTTGATATAGGCCTTCTAGTTGGGATGGGAGACCATCATAAGCTCGAAGCGTGATGGTGGAGGGGATCAACTCAAGTGAACCAAGTTGTTGCCATACTGATTTGGACATGATGCAAGTGGATGCTCCTTCGTCTATGTTACAATGATGGACCGTGATATTCCAGATTTTGACAGGTATCTAGAGTTCGACTAATGATGGGAGTCGAGGGTCTACTCTGTCTAAATCAATTGTGATTAGACGAGTGTCTATAGGATCTACTACCCCCAATTGTGAAAGTAATTCCTCTCACTAGGAAGGGAATGCTTGAAGTACTTCTATAACTGACATGGCAGATGGCGATTGAGCGAGATTGTCAATAATACTGTAGCTATGGGAAGCCCTAGCATGAGAGTTATGTACATTCCTTCACAAGGGTGCACGAGGCATGTGGGTGATGGCTTTAGTGTTAGGATGAGGGATCATCAATGGTTGTCCAGTTGGTGGTTGGGGAGCATATGAAGTGGTGGGTAATGGATCAAGGGATGTTTCATATTGATGACTGCGAGTTTGTAAGAGGATTTCCTTTTTCGTAGTGAGGAGGATACTGTTGTCGGTGGTGTTCCCTAGGTGGGGTTGTTCAGGTGGAAGGAACTTCCCCTATGGGTGTGGGTGTTGGACCCCCTCTTGTTGAGTATTAATGACTCCTCGATGTGCGATAGGCTTTTGTAGTACCATTGGTGGTGGTATATAAGTGGGAGGTCCATGAGGTGGACCTTGAGGGTTGGGATCCCAATGAGGATTCATGACATCCTTCATCCATTTATAGTATGTGATTTGAGGTCAATAGTGAGTGTAATGTTCATATTCGCCATGTAATACACAAGGGTAAATGGTTCGAAGGTTGTTATTTCACCCTTGTCGTGGTTGGCCATTATTATTTCCCCCTTGGGGATTTTGTTTTAATTGGTGCTGGTTGCCCCTAGCTTGGGGGTTTTGTTTAGGGGGGTTCCCTCCTTGTACCTGGTTCCTATTATTTCCTTTCTTCCGATTATTTTTGGGTTGTGAGGTGGATTGGTCGTATTCAACTGTCAAAATATTGAACATGTTGAAGATGAGAAGGTTGGATGAAATTGATCCCCTCCTGGTGTTTTCCATGTGGGGGTGTGACAAGTCATGGTGGACCTGGGAAAGGATAGTATGGGTTACCATGTGGGGGTCCATATGGGTTGTAATAAGTGGAGGTGGCTCCATTATTAATATGTGTATAGGATGTTGGTGGTGGAGAAATCGGTGGCGGGACAAGGTTTGGTTGGGGAAGGGATGTGGGTAGATGGGTACCCATGGGGGGAAGAGGAGGTGCCATGAATGGTGTTGTGGGGGTGGGGAGGTGGGGAGGGTAATATGGATTCCCCCCTTGTGGTTGAAAGTATGGGTTAGTTCCATATGCAGGTACTGACTGCATTTTTGGTTGAGTATGATCCATGGAGCCAATCAACTCATCAACAATGTGCGATGTTCTAGGTTTTTCTTGACCAAAGGGAAAACGACAAGGAGAATATGGGAGGACAATGTATAGGTTCTCTGATTGGGAGTAGATGAATTCAAACTGTTGTGTCTTAGTGATGGCTTCATCTTCAGTTTGGGGGAGGGTTGTGGCCACATCTTTAGCGAGGGTAGGAACGAGTGATCGAAGGAACCAATTTAGCCTTTGTTATGGGATGGTGTCCACTTTACAAAGGTTTTGATGCCTACACCATTCATGAATATGGTATGAAATGTGAGTAGCTATGTTTTGTTTTCATTCTGATAGGATTTCAGACCTAGTATCATGACGAATGGGAAGTTGAAAAAATGACAGGAACGCTTTGGTTAATGATTCGAATGTTGGGTGGGCTTCGAACTTTTCATCCACATACCATTTGGTTGTTGTACCCGTGAGGATTATCTGAAATAACCGTATAAGAATGGAATCTTCCATTATGTTATTGGTAGAAATCCACAAGTGGAAGGACATGACATAGTTGGTGGGGTCCTCTCCGACTTTTCCTTGAAACTTGGGGATGTCTAAAGGTAGTTTTATGGGCATATTCGGCCTAGTGAGGTCGTGTAATATCAGATCGTTTGTCAGTTTTGTTAGATCATGGATATTGAGTGAATCCAAAAAAGGCATGAAAGGAGTGGGTCATGCGATTTTATGGGAGGAAGTGGTTCCTTGGGAGCTTGTACTTTGTGAAAATGTTTGGTCTCTGCCTCCTTGTGGTGGAGGGATTGTTTATGAGTTGCTTGGGATATTGGTTCCAAGCAAAGTAGCTCCTAGTAATCCTAGTACTAACTGGTGTATGTGATGGTATTGTTGATGTCTCAGGGAAATTAGGAACACCACCCAAAATTGGGGGTAAATTTCTCAAGCGTCTAGAACGACAGGGATATTGTGGTTCCCCTATAATTGTAGCCTAGAAGTGGGTATGTGTAAATAGTGGTGAGGTATGATAGGAAAAACGGATTTCAAATTACTTTAAACAATGTATTCATAAGATTGCATGTGCTTCAAATGGTGAAAATCATACATCAAGAAAATGTGAAAAGTGGTTTGGGTTTTTTGTAACTCCTCGTGGGGGAATAACTATCAAATAACAAATGCACGTTTCTTATCCAACATAATGTCCTTCCTCTCAAACAACACCGGACCTCCAAAAAATATCTTGACAGTGGAGCTAAAACCCAGTTGAGGAGAAACTAGTGAAGGGACAAACAATCAGTTATAATGAGGGATGAAGGGGGCATATCCTGGAAGTATTGGCGATGTTTCCTGACAACCATTCAAAATATGAATGAGGTGCGATTTCATCCCATATCTTCCACCTTGGGTTGATAAATCCTAATTTTTTGCTACTAAGCTACCTCCATCAAACATGACATTTAGATTTTCGACCTCATAAATTGGTCAAAGGCTAGATGTTTTCCAAGGGTTTGGTGACCCAAGGAAGCATGCACATAACAATGGGACCTCGACCTTCGACTCTTCATGGGTGTCTCCCTACCTTATCGTATAGGAATGCTTGAGTGGGAGGATATTTGCACCCTAATTCACAACTTTCTAAGTTTCAAATGAGAAATGATGATGGGAAGTTATTTGGATCCCTATCCCCAAAATCGTAACTTAGACTACCAAATTATTTTTTGTTCCTCTTATAGAGGTTATCAAGTGGGTTGATTATGGTTGTTTTTAGAATGTGAAAGAGGGATGTGAAGTTGGTTTCATGGTCTAACTTCGTTCTTTATGATGGTGTGCACAAAGACCCTTTTCTAAAAAAATGATTCCCACAAGAGTTTCAAGTATCTAGAAAAAACGTTTTTGAATGAGTGAGAATGTGTGCAAGGAGTGGTGATTGTGAATCAAGTTTTGAATAAATTAAATTCAAGATTTTAGCATGGTGGACATCGTGTGGTCCTCTACTTATATTGTTTAGATAACTTACTAAGTTTGTTCAAAATGACCCTTGCAAATGAAAAATAAATCCTAAGCTACCATGGCGAATATGATAATCCTTTCTTGGACCCTTTATCTTCCTAAGGTGTTTTTTAATATAGAAAACTTGAAACTAGTCCTAGATTGTGAGCATGTGTGGGCCCTTACAATTTCTTTAAATTCCTTAGGTGACTTACTCTAAAAATTGAAAAATATCCTATAATTACATGCATGTGGGCATATGGGCCCTTACAACTCTTTTAAGATCAATTTTCAACAAGTAAGTGGTCCTTTACTTATATTGTTTAGATAACTTACTAAGTTTGTTCAAAATGGCCCTTGCAAACAAAAAATAAATCCTAAGCTACCATGGCGAATATGATAATCCTTCCTTGGACCCTTTATCTTCCTAAGGTGTTTTTTAATCTAGAAAACTTGAAACTAGTCCTAGATTGTGAGCATGTGTGGGTCCTTACAATTTCTTTAAATTCCTTAGGTGACTTACTCTAAAAATTGAAAAATATCCTAGAATTACATGCATGTGGGCATATGGGCGCTTACAACTCTTTTAAGATCAATTTTCAACAAGTAAATTGAGAGGATTGGTTTCTTTTTGAAGTGATTTGATTTACCAAGGGATATGGAGACTTATCTAAGCAACCTCTTTTTCTGATTTCCAAGATCACACTAAGGTGCGAGGAAAGACCATACTCCAAGATTGGTTTATATGGTCTTCTAGTCTCGATTTAATGTGACGACATTGTAAAATGAAAGATCTGTTCTAAGGTTCAAATGCAAAAAAAACCTTTTAATCCATCCACATGGAAACCAAGGAAATCAAAGATGTTGCAATTCTTTTTAATCTCCCTAATTCTCTATGTGTGATGTGGGGTTTAGGTATGCAAGAATTAGATCTCAACCTACTTGTACTAGCTTTTACAAAGTATTAAAATCAAATCTAAAATATTGAGTGGGAGTGGGAAACAAAAGCCATACAATTTTGCAAAATTTTAGATAGGTGCATGACAAAATAATAAACAGTCGCACACAATGTGCAAACCATGTAGTTGGAGAGTTTCGACAGAGAACAGATATGATAATCCTTTCTTGGACCCTTTATCTTCCTAAGGTGTTTTTTAATCTAGAAAACTTGAAGCTAGTCCTATATTGTGAGCATGTGGGCATGTGTGGGCCCTTACAATTTCTTTAAACTCCTTAAGTGACTTACTCTAAAAATTGAAACATATCCTAGAATTGCATGCATGTGGGCATATGGACCCTTACAACTCTTTTAAGATCAATTTTCAACAAGTAAGTTCAGAGGATTGGCCTGTTTTTGAAGTGATTTGATTTACCGAGGTAGATGGAGACTTATCTAAGAAACCTCTTTTTTTGATTTGCAAGATCACACTAAGGTGTGAGGATAAAGCATAGTCCAAGATTGGTTTATATGGTCTTCTAGTCTAGGTTTAATGTGATGACCTTGTAAAATGAAAGATTTGTTCTAAGATTCAAATGCAAAAAAAACCTTTTAAGACATCCATGTGGCAACCAAGGAAATCAAAGATACTGCAATTCTTTTTAATCTCCCTAATTCTCTATGTGTGATGTGGGGTTTAGGTATGCTAGAATTAGATCTCAGCCCGCTTGTACTAGATTTTACAATGTATTAAAATCAAATCTAAAATACTGAGTGGCAGTGGGAAACTCAAGCCATACAATTTTGCAAAATTTCAGACAGGTGCACAACAAAATAAAAAACAACCGCACACAATGCACAGACCATGCAGTTGGAGAGTTTCGATAGAGCGCAGATATGCAAAGACCGCGTGTTTGTTCGTCCTGAACCTGTGCACATACAAAGAAGTTGGCGGGACGAAAATTTTGAAAAAATTCTCTTACTCTGGGGTGAAATCCTACTCTTGAAGGGTGAGACTATGTTGGTTTTGATCCCTACACATGCAAAAAAGTAAGAAAGAAAAGGTTGGTTGTGGAGCCTGATTATCTTCCTAATTCAGAGGTCTTTTACTTTCAACCGTGTTTATACCCCATGAAGTATTTACACCCCAGAAGTATGTACACTCTTCCACGCAGGGGAGTGCAGAGGGGGGGTACCCCCTTTGCGGGGTTCGGGGGGGATATCCCACCGGCTGGGGGGTGTGGGGGAAAGTGGGCACCCAGAGGAAAAATTGCCTTGTAAAAGTATATTGTAATATCATTGTAAATTTGGACCGTTCATTATAAGGTTGCAGATCTAATGGTAGAAAGTATGTTAGGGTTTTTTTCCCTAGAAGGCAACCCTCTTTTATGAGGGAAATGTATTGCGGCTATGTATGATGGCGAATATTGTATTCTGAGATAGGAGACTGTGAGAGAAACAAGAGGAAGTTACAGCGGGTTTTGTTGTAGGTTGTATCCCTTCATATGCTGGATAATAATAAAGGAAGGACCTGGCAATTTCTCTGGTGGACGTAGCCCACACAGGGTGAACCACGTAAATCTATGTCTCTATTGTATTGTGTATCTTCTGTGTTTTGTTTCCACATTTGTTTTATTTTATTGCTCCACGGTCCTATTTTTCTAACAACTGGTATCAGAGCGAAAGGTAACTCGCAGGAAAAGAGGGTTTCCTGGTTCGAGTGGGAGCAATGTCGGAAGATGGAAAGTTTAGGGTCGAGAAATTTAATGGACAAAACTACCAGTTATGGAAGATGCAGATGGAAGACTATTTATATAAGAAGGATCTATTCCTACCATTGGGCAGAATAGAAAAGAAGCCGACGGCTACGAAGGATGAATAATGGGAGATTCTTGACAGAAAGGCTCTAGGAACGATACAGCTAAGCCTAGTAGCATCGGTGGCTTTCAATATTTCCAAAGAAAAGACAATGAAGGGTTTGATGGACACATTGGCCAAATTGTATGAAAAACCCTCGGCGTCCAATAAGGTATTTCTAATGAAGAGATTAT
>JZKD02S1672712.1:629716-642779 GCA_000966675.3 Picea glauca
TGATGTAGTAGACAAAATCTCTTCTGTCACCCCAATGTTTTAGAAATGTCTCATCCAATTGCTCGATTCTGGCAATGGAACCAGCAGGGAGTTCTTTGAACCATTTCCTAGCATGCCCATCTAGGCTTTGGACAAAGACTCATGTCCAAACATCTTCTTCTTCAATATTAAGGTTTCCAGCATAACTGTAAAAAGCCTCAATATTTTCTTCAACAGACACATCGCCTTCGCCTGTGAATTTGGGCATATATTTCTGATAGTCTCCCATTGGCATGGCTGCTACTGGGTTTGGCAATATGAGTGGTGCATACCTAGCAGCTAGGATTTGTTGCATCTTAGTCAAAGGAGGTGGTGCAACCATGACTATTAGAGGTGGGGAAAATGATAGTTTCTTCTTCAAGTCTTCAACACTGGAGGAATGTGAAAGAGGTGAATCTTCTAATGGGAAAGAGGTCTGATAATAGGCTCTGTAAAAATTTGCAAGCTGTCCAGCTAAATTTTCTTCACCCTTAGCAGAAAGCTCTTGGAGGATATGTTCAACAACAAGGAGGCTAGTATAAATGTTCAAGTGATCTTCTTGTTGCTGAGAGTGGAAAGACTCAAGGGAGGAAGAAATGTGGCTTCTTTCTAAAGTCTTGGATGTTTTTTCAATCAAATTATAGTCTATCAATTTATCATCACTAGGATTTTTTTGTTGATCAAAAAGAGTTTGTTCTTCTACAGTATTTATTGCTGTTTTTTCATCAGTGTTCTCTGAAAAGAACTCAAATTTTTCTGTAGTAGATTTTCTAGAACTGAAAAGAGGATTTCCTTTTGTATCTGATCTTGAAGTCTGACCTTGAATCGTCTTTCCCTTTCTGAGAATTAATTCTGGATTGGACACTGGTGTGATCGGTGATTCTTGAGGATTCGTCCTAGTACTGATCCTCTTAGGAGCTAGGATGAACTTGTGGATTCGCCAAATAGATGATTACAACCAACTGAAAATATCTAATCTTTGTCTATCATCAAAGATCAGCTCTGTTTCGTATCGCAGGAAAGCAGAGCTTGAATTTCGTCTCCCTGGCAATGACGCCAATTTGTTATCACTCCAAGAAACTCTTTAGGGTTGTAGGCTAAGGATGCTTGGTAACTTAGAAATAATGGTTTTTATGTATTTGGGACAATGGGGTCTTTAATGATCAATGAAATAAACAACTCATCACACATCTAAAGAAACAGTGCTTTCAGGAAACAATAATCAGATCAAGGAATTTGAAAGGGGGAATGAAGAAAACTATTCTTGATTGCCAAATACAAATGAATGTAGGGATTAATGCAAGATAGAGAGGAATCCTTTAATTTCAAGTATATGAGCTCAATAAAGAGATAACAGTATTCATGAACTAAAATAAACTGAAACAAAGTACAGAAGAGGAAAGATGGACAATTCTGATATTGAAAACGAAAGGAAACTGAACTTTATTTCTGTAAAAAGAGTCTATACAGTAGCATAAAAATATCTCCCAGTTTGAACCCTTGTCTCTTAGAAAAAATAGGCATTTATAGCCTCTTACAACCATTTTTACAGATCCTAAAAACATGGATCTGTATCTAAAAATAGCAAGTCAAATCTAACTAAACAACTAGATAATAATGATTTAACAACTATATTAGCATTCGAATTGTCTTCAATCTTAAACTTCAACATCTGTATTCTTCAGTCTTCTGGAAACTGTGGTGTCATAAAACATGCATAGGTATCGGTCTTGGCAGTTGGATTTCTTCAGTGGTCCGTAGCAGATACTTTAGGAAAGTTGTTTAGCATGTGATTATCAAAAATCCCTCGAATCCCTGATGCAGAATCCTTTGCAAGCGATCTGATATCCCCTTGATACTCTGGAACTTCTTTATAATCTGTAAAAATTGACCTTTTCCGTCCTTGGCTTCCAAAAATGCTTTTCCTGCTTTTACCAACTAACGGGCTTTATAATTCGTTGGTTAGCTGGTGAAAGCGCTGACTTTCACCAGCTAACGGATCATAAAATTTGGCTTTGCGCTGGTGAAAGCTCTGTCTGAGCCAAAAATGAACTTTCACCTCCAAAATGCGATTTCAACAAAAATTCAATGTGTCTCTGATTTCTCCCCTTGCATGTTTACAACAACCTGAGCAAGCACCTTCAAATCTGGGTGGGACTTTTGCTTTTGTTTTTGTTTCAATCTTCTTATCTTCCTTTTAAGGTGCTTTGCAAGCCACCATAGACTATTGTAGTCTTTGGTGATCTTCTGCTTTATTTTCTTCTCTTTAACACTTTCCCAAGCCAGTCTTTCAAATGCAACGTTGGTTTTTGCGAAGTTATCAGACAGCTTCTTGTACCTTTCTTTGATTACCCGTTCCAAGACCTCTTGCTGAGCGATTACCTCTTTCAGATGCTTGATTTCCTGAGTTTTCTTTGACTTAGTGCTCTTTGATGTTTCTCCTTCCTCAGTATGAGTAAATGTCTCATAATTCTGTGCAAACTCAGTTGACTGTTCATGAATCTTGATGACAGGGCTCTCATCTTCTTGTTCTGGTTCTGAGTCTATGTAGGGAAGGTTTAATATGTTTGTCTTCTTCTCTGTAAGCTACTTTGTAGGCTGCTCTATGGTAGTTTCAAAGTTCAACCTTTTCTTTGACCTGTGAGATTTCATACCAGAGATTCTATCCTCTGGAGGTCCTGACAGAGTCCTCCTCTTCCTCGAACTGCTTTGAGGAGTCAATTGTTTCTTTCCACCTTTCCCCTGTTCATTTACGGGCTGAGTCTGTGTTTCAAAACCCTCCCAAAATAAAAAATGCTGCCAACTCCTTCCATTCTACCTTAATTCCTCCAGAATGATCAATTTAATAAGGCCAAAGTGGCACAGAGTACTCTTCATGCTTAGGGGTTCAGCCCTGATCTTTTTGCAGACCTTAGTTAAACTCTTGTGTAAGAAAAAAGGTAAATTGAGGAGTGTTTTACCTATGAAATGATCTAGGAGCTTGAAATGATACATCATGAGTTTGTCATACCTGCCCTCCGAGGTTATGTAGAGTTGGATGCCCTTAAACAACTCCTTCCACTCATCTTCTAAATGGGAAACCGGCATGCTCTTTTTCCATGCATTATGCCTGAACTCTTCCTTCAAATAAGCTCTGAAATTTAAGTTTTTGGTGGCAGTAGTTTTGAACCAACTCTGGCCCGATCTTGGTAGGCTGGTCACTGCAGTAATGGTAGCTTCATCTATAATGATATCCAAGGACCCAACACGAGCCTTATTTCCATCGAAAGTTTTGGCAAAAGCTTCTGCTGTCGACTGGTGGCAACCATTTTGCAGCCTCTCAACGAATTCAATACAACCTGCATTGGAGAAGTGTTTCTGTACTTCTGGATGCGTCTGTAGGAAAGATAGGCTGTATAATTCTTTTCTTAATAAAGACCCACTGCGTCTCCTCTCCATCTGCAACCCAAAATCCCTACCGATTATGTACACACAACATAACAAACTGATGTTCGGGTCGAGGTCTTGCGTTGTTGAAAGCACTCGACTCAGTCTTTCAACATTAGAAACTTAACCAACATTCGTGAACGATGCGTGATAGGGAAGCAATGAACTGATTTGATGTTGTCAGCCAGGTAGTACAACTTCTGTACCTACGTTAATGGATTTGAACTTGCCATCCCCGACGCCATGATTGTGGAGCATGAGTTTCTGAACCGGATCCGATTTGGACGTGCAACTCGAGTTTTCATGATTATCCACTTTCACTAGCACGTCCTTTTTGATTGCATGGCGTGAGTTGATCACATCATCATTTGATTTTGAAACGTGGATAAATGCACGTGATTCCCGCTTTCTTCAGCCAACGGCCCGTGGAAAACGCCCCTTAGTTGTTGAAACTTACCACTTTCACCAACGCACAATCCTGTGGAAAACGCCTCTTAGCTGTTGAAAGTCTTCACTTTCACCAACGCACAACCCACAACAATGCTTCTTTGGATGTTTTGAAAATCAACACTTTCACCAGCGTATAGACCTATGAGAGACACTCCTTAGCTGTTGAAAGTCGCCACTTTCACCAGCTAACACTCATATTTTAAACACACGTTAGTTTTTGAAATCATTTTAAGAAAATTTTAAAGAGAAGACCTTTATGAGTCATCTTATTTCTAAGACAAAAATCAAAACCTAAGTTTTGCAGCTATAAAAACTCAAAACTAATTTGAGAAAACTACCAATAGCCATGCTATCCACCACAAAATGCGACCAAAGGGACGGGTTCATTTTGGGAGCTAACAGTACGAACCATATCCATTGTGTGCACAAATTGATGGACCCACTAGGTGCGGGGGATATTCTTGGAATTTGAGCACCGTTCACAGAAATAAATATGTTCCTAGGGATCTTCAGTTTGTTTATACCTATTGGCTAGTTCAAAGTCAACAATGGGATAAAATATGACCTTTATTAACTCAATCACCTACACCCACTCCGTTGTATTTGTGTGGTGTGTCACCCACCATTGCGCAAGAGTTCCTCACACTATGACATCAATGTCCTGTACCTGTCGATATTATGGAGTTGTATTTTCCATTTGGATTATAAAATCATGTACTCATCCCATCCCATCAAATTGTGGTGCATCACATAATTTTTATTTGATCCAGTGAATCACTCTGGTTATTCTCGTAGATCGATGAGTTGAGATCTCATACAACTTGTTTTTCCACATTTTCATGGCCTCTTTAGAATATGTGTCATAAGACCTGAAACGTCTCCAACTCAATTCTTCATCTTTGATGGGGTTAACATAATACTCCATACGCCCAATAAAATTATAAATATTCTCAATGACAAAGCTCCGTGCATCCTCATCCACCGACTCATTGTATTAATCACCCTCACAAGGATCTAGAGGTGTGACTATGCACAGTGTGTATGTCTCAAAAGATATCTGCCTCTTCTTTAAATTTAACACCACGTTATTGTCAAAGGCCGAATAAATTCCAAGCAAGGGAGGATATGATCCACCACGATAACCACTCTATTATTCCTCCTGTACCGAGAATGCATCGAAGGCATTATCTTGCATTAATTGTAGGGATTAATAGTTATTGATGTCGTTCCCGATGGGTTTACATAACTCACAAAATAGAGTGTGGGTCGTCGTTTGATAATTCTACAACTTTGGGTAGCGGGGTGGCACATGGCCCCACTGTCTACAAATTTCACACCACTTTGTCTATCCAGAGGGAAATAGACACGGCGTGCCCATCACCACATGGTTGGGAAGGGAAGGGTACTTGTCCTTGCGATATCCCTTAGAGCGACATGTGGTACAAAATACGTGCTGATGCATGACTTTGGTCTTTGCCATATCTTGTAGCTGCATCATCATATTGGCTAGCTGTGATTGCACCTGTGCCAATCCAACCGATATCTCTACGCCTTCTATTGTAGCTTCAAAGTGAATCACAATCTTGACTACCTCTACCTGACTCGTCACCTTCTGTTGGGTGAGTGGGACTTAGAATTAACCCCACAATAAACCACTCTTTTTGTTGCACGTCCTAGATTTGGAACATCAGCGTATCCAATAAAATTTTAAAATGTTCGTCAAAATCACACATGGTTTCTCCTTCCTTTTGATTGATCTCCTTTATTTCTATGACACATTGGGATTCTATCTTAGGCTTCTGGAACTCCCTAAGTAGATCCTACTTAATATCAGTTAGGGAAATTTCATGTCCCGTTGGTGAATTAGCCTTATACTTCATATACCACATCAGAGCTCTATCACTGAAGGTGGTTTCCAGCTGCATGATCTTCGCTGCTTCATCTGTTATACTCTTTACAAACCAATTCGCTTCGTATGTAAACCAAATTTTTTATGCATCATCTCTACCTATTCCACAGAACATGAGAAACCTCAGTGTAATGTCATGATTCTCCATCCTTGACCGCGAAATAGTTCCTTCTATGTGACTGCAATGGGTTTGATTTCTCAACACCAATGTTTCTCTAGGTGAAGTAACATTGACTTCTCTTTCTTCTTCACTTGATTCTTGTCTCTCTCCTACTCACAATGCTTTACCATATTATGTTCTTTCTTATTGTTTTAAAATGCACAAAGGAGGTGGTAGAAAGGGGCTAATTCCATCTTCTTCTGACAATTCTTGTGAGGGGACCCAGAGAGTTTCCTACTTGCAACTACACAAGAGCATATACAATCATCCATACATCTCCCCCACCACAGGGGGAGCCTCCATATTCCTCTTCTTATGGTGCACCAATGCTCTGGGCTCCATCTTTTGATCCTATCTACACACTTCCACCGTGCACATTATTTTCCTCTCCTATCCGTGCACTGGCACTATGCGCACTATTTTGCTCTCCTATCTATGCACCGCCACTATGCACACTATTTTCCTCTCTTATCAACACACTACCAATATGCTATGTTTCAAATTATCTTCTTTTCAATGCATCACAAGTCTGCATGCCAACCTCTCTTCTTATTAGTGTGTCACTGCTCTCTACCTCATATTCCTCACATGTTTGCACACTATGATCTTTCGCATCTTCTACCGATCTTAATGGAACACTACAAATATGCGCCCTCTTTTATGTTCCTATCCGTGCACCACAACTGTGCACTCTATCTTATTTTAAGGTTGCAACATACCGCAACAACCAAAGGGTATGGACTTTGTCACCTAGGCCCTCACTATTATTATTGTTACGACCGATATCTTCAATTCTATGACTCTTCGCAGGCCTATCCTCGCATATTCTCCCTTCTGGCACAACATACTCTCCCACACCACTAGCTAGTGTTGTTTCTTTTCTCTTCATCCTGGTCCCGACCCTTTGTCATGCACCCTTGGATAAATCTTCTCTACTCCTCTGCTAAACTTTCCTTCTTATCTAAGCTCTTCTTGTGTATCTCTCAGCTCTTTCTCTCCGATTATATTTTGTTTCCATTCCATTCCTCATATCATCTCAACAAATTTTTGGATCCTCCTCAACAGATCCATCTCCTTACTCCTTTTCCCCATATTTTCAAACCCCCTCCCAAACACTAGTGTGTTTACTTAGCCATTCTATCAGGCTCCGTGCACATCATCCTTCTCTCTATGAACAACATTTTGATCCAGAATGGGATTTCTTATAACATTCTCTTTTTGGTACCTTCTTCAAATTTTCTTTTAGCCTCGCTGAAAGACTTAGTATACTCCACAACAAACTCAATAATATAGCCCTCCTTTACTCAATCAAACTAGAAATCAATAGCCCAAGTCCACTTATTATCTAGCACCTTTAAGATATCAATCGTGGCTTGATCCAAAACTATTGGCTCCAATGGCCACACAATCAAATTGATAGTAGCTTGCCTTTCCAACCATTCATGTAACAAACAAGGAAATTCATCAAAGAAAAGTTCATTCATATTAGAGTAGAGATATTTTCCTTTCCATTACTCTACATTCATTCTTAATCCCTAAGTTTCTCGTGGACAAACTCATGCTTTTTTGCAGCTACCCAATCTTGAATATCCTCTTTATATGGATGCCAACTCATTTCTTTCCTTCATATTTTTATACAAGACTTTCATGTCCCGACAACAAAACCAATTGTTGGCTCGTTTCATGCTTGCGCTCATCATTCCTCACATTGGGGATTTTAGACCCAGGGTTCATCTAGAGTTGACCAACAACAACCCCAAATCATCAACATATCAATCCTAGACCAAGAATGACAAACCTCTCACCCGAGAAGTAGAGAGGATCACAAAGACCATAAGCTCTTGTGACGGGGATGAAGGATTAACATACAACTGCCCATATTGATTGGTATAAGTGAAATTCATATATGACAACTCATGAGGACTAAGAAGTAAAAAAATATAGGAACATATTCAAATAACACAAGATGGACACAAGGTAGATCAAAACTACCTCAACATTATCATTCCATTCATTCCATTCAACACAAATATGCAATACACATTAAGGAAAGTTGTACTTGACAACAACATAGTTTTCTATCTTCCTTAGACTAGTACATAAAGACACAACATAGTGTGCAATCCACAACCTCTTCATATTGCAGATTTATGATAGACTTTGTGTATATCAAAAAGTAGTACAATATTACAATAGGCTCATAATGAGCTCGGCATGAATGACTCTATGTATTATCCAACTCTCTAA
The DNA here is from genome assembly GCA_000966675.3 of Picea glauca. NCBI lineage: Eukaryota > Viridiplantae > Streptophyta > Pinopsida > Pinales > Pinaceae > Picea > Picea glauca. The sequence goes on from JZKD02S1672712.1 coordinate 637,927, forward strand.
CTCACTTTATTGCTAAATTGCCAACATTTTCTTCTGCTATCATTGTTGACTTTTATAGTTTTTTGTTCTTGGGAGCTCTGCTTCTGCTTGGTCTTCTCCACTCACTCTAATAATGAACTACCTCACATGCTTCTTTCACCTTCTAGCACTCCATGTAGGCTTTGTGCATTAAGGAAATTTTAATTTCCTGGCCAACTCATCCTCTCACTGTCCCACAATCCCTTGTGTTGCTCGCAGTAATCATTCAAGGATATTTCCCAATGATTCCTTTCTTGATTTCAGAGGGCATCTTCTTGATTTCCATTTCAAGTGACAACACTTGGACAAGAATGTTCTTGGTGAACTTTAATCTTGGCTCACAACTAACAAAATTTGGTCCTACGCACACTTCTCATCATACCATGTGTAAAACTTACACAAAAATTGGAACGTGCATGCACAACTTTGTTTGTGTGCACATGCAATTTAAAACCAAAACTTTGGGTGCCAACGATCTTCAAATTCCATTCATTTTCTTTGTTTAAGAGAAATTTTCTCCTATTTTGTTCTAGTCTTTTGAACTCCTCCTTTTGGGAGCTAGTGAATGAAAGGTCTACCTCTTTTTCTTGCCACTCCTCTAATTTCTGCTCTATCTTTACCAAGGAGTTTTTCTCCTTTTTTCTTCTTTCCTTGTTCCAAGCCACTGACACTTCCTTGGCCATTTTTATATTTGACAGAAATTGAAGTGAAGCAGATTCTAGAAATGAAGGATTGTAAGGGATCCAAGATGTTTTGATGGCCTCTTTGTATGTATGATCCTCCAACTAGAAATAGTTAAACTTCAAGGGGCTGAGTGTATTTTTTGTACCTGGTGAAATCTCCAAAATGATGGGACAATGATTATAAACTTCCCCCAAGGCTACCCATTGTAGAATTTGGAGATTTTCCTATAGGAAATCCTTAGACAAGAGAAATATGTCCAATATTTTTGAAACATGGGAATCACCAGAGTGCATGTTCCTCCATGTGGGAGTATATTTGGAGGGATGAATATCATAAATACTTGCTTCCTCTAATCAATGAATGAGGAAATCCACTAAGGAATCAATGTGAGCTATGAAACCCTAAATCTCACAAGCCCTAAGGGAGTAATTAATATCTCCACATATTAGGACCCTATCTGATTTAATTAGAGGGGAATGAAGGATTTTGTTCTAGAAGTCCTTCCTCTCTTTGTAGGGGTCATAAATGTTTAGACAAAGGAAATGTATGCTAATATTGGATGATCCAAGGGGATCTATGATTGCTCAAAAATGAAAATTTTCAAATGTTAAAACAAATTATACCATTTTGTAGTGCTCGGAGAGACCTTTCCTATTGAACAAAAAACTTGTCAATCCGACTTTGTTTGACAAAGTTATCACGTTTTGAAGTCATTGACCAAGAATTAAAAAGTCAACATGGACACGTGGCACTTCATAGTGGTGACACGTGGCAACGTGCATATGTGAAACGTAGAAACTGTAGATGTGACATGTGGTAAGCCCTAATCCATGGCACATTACCCCTTAATTGGGGAATATTATATTAGTATTGTTATGTTATTTATGTCGGCTTGGGTCCATTAATTGTAACTGTACCTCCTAGTCTCCTATATCGTATACCAAGGAGACCTTTTCATTTGGAATCATGTATTTTTGAATTCATATGATGTATAAGGAGGTTTCCCCCTCGAAGAGGCTTATTATCTGAATTTCTCTCTTTTTCAAGGTGTTGAGTATTTATTCTGAGGTTTTTATGCTATTTTGATATTTGGTTCTTAACATTTGGTATCAGAGATAGAAAATCCTCAAGACTGGCTTCTTCAAAACATGTCTTCTTGGAATTTTCTCTACAACATTTTTTCTGGAAGGTTTCAAGATCTGGAATTTCTATGGTGTAGAGGAGACATTTAGAGATAACTTGGGTCCAAATTTGAGATCTTGGCTCGTTAAATTTTTGGAGATACATTTTGTTCAAGTTAGGGTTTTTGACTAGTCCTGAAACTAGTCGGAGATAGGTCTCATTGGAATTATCTCTCCCAATTTTTTTTTGGCTTGGTTTTAGGTTATGAAATGTTTACAATAAGAAGAAGAAATAGTAAAGTATCTTGTGTACAAATTTTATCCCTTTATTTGTTGTACTATGAGATTATTCTCTGAGGAAATTAGGGTTTTTGGCTCGTTCATATTTCAGTCTAAAACACGTGTTCTTGGGAAAACTGTTATATCTAAAGCTACAAACCTCCAAACTGTGTGAGACATATTATATTGGTTAGGGTACGGAGCAATGTTTTACTGGTACAAGTTTCAAGTTCTTAAGTGAAGACAGTGTGACACGGGGTAGTCCATACAAGTTCACTCCCCTGAAAGGAAAACAATCAACACATCTTGGGAAGGTTATCATAAAATTACCTTGAAGAATCCAATATTGGTATAACCTATGGGGTTGGAAAGACACATTATTCTACGTCATGCCAAAATATTAGACTCAGAAGGGCCAAAATTACAGAGCTACAATAGAAGAAAGGTCAACTAGCAAAACAATCTCCAAATCATTCTTTTAAAAGCTTTGTTTTGTTTTTGAAAATTTGCATATCTTTTGACTAGAAGATCCAATTGGGATGATTCAAAAAGTGAAAAAAAGTGGGATAAAAGGAGTATCACATACATTTGGGAGAATCTTAGGTTTTTTTAGGTACATACGTATTCTGATTTCTTTAAACGTAGGAGTTACTGTTACTTGTCAGCTCTAAAACCTAGGGATTGTGTGGTTCTTCCACGTACCTAGAGTATATCGGAAGGCCCCTTTCGAAAGGTTGCACATTAGACAACACTACTATGGATTTCAGCTCCCACGTACCTGGAGTTTATCGAGAGACCCCCTAGGATCCTAAGACCAGTCGAGTAAACCATTTATCCATCTTGTTGCTATAGTACAATGAGAACAACAATCGGGGAGATCACTCTTTAGTACATGGGTAGTTGAATACTATGGCTAAGAGCATGCCAGCAGGGATGATTTTAGGGGCTAAATTTCGCTCATGGGCTAATTTTCCATGGTTTTTCTAAAAAAGAGATTCTCTATTTTAAAAATGATTCGCCCAAATTCTATAGGATACAATTATTTTACCTTAAAAATCGCCAAAATTTTATAAAAAATATATAAAATCCTTAGAAATTTGATTTTTTTTATGAAACTATCGCCAAACATTTATAGTTTGCGTATGAAGGATTAGTAAGATTCGCCAAGGTTTCTACATTTTAAAATAATTTTTCATCCTTAAAATCATCCCTGGAGCATGGTCAAGCCTTCTTAGTTAGTGCCATGAGATATTGGGTTGAGTACTATTATTGGACCCTGCACGTATATCGGAGAGATATAACACCTGACACTCCCTTTTCTGTGAGGACCTTTGCCTAATCCAATTAATAATTCCTACCTTGAAATGATACTTGGCCAACATGCCACAAAAAAATAGAATTTTTGCAACAAATAATCCTTTAGAAAATCCTACTTTGATCTGGAAATATCTTTTTAAAGACTATGGTTGAGTTTTAAAGCATGAGTTCATTAACCATTTAAGAAAATGATGAAAGATGAAGAATTAAATATGTAACATGGCAGCCATAATGAAATATACAAATATGGAAATAAGCACAAGAATCAACAAACCATAAGAATAAAAGTTGATAACGAAGTTCAACAATATTGCCTACATCTCCGGTTCTTTGTCTAAGTGGGTGAGGCTTTCTTATTTCTATTTAATGATTCAAAAGTACATCATAAAAGTGCCAAAAGGATTACAAAATGATCTGGTTGTGTTCTTCTAGATCTCAAGAACCCAACAAAATTGACGACACTGAAAACGAATGAACGAAGCTCCCAGAAATGGCCCACAAAGTTGCTCTCCTCAATGGCTTCCCTGCATAAAAATGGCTTTGGCTTTACAATTATTCAAAATTTATTCTCCTCTGAACCTCTATATAGATGCCAAGAAATTTTGGTTTATATATTCTTGAAGTTGGAAACAAACTTCCAACTTCCCCCCAAGATCTGGCCTAAAAAAGGACTCCAGATCCTCCAAAAATGGCCAAAATCCTCTCAAACAGGCTTAAAAATCACTAAAAATCTTAATATATGGTTTAAAAACCTACTTTTGGGATAAAATATGGTGCAAATCCTGATCCTCTTGTTACTGGATAAATTGGTAGGTGCGGACACTAACTGATCTCCCTAGATCCACCCGGATCTAGAACAAAACAGGACAAGACATGACTCTTTCTTTAAGTTGCAGTCATTGAATCTACTACCGAGAAGGAATGAGTGACATACCTTTATATAGCTTCCTTAGGTCTCTGTTGTTCCTACATCACTTTGGTGCTCTTGTGAAATCAGGTCCAAGACAACGCAAACCAACCAAAGTGAAGATAACAAAGTATATTCAATGTCAACCTATGCATATGATCAAGGAGTTATGCAATAAAATAAGAGTGATTTTATGGGAAAGGGACATGCCACTGTATTATATTAAATGAAAGTAGAAGATACAACCAGATTGCCTTGATGTCGCAAGCTTCCTTTCAGTGACCCTTGGTTCCAACACACACACTCGCTCTACACTTGCATGAAGAAGATCCAGTACAACTTGATAAACAAATATAGTCTTCAAGCTTCTATCCAAACAGAGTTCTTCACACAATTCTTTCACTAATTCTTCATTCAATCTTGCTTAACCTCTTCCTTGAGAAACCTTTCATTATATAGGAGAAGGAGAGATGGTTAAAGGGATGAGGATGATCCCACTAAATCTGAGAAATCAGTAGGATGCCAAC
>JZKD02S1672712.1:642829-661103 GCA_000966675.3 Picea glauca
GGTCAATGATGTGAAACCCTTGTCGAAAGTGAAGAGACCTACCATTAAGGCATGCAGGTTCTAAGGTACTAAATGATTTCTAAGTCTTATTCCCAGATAATGAGTTGGAGTCGACTGAAAAAGATTCATCACAGGAGGGCCTTGATGTATCCCCCATCAATGACACTAAATAAGTAACAGATTTTGAGGGTGAATCAAAGTATGAATATGAGTTGAAACGGACACAGGGAAGGCTGACATAGTAAGAATGGAGAACTGTAGATGGCCGACTCAATGGATGGCTCATTTGAACTTCTCTTGAACATATGAACGACACGACAAAGGACTTGGCAGCATTGACTCAAAGACGACCCAAGATATGACCTTGTAGAAAGTCGGACGAGAGACAAATGGATTTCCCAACCTCGATTCAAATGACGAATAGGGGGTGTCATGTTCAAGAGAGACACTTATTGCCATTAATATGAATACGAAAACACATCCCTTTCCAAAAATTTCCACCACAATTTCTGGTGAGTACCTCTTTATTTTTACAGAAGCTTGAGGAGGATAATATATGCTTGTCGATGTAAGCTCATCCTTCATAAGATTCCCTCGAAGTATGTTTAACGAACCCTAAGAAGGAGTAGTTCGGTCCCATTACGGGTCTTTCGATGTTTGTTTAACGAGTCCAAGGATAGAAAACTTGGGGGTTTTTCATGTTTTGAGAGTCTGAAAAACACTTAAAGAGCACTCTCTCAGTTCCTTTTTCGTAAATGAGTTCGACGAGATCGAAAAAGTGATAAACTATCACCCGTCGAACGTTTTCTTCAAATACTTTAACGAGCGTGAAAAGAACAAGATCGCTCGACAATCTTTTCGTTTCTATGGAGCGTGAAAAGAGCTTAAAGGATAGTCCCTTACGTTCATCGTTTTCGTGTTACCATGACGAGAAAGAAAACACGAGAAAAACTATACTCAGTTGCGTTCTCATGTATTTTCGAGTGCGAGAACGAACGAAGACTGAGCTTAAGGTTTTTCCTACAAAAACCCTAAAAACATAGTCATACATGTGGCAAAAAGAAAAAAACACTCGTACCCCATCGTTCAGACTTTGAAGTCGCTATATCTACGAAAAACCATACTCATAAGGCTATTAGGGTATTAGGTTTTTTAGGCAAAGCAATAAAAATAATATAAAAAATAAACAAGAAATAGTAAAAAGTGAATAAATATGGGTGAAAAAGCCTTTTTTACCATTTCATTGTTTCTTTGCAACAAACTTGTCCAACATACCTCATTTTCCCCCAAATTTCTTTGCTCTCTCATAGGAATTCCGCCACCTCTACCTCCGGTCAAAGTAGCATGGTATCCACGTCGTGAAAACCCCGTCAAAAAATAGATATCCTCAATATCTAGTGTTAGCGTGTGGACCCCTACGTGAAATAACTATTGATCCACATCCCACGTGTGGACCAGGTACTCTAACAATCTGAGTTGGACTCTCATGCCCAAGATCCTAAAAAGTTTTAAGAGCCCACATTCTCGGAGGGCAACGACTGTACCCGAGTCATTCTCGGCAATGGCATCATCCTCCTCGTGTTCTCTTTCCCTCCATTCCAACATTGTGATGGTCAACACCTGCAATGGAGCCGTGAGAAGGAAGTCAACAAATTGTTTTAACCTCTTGCATAATTTTTTATTGAGCAAAACCACACACAAAAATCTATTTCTCGGCCCTCGCAGGTGAAGCTTTTGCACAGTGCGAGATTCTCGTAGGTGCACTGAAGCCCACCTGGGAGAATCTTGGATTCTCGCAGGTCCCTAATGGCCCACCTGCGAGAATGCTTGAGTGCGCCCACCGACCCTAAAATAGACTCATAACTCTAAAAATTGCCAATAAAAATCAAAAGTAAACCATGGAAAAGTTGGAAAATCAGGAGATTACCTCATTGGCTGAAACCGTTTGCCGAATGATCTCTTGAAACTTCTGTAATCGAGCAAAGAAATTTGGGGAAAAATGAGGTATGTTGGACAAGTTTTTGGCAAAGCAACAATGAAATGGTAAAAAATGCTTTTTCACCCATATTTATTCACTCTTTACTATTTCTTGTTGATTTTTTATATTATTTTTATTGCTTTTCTTAAAAAACCTAATACCCTAATAGCCTTGTGAGTATGGTTTTTCACAGATATAGCGACTTCGAAGTCCGAACGACGGGGTACGAGTGTTTTTTCTTTTTGTCACATGTACGGCTACTTTTTTAGGGTTTTTGTAGGAAAAACCTCGATCTCAGTCTTCGTTCATTCTCGCGCTCAAAAATACATGAGAATGCAACCAAGCATACTTTTTCTCATCTTTTCATACTCGTCATGGTAACACGAAAACGACTAATGTAAGGGATTATCCTTTAAGCTCTTTTCACGCTCCATAAAAATGAAAAGATTGCCGAGCAATCTTGTTCTTTTCACGCTCGTTAAAGTATTTGAAGAAAATCTTCGACGGGTGATAGTTGATCACTTTTTTTTTCTCGTCGAACTCGTTTACGAAAAAGGAACTGGGAGAGTTCTCTTTAAGTGTTTTTCAGACTCTCAAAACATGAAAACCCTCGAGTTTTCTATCCTTGGATTCGTTAAACAAACGTCGAAAGACCCGTAATGGGACCGAACCACTCCTTCTTAGTGTTCGTTAAACATCCTCCGAGGGAATCATCCAAAGGATGAGCTTACATTGACAAGCATATGTTATCCTCCTCAATCTTGTGTAAAAATAAGGAGGTACTCGCCATAAATGGTGGGGGAAATTTTGGGAAAGGGATGTGTTTTCGTATTCATATTAATGGCAGTAAGAGTCTCTCTTGAACATGACACCCCCTATTCGTCATTTGAATCCGGGTTGGGAAATCCATTTGTCTCTCGTCTGACTTGCTATAAGGTCATATCTTGGGTCATCTTTGAGTTAATGCTACCAAGTCCTTTGTCGTGTCGTTCATATGTTCAAGAGAAGTTGAAACGAGCCTTCCATTGAGTCGGCCATCTGCAGTTGTCCATTCTTACTATGCCGACCTTCCTTGTGTCCATTTCAACTCATATTCATACTTTGATTCACCCTCAAAATCTGTTACTTATTTCATGTCATTGATGGGGGATACATCAAGGCCCTCCTGTTGAAGGAAAATCTCCCTCCAGATAGGTAGATTGCCTCAAAGAGCTAGACTCTTAACTCTAAGACAGAAAGTGCTTATCATGGTCACTGACTTCCTTTTAGATCTAGGTGGACTAGTGTGTGAGGAGGAAGGGGAAAATAAGTACCTTTTACCGATGTTTGTCCATGCACGCTCTGAGTTGAGCTCCAATATTTCACTCCTTGATAAGCCATGTAGACAAACAAAGTACGACCACTTCCTACTCTATCAAGATTAGTCCGAAATAGGTCTATCTACTAAAGAGACAATTTCATGTGAGATTGAACACGAATTAGAAAGAAACAGGCCAAGCAAATTATATTAATGAGGACAAAACATTGCTTACAGTCGTAGATGGATTGCAGCAGTTTCGTCAAGTCCTCCTTGTCTACCCCTTGCTCAAAAGATCCATGATCCGAATGATGATAGCTTCACTGATTGCCCCCTATGAGATCACAGGTCTCTTGCTTCCAAAATATCTCTATTCCAGCACCACTTATAAGATCATAAGTTTGGTGTGATTCTCCCTTTCCAGTCCCTCTTCACCATTAGAAAGCTTGCTTATATAGCCTTGGAGAGGCTCAACAACTTGAGATATCTTTGGGGAAGGTGAGGATTTTCCTCCTTTAGTTGAGGATCTGCCCTAAGATCATGGCTGGACTAGGGATTCAAGCTCAACTACCTTCTAAGAATGAAAATATCCTTCCCCCATTCATCTCAACAACTCAACTGTTGCCTAAAATAGGTAGCGCTCCCTCAAAAGGGCACTCAGAGAACTATAGCACTCCCTAGTAGGCTTTAGGGGAGCGCCAGTGCTCCTGAGGGTAGGAGAACCCTTGCAGAAGGGCCAAAGTGCTTTATAACTCTCATTATAGGCATGACATAGGCATCATGACAACATGATTTCTTTGACACTTGCGACACTTGTGAGAAACATGCGACACTTGCGACCTTGTGAGAAAAATGCGACACTTGCGACCTTTGTAATGACGACACTTGCGACACTATCAAAGTGAGTATTTTTGATGTGTAACACCTCCTTTGACGAGTCTTTTTCCGTCGACTCCAACTCATTATTAGGGAATAAGACTTAGAAATCATTTAGTACCTTAGAACCTACATGCTTTAGTGGCAGGTCTCTTTGCTTTCGACAAGGGTTTCACATCATTGGTCCCTAATCGAGAGATTCCACTGAGTGTTCAACTTCATCTCATTCATTCACATTCATTCGGATTGTACTTTGGTACCTTGGGATTCGTTGACATCAATGGTGATTTCCCTCGCACTTGTTAACGGTTTTCATGAATGACCGGTAATCGAGTGGTTTCTACCATGTTCGACTTCAACACATGTAATCACATGGCTAGATTTGTATTTTCAGGTGACGGGATTGAAGACACTAGGTCTCATCTTTTTGATCCAGGCTGCGATGGAGTATGTATGATTTGTATCGACACATAGATCCACTTTGCATGTCGTGTGGCTATGTCTTAATTCGAGTCTTCTAACATAGATCCATAGTGTATTCCTGGTGGGTATGTAGCATTTTGGCGACATGGATCCACGGTGTATGATTGGTGGCCATGGCCTACGTTTATGATTTCATTCATTTGTGATCTGAGCATGGGAATGCCTACCTCATAACTGATATTATATTCTACAGATGCTTGGTTATTTACAGGTTTCTGATTAGGTGCGCTCCTTGTTCCTGACACACACACGCATTTTACAAAGTACTTCGGCTGTCATGGGTTCCAGCCTCATACTTTGGGGGGCATTTTGTTACAGATTATTTTGGTCACTTTGGTGATGTCTCTACAGTTATGTGTTCAGGCTCTCATAAGGACTTTTTGTTTGAGAAAAGTCACTGTTGTCTTCTTCCAAAAAGCATATTTTTAAGATGAGTTCACAGGCTGCCTATGTTATAGGGTGCGAAAATCCTTCATTCTCGTAGGCAACCCTATACTTGGAGTGCACATTGTTCGCAGTATACTTTATAGGTAGGGTGTGAACCTATTTCAAAGCTTGGAAACGAGAAGAGGTTACGAAGGTTCTAGAAGGAAATCTTCTAGAAAATGAGTTAGCATTCACATGGTTGGTATCCTACTGACATCTCAGATTTAGTGGGATCATCCTCATCCCTTTAACCATCTCTCCTTTTCCTATATAATGAAAGGTTTCTCAAGGAAGAGGCTAAGCAAGATTGAATGAAGAATTGGTGAAAGAATTGTGTGAAGAACTTTGTTTGGATAGAAGCTGGAAGACTCTATTTGTCTATCAATTTGTACTGGATCTTCTTTCACCAATTCTTCATTCAATCTTGCTTAACCTCTTCCTTGAGAAACCTTTCATTATATAGGAGAAGGAGATATGGTTAAAGGGATGAGGATGATCCCACTAAATCTGAGAAGTCAATAGGATGCCAACCGTGTGAATGCCAACTCATTTTCTAGAAGATTCCCTTCTAGAACCTTTGTAACCTCTTATCTTTTCCAAGATTTGAAACACGTTCGCACCCTACCTATAGAGAATAATATGAACAGTTCGCACTCCAAGTATAGGGTTGCCTACAAGAATGAAGGATTTTTTCACCCTATAACATAGGCAACCTGCAAACTCATCTTAAAAATATGCTTTTTGGAAGAAGACATCAATCACTTTTCTTAAGCAAAAAGTCCTTATGAGAGCCTGAACACATAACTGTAGAGACATCACCAGAGTGACCAAAATAATGTGTAACACCCCTGGCTCCTTATCACATGCGCGCCGTCCATGTGGCCTCGGGCTGGTGCTGGCGCACTGACCCCTCCGGTTCTGTGTCCTGGTTGCATGCGCTTGGCCATATGGCCGCACCCCCAAGCTCCACGCGCAGAAGCTGGTTAGACCCCTAGTCGTTTATCCCCTAGTTATGTGCCTTGGTCGGTGGGCTAGCTTGACCAATTGATGCTAACCCCATAAATCCGCGCCAATCGTATAAGGGAGTGGTATGGGTCACATGGTAGAGGTCATATGATAGTGTATGTTGGGGGCTTAACTCCAAAATGGAGCTACCCATAACACAGTCCACACCAAAGTATAATGGTGTGGTCCCATGGTAAGGTCGTATGTGCCGGGGGGGGGCTGGGGCTAGGCCCCAACCCTTTAATCCACCCATTAAACATTTGAATCAGTTAAAATATTAATTTTAGACTTTAGTTTACAAGTCACATCATGGGCGGGCTGGTAGCCCGACCCTGCTAAATCGCTCCGCTTGGACCGAAGGTCATGGGTTCGATTCCCGTGGAGTCCATACAATGTTTTCCCATAACCAACAAAGCAATGAAGGGGTGCCATGTGGCATCCCATGACTGGGCCACGTGGCACCATTACATTCGCCCAAAATATGCCACGTGTCAAACAATGATTCGACCACCTGTCTAAACAACTAACGTTCCAACATACCTACCATGTCACTGTACAGCCGTACAAACTGTACCGTCAACTACCACGTTAGCACTCTACAGAATATACAATCAACACAAATTTTGCCTCTTTGGGAAAACAAACAGAACATGATATTTTTCGCATACGGTGTCTGTTTGAGCCCGTTTAAGTTGTGTTTTGTTTGTAACGATGAGGCCTACGCACATGTCTGAAGTGATTCTGAGCACTTTGAATTTTAGGCCTTCTTTGAATCATTTTGGTTCCTAGATCCATTTTTGGATCATACTTGGACTCTTGATGAAGGTGAAGAAATGTGCAAGGACATAGATGATTTACACAAGAAGGCGGTAACAAAATATGAACTACAAAGAATGATGGATTCAATTGAAGCTAAGCTGGATTCAAACAATGATTCGATCACCTATCTATCCAGTCAACATGCCAATGTACCTACCACGTCACTGTACGGACGTACAGACTATACGGTCAGCTGTGACATCAGCACGGTATGGATTGTACAGTCAACAAAAACTTTCCCTATTTGGAAAAACAAACATAACGTGATATCTTTCGCATACAGTGTCCGTTTGATCTGGTTCAAGTTGTGTTGGGTTCGTAACGATGAGGCCTACGCACACATCTTTTTTGAATCGATTCAAAGAACTTTTATTTTTAGGCCTTCCTAGACCCATTTGGGTTCCTACATGCATTTTTGGATCAATCCTCCCCACTACGACCTTTTGGTCCTCCAAAAGGATACTAACTAGTCATCAAGTGTGGGATAGGCTGTTGTAGGGAAATCTCCTTGTGGACAGGCAGATCGCCTCTAAGAGCTTGACCTTAACTCTAAAACAAAAAATGCTTAACGTGGACATTGAATTCCTTTCTAATCTATCCAAACTAACACAAGAGAAGGAAGGGCAACAGAAATATCTTTTTATCGACGTTTGTCCCTGCACGCTCCGAGTTGCGCTTCGATCCTTTGCTCCTTGCTGAATCCCGTGGACAAACAAGATACAACCACTTCCTACTCTATTGATATTATCTCGAAAACAGATCTATCTATCAATGATAAGTTCATGTAACATTAGACACAAACTAGAAATAAATAGGCCAAGCATGTCATATTGATGAGAATAATGACAACAATACTTACAATTGTAGATGCGAATGCAACAGCTTCGTCAAGTCCTCTTTGTCTAACCCTTGCCTGAAAGATCCACAACCTGGATGACAATAGCTTCACTGATCACTCTCCTTTGGATGACTGTGTGTTTCCTACGAGATCATAGGTTTGATGCTAGCAATTCTTTCCCTTTCCACCATCATAGAGCCTGCTTATATAGGTTAAGAGGAGCTTAACCTCTTGATTTATCTTTAGAACAAGTTGGGGAACTTTCTCCTTAGATCAGGGATCTCATGACGAAACCAAGAATTCGAATGCAACTGCCTCCTAATCTTGAAAGATCCTCCCCTTATTCTCCTCAACGGGCTTACTACTGCCTCAGATTAGGTAGCGCTCCTGCAAAAGGGGCATCAGAGTGTTGTAGCGCTCCCTGAGCAACTTAAGGGAAGCACCAGCGCTCCTGCAGAAGGGCAGGAGAGCGTTATGACGCTCCCTGAAGCCTTGTAGAGGGGCGCCAGTGATCCTAAGGCTGATATAGAGGAGTGTTCCCCCTCAAAACCTCTATTTCAGATCTCTTTTCAGGTGTCAAGAGTCCCTTGACTTTAGTTAACCAATTCTCCTTCTTCAAACCAAGTATATGAGATGTTTTAAGTGCCTCCTTAGTGTTGTCATTAAGACAATATGCTTGAATAGCATTTGCGACACTTATGAACAACTTGCGACACTTGTGAAAGTCGTAAGGAAGATGCGACACTTACGACAATTGAGAGGAACATGCGACACTTATCCAGTTGAGTAAATTTGACGTGTAACAGAATGCCCCCCAAAGTATGAAGTCAGAAGATGCGAACTGATGACTAAAGTACTTTGTAGACGTTCAAGCAAGGGTATAGACTCGGAGAACCTGACGGAAGCTGCACACAAACATCCAACAAATATCATGACATATTTCAAAACCCAAGGCATGCATACCTATGCTTGGGTGATCAAGACTTGCGAGATATGGCCACCATAAAATACACTGCGGATCCATAATAGTATTGATAAGAAGGTATAGCCACCGAAAATACAATGTGGATCTATACTCTAATGACTGAAATTATCATAGCCACGAAGAATACACAGTGGATCTACGAGATGACAAGACATAGCCACGACCAATACAAAGTGGATCTATGTAGTAGTGTATGTGTTCTTTGTCCAATGGAGATTCCTTCGCAGCCTGGGCGAAGCATATATCAAAGTGGTTGCTCAACCCAGGGTCTTCTTACCAATCCCGATGTGGTATGATTCTAACCATGTGAATAGATGTCTTGATGTCGAACATGGCAGAAGCCACTTGATTACCGGTCAATGGTGTGAACCGTCAACAAGTGAGAGGGAGATCATTATTAATGTCGATGATTCCCAAGGTACCCTAGTACATTCGATGTGAATAGATGAGATGAAGTCGAACATCCATGGAATCATCCGATCAGGGGCCAATGATGTAAACCCACTGTCGAACGTGAGGAGGCCTGCCATTGAGGCATGCAGGTCCCAAAGTACTAATTGGTTTCTAAGTCTGATTCCCAGATAATGTGTTGAAGTCGACAGGAATAGACTCGTCAAGGGAGGGCCTTGATGTATCCCCCATCAACGACATGAAACAGACATGGAGACGTAATTTGGCAGATCAAATGGACATGGACTGACATGGGTTTTGAGGCAAGATATTTGGGATGGTTGACTCTTGAGGCGGATACTTCCCTTGAACACTGAGGCACAACAACAAAACATGACATGGACCAAAACTATGCAGTGGACACTATGACTTGCTTCAGGTGACCCAAAGGAGTGAAAGGAGCTCAGAGGATTGGCTCAGTGTAGAGGTTCAATGAATTATGATATGTGCAAATGACAAAGTGCCATGTTCAAGGGCGACTCTAAGAATTGCTGGACAATGTTCTCAAGAGACTGCTTGGCTTGTCCCTTTCAATTTTTCCTCCATCCAGATAGATGAGTACCTCTTTTTTATTTAATGAGCTCGAGGAGGATAACACATGCTCGATATAACTCACCTTCGGTAAGTTCCTCTTCCTTTGTTTAACGAACCGGAAGAAGTAAGGGTTCGGTCCCATATGGGTCAGTCAATGTGTTCTTTAACGAGTCCAAAGACAGAAAACTTGAAGCTTTCTCGGGATTATAGAGTTTGGAAAAACACTTAAAAGAGAACTCTCTCAGTTTCTTTTTTGTACAGTAGTCCAACGAGACCAAAAAAGAGATAAACTATCGCTTGAAAGATGCCCTTTCTGACCTTTTAACGAGTGTGAAAGGAAGCAAGGTCACTCGACAATCTTTTCATATTTAGAGAGTCTAAAAAGGGTTTAAAGGAGACTCCAGAGGGGTTCCTTTTTCGTGTGTTCGTATTCGTACGGGTCCGAAAAAGAGATAAAATTTTACCCGGTTACGTTCTCATATTATCGATCTCGAGAACGAACTATGACTATGCTCATAAGTGTGACAAGGTGAATGATCCATCAGGACTGCCAGGAAACCTGCGATGTCAGAACTACAAACCAGGGATTTAGTGAAGCCATTAAGCCATTGGAGAAACCAAAAAATGACTATAGCTTATGAAAAAATGAAAATTTATAAATAACAACACAATGAAAATTCATTTACCATTTCATTTTGCACAAGGATTGTGGAGTAGTGGAGAATCTCATTTCGGAGTGGATCTTTGTTTTGTTCACTGTCGGAGCTACAGTTCACCGTTTCGCTTGCCGTTTGGACCAGGTAGGTGTCCATCTTTCCTTTTTTCAATTGCATGGTTTTGTATTCATTTTCATAGCATCATTTATTTTAAAATATGAATCCCTAAGTTGCCCTAATTAGAACCAAATCGTCCTCTTTGAAAATTAATGGAAAAATGGGATTCTTTTACAAAAAACATTTTAGGAAAGGAATGGCTAAGGTGCCAACACCCTAGAAGTCAATTAGATAAGTCGTTTTTAGCGAGGAATCCATGAGAAAACCCCCACGCATGCCCACGCAGCCATAAAATCGTTTTACATTTTTATCATTGTTTGATGAATGTTAAATGCTTAAGATAGGGCGTGGTGGTCTTTAAAGAGTGTGTGGTTACTTTTAAATAAAGTGGACATCTTATTTCATGTTTTAAATTGCTTTTGAAAATTGCCAAAATCGCCAAAACGTGGAAATAATGAGTTTCTTTATTTTTTTGTTTTGTAGGTAACTTCGACAACCATGATCGAGTGGAAGGAAAGAGAGCATGAGATGGATGACTTAGCCGCCTTGCAGAGTCCTCGTACACGGGCTGCGTTGCGAGCTTGTGGTTTGCTCAAGTTCTTCAAGTTGCAAAAGATGAAGAAAGAGATCTTATTGCTTGAGCATATGATTGGCCTCTGGGATGTTGCAGAACAAGGATTTCGCATCGGCACAAAGATTCTAACCATTGAGTTAGAAAACGTGTACTTTTTGACTGGCCTCTCAAAAAGAGGGGTCCCTATATATTTTACTAGACAGAGGGCGCTACTCGAACAAGTGGACGTGTATCTAGCACGCCACTGTATTTCGGGAGAAAGATTGGTAGGGGGTAGAATCCCTATCAAAGATATTCGAGAGCTGCCTCTCCGATCTATACTGTTTGCTATCACGAGTGTGACTGGCAGTACGAGTGCAGATCTAGCATCAAGATCTTAGGTGGCTTACGGTGTTCAGTGTTTGGAACCAACACTGTTCAACTGGAGTGCAGGGTTCCTTCGAAATGTGAAGGAACAGATTTCACGGTGCAGGACTGGACAAAAGCAGTTTGGCTATGGTTCATTTTTGGTCTCATTTTTTCTAGAGCGCATCCCCCAGATGCAGCCTCAGATAGCCCTGGCGGTGTGACCAATGGATGAACCAAGGATGGAGAGGTGGACTAATCTGTCTCCAAGGCTGGTATCGGAGTCAGAGTTCCATTTCACTGGCGATTTCTTTGCCTGGCTGAGATGACAATACCTATGGATAGAGGACTTCCCTTATGCCGAGGTAGATTTTCGCAGGAGCGTGGACTTGATTTTTCCCATGGGGGAAGACTGGGATGTGTCAGGTAAGAGACTGAGCCATACCTTGTCTAGTTTTGGTTTTTTGAGTTTTTTATGTATATATATATATATTTTGGGGTATGTGGAAGAGTTTTAACGGATGTATGTTTTCAACATGCAGACAAGGGAGCAGTGCACCCGACTGATATACCAGTACCAGGACGTCGCATAGACGTCTCGGTTGCAGCAGATCCAGCAGTACCAGTAGTGGGTCTCCGGGAGGTTGAGAGAAACCTCCAAGGCCTTACGATGGGTACCCCTCCTCTTCGGAGGGGGAAGTGCCTTTACATCTGCAGCAGCACACTATGGGAGTTCCGGAGAATATCAATTCTCTATTGAGGTGCGTAGTGCGTGCAGTGATGTGTTACTCGCAGCACAATGTAGTGCGGGGATATTAAAGTCTCTCCGATGATCAAATTTTTGTATGCCTTGTCAGGCGACGTTGTATGGGTGGAAAGACCCAATATTTTGTTCTTCTACATACTTTTTGATGTAATAAAAACATTCCAGTCATGCCATATATATATACAGTTTCGAGTTTTTATAATGCCGATGATTTGTACATGATGATGTCTGTGATGTGTTTTAATTTACATGTAATGTACAATTTTGTTTTCCTTAATTCTTATATGTGGGCAAGATACCGATCCATGATATAGTTAGCTAACAAATCCGAAACGCTATTAAGTTCTCTTGGAATGTGTCTATATTGAATGTAATCGAACATTCGTTCAAGACGAAGAACTTGTAAGTGTAGACGTAGCAGGATAGGACTACGGATAGCATATATACGGTTGAGTTGATAAACCACGAGTTGGGAGTCTAAGTAAATGATGATATGAGAGATACCTAGAGAGGAGGCTTGGGTCAACAGTCTGATGACAGTGTGATATTCTACCATATTGTTGGTTGCTGGTCCTAAGCAGATACCTCTTGAACTCACCACCTCGTCAAATTGGTAAATAACCCATGATGCCGAAGCAATGTTCTGGGTATGTCGGCTAGCGCCATCCGTGAACCCAAAAAAGGTAGGAAAGGAAGACGTCATCTGCGCATGAAAACACAAGCACAGTCATGAGTGGCAAAGGTAAAACTCGAGCATGCGAAAGAAATAAGCACACCAAACTAAAATACAATAATGTACAAAGTACAGATGCTAGGTGATCTAGGCATAGTACTTTTTAAGGTAAAGCCCATTTCGGGGCTCTCCCAAGGAAATTCCATCATGGTCAACTAATTCGTAGGCACCTCTATGTAGAACACACTTCACGATGTAAGGACCGTGCCACATAGGTTCTAACTTTCCTGTCCCCTATTTATCATGAGCTTGGTCGTAAACGAGGACTAAGTCTCCTTCTGCGAAAGATCGAGGGTGGCCGGATTTGTCATATTGACTCTTAATTCATTTCTGATGTGCCTCATTGACGAGAGTAGCATCGCGATGTGTTTCGTCCAACTTGGATAGATACAAGAATCGTTCTTCTTCAGCAAAAGTATGGGGCAGGAGTTCTACTTTCAGTTTGAGTGATGGAATCTCACACTCGATTGGTAGGACGACTTCCATGCCATAGACCAACTGGAAAGGAGTGAATCCAGTTGAGGTTTTCACAGAAGTGCGATAGGCCCAGAGAGCGGAGAACAGCTATAAATGCCACGATGTTTTATTTTCCCCTACCATGTGTTGGATCATGGTTTTTAGGACTTTATTGATAGCCTCATCTTGTCCGTTCACTTGAGGGTAGTAGGGGGATGAGTTTTCATGGCGAAAACCCAATTTGACATGTAACTCGCTCATCCTCTGGTTTTTGAAGTGTGCACCATGGTCAGTGAAAATGGCACGTGGTACACCAAAACGAGTTATGATGTGGTTGAAGAGGAATAGAGCTGCAATACGACCATCATTCAGGAAGGTAGGCATAGCCTCAGCCCATTTGGTGAAGTAGTCGACGACGACGATGATGTAACCGTGCCCCCCTGGCTGAGGTAGGCTTACACTGCATGAAATCGATGTCCCATTTGGCAAAGGGGACGATGGCGATAATAGGGTGCAGCGTAGTAGGGTGGGTACGTGCCTTCTTGTTAAAAAGTTGGCAGGGCGGGCATTTTTTGACAACCTCGATGCAATATTTGAAAATCGAGGGCCAAAAGTAGTCGACACGTAGGATTTTTTGGGCTGTGGCCATTCCGGAAAGGTGACCGCCACAGCTGCCAAGGTGATAATCGTTCAAAACGTGTTCAGCCTCCTCGTGAATCAGAGATCGTCGAAGGATGGTGTCGATACCCCGACAATACAAGGTGTCACCGATGATGAGATAACGATGAGAGTGGTGACGAATGCGTCAACGCTCTTCGTGAGAGATGTTGGGATGAAAACGTTGGGTTTGAAGGTAGAGGATAATGTCTCCATACCAAGGATCAGAGGTGCTGATGAGGAAGAGAGATTCGTCGGGGAGAGAATCTCTAGGTTCAATGTTTTCATCGGCACGAGGGAGAGCACAAATGAGCTCGGCAAACACCAGGGTTTTTTTGGCTTTGGCCTTTGTAAACTCAGGATCGAATTCTTGAAGAATAATGATCCATTTTGAATATTTCCCCCCCAAGTACTTGATGTGTCAAGATGTGGTACATAGGGTTGGAGTTTGCGATTACCGTGGTGGTGCGTAATAAGATGTAGTGGCTGAACCTCTGGACAACAATGACGGCTGCTAGAGCCAGTTTCTCAATATGCGAATATCTAAGTTCGGGTTCATATAAACTCTTGCTCAGATAATAAATCACATGTTCTTCGTCGTTGGGGTCTTCTTGGACTAACACCATCGCAATGGTGGAAGTAGAAGCGGCCAAGTAAAGGATGTAATCCTTTGTATATTCGGGGGGATGTAACAAAGGTGTGTGGGTCAAAGCGTGATTGAGAGCATCGAATGACCATTGGGCAGCGTCATCCCAGATGAAAGGGATGTTCCTTTGCAGTAACCACATAAATCCTTTAGTGATCTCGGCATACTTGCAGATGAAACGACGAAGAAAGTTCGCTTTGCCTTGCAAACTTTGGAGTTGAGTTAAATTGGTAGGTGGGGGTAAGGCTAGGATGGCCTTAATCTTTAAGGGATCCACCCTGATCCCATCTTTGGAGACAATGAAACCGAGGAGTCGACCGGATTCGACAGTGAAAATGCATTTGTGTGGGTTCAGACGAATATGGTAAAACCTACATCGAAGAAAAATCGGCCGCAAGTGATCGAGGTGGTCGGATCGATTTAGCAAATGGGCGGGTAAATCGTTGAGGTAAGGTTCTGCGATATGTTTGATGTCATGGAAAGCGTACAACATGGCCTGCTGGAAAGTGGAGCCAGCGTTTTTAAGGCCAAAAGGTAGATTTCGGTAGGTGAAAGTACCCCAAGGGCAGATGAAGGCTGTCTTATGTTGATCAGCGGGTAAGATTTCAATTTGGTTATATCCAGAAAAGCCATCCATGAAAGAGAAGATTACGCTCCCTGCGTAATTATCGATGATTTGGTCGATGAAGGGTGTAGGGTAATTGTCCTTGGGACAAACTTTGTTGAGATCTCGATAATCAATGCAAACACGGATGGTCCCTTGTTTCTTGGCAACCAGAATGAGGTTGAAGACCTATTCGGTCAAAGGGACAGGATATATGAAGCCAGATTTTAGAAGTTTTTCAACTTCCACCTTTATAGTTGCGATTTTCTTGGGATGAACCGGGCAAAGTTTTTGTCGAACTGGTTTTGGGTCAGGGTAAGTTTTTATTTCGTGCACGACGATTGAGGGGTCGATCCCTGGTATTTTCTCGTAACTCCATGCGAAGACATCATAGAATTATTTGAACAAAGCGGTGTAAGAGACCACTTCGTTGGGTGTGTAATTAGCACCTAGGTTAATGTTTTCCATGACACCTTCTTTGATTGAAATGTCGATCGCGATCGTAGTGGAGATGTTACTCATGTTCCCCTCAGAGAGAGTATCTTGTGTGAGGATGGGAGATTGCGGAGCATGGGTAATATCGGGGGGGGGGAGACATAGTGTATGTCTCGATGAATTTCTTCCAACGGTGGAAGAAAAGAGGATAGATGATGGTTATCATCCCAACGTAAGTTGTCGATGTTGAGCATTTCCATAATCGATTCATCCAAAGGGAAAATGTGGGAAATGTAATCGACGATAGATGATAGGGAGTCCAACCATGAGGGAATCGAAAAGGCATCGGGTGCCAATGAATGCGAATTGTTGGAAGAGGGAGAGGTAGATTGGATAGCTACGTATGCAGCCTCGGCTGGGCTGAGTGGCATAGTGTCACTGAGCACATCGAATTCCAAAGGACTAGGTACAATCCAAGGATCAGATGATTCCAAGGATTGATAAGGCATAGTTGAGACCATATTGACAACGACAATATGATGTGCAGTAGGTGGAAGTGGTGTAGGGAAAGTACCCACCAGGCTAGAATCTTTCAATAAGCCAAAACCAATGCTTTCATACGTAACTGCGTGGTCTCCCAAGAAAGGAATGTTGTTGGTGGCAGGGATGCGAGAGTCAGGTGTACAGAAATCAAGTTGATCGATGGTGACAATTTTTCCTTGATGGGGGAATTGTACACATCGAAACACCGACGAGGCAATGACAGTCATAGCATAGAACCAACTTCTTCCAAGTAATAGGTTGTAATTGAGGGGAGCATCGACTACCTCGACGTCAACAGTAACAGTTTTTCCGCCCAACTGAACGACTAAGGATTGTAATAATCCATGAGGATGAAAACCCCGTCCATCGAAAGCACGTAACATCGTAGGGGATTTGTTAAGGGCAGGTGATTTCAAGCCTTTCCAATAGGTTAGAGACATGACACAGGTAGAGGCTCCCTCATCCAGAATAGTTCGGTGGATTTGTTGATTATGAACAACAACGTCGATTTGGCAAGCTAGCTGGTGGGAGAGTCGTGGTTGATGGTCGTCTAGATTAAACGTGAGGTTGTTTGATGACTCGGGATAAAAAGCGCCGATAGTGGCTAAGAGCGTTCGACGTTGGCTGGGACAGTGTTGTAGAACTTCCAAGGCGGACATATCACATGGTGTCTGGGCCAAATCTTCTACAATATTGTATTTTTGGGCAGCCTGTGAATTAGGATTGAAAGTAGATTTTTGGATGGTGCTCTTAGGAGGGCGTAAGATGGAGTCAAAATACAGTTTCTCAATCTAGAGTGGCCCGGATGGAGGGCTAACAGACGGAGGATTAGCAGAGGATGGCAACGGGTCTGGGGGGGAGCTGTTAGCAATCTTTGGCTAATCAGGTTTAACTTGCGTGTCATATGTCCCAGAGTGGGTGGTTAGGTTAACCCCGTTAAACATGTAGATGTGGGCACTTGTCAAGGCCTCATCGTGGGGTTGGTTGGAACTGCCCCCCCGGCATGGGGGTTTGTTCAACCAAAGATTGTTGCTGTGGAAAAGGTTGAGTAAGCATAGCGGGTTGTGAATATCCCTTAAAACGTTTGGCCACTTCATCGCGATGTGGGCAGTCTCGAGTGTAGTGATCATCTCCACAAATGAGACATGGGAATTTCAGTTTTCGTTGTGGTTGCTTTCCGGCAGCAGGGGTTTGTGGTTGGGTTTTGGGTTGTTCATTGTTATTGTTTTTCTTTGGTTTATTCTTCACTTTCTTCTTGCCCCCAAGTTGTTGTGAAGGGGTTGATTGGACCACATTCACATCAGAGATCTAAGTTTGAGGGGGGGTAGAAGAGGGTGAGGTCGGGCTGGGAGCAGCCATTGAAGCGAGTCGTTGAATTGTTCCAGTCGACTGGGTCGTAGATTGGGTTTTGATAGAGCCAATAAATTCATCCGCGTGGGAAGCAGACGATGGTTTGGATGGATCATTAGTGGCATGGGTAGCATTCGATATCAACTCATACAGAGTACCATATTGTGAATAGACTAAGTCTAAGTACTGAGCTCGGGCAATGGCCTCTTCCTCGGTGACTACGCCGCCCATGGAAACATCACGAGCGATCTGGGGTAACAATGATTTTGTGAACCATTCTGCTAACAATTGGTCAGGAATGACTGCTTTGATTAGCCTTCGTCGTCGTCTCCATTCATGGATATGATCGGATATATGTATGGAAGTTGTCTGGCGAAGGGAGGTTAACAGTTCAGTACCCGTCTCGTATCCAATAGGCAGTTGAAAGTGCGTGAGGAAGGACATGGCGAGGGAGTTAAAATCGTGAAAAGATGCCTGTGGTAGTTCAATATACCATTTCGCTGCGGAACCCGTAAGTGTTCGTTGGAAAAGACGCAAACTGATAGAATCGTCCATGAGAGAGTTGGATGAACACCACAAATGGAACGTCATCACATGGTTGTTTGGGTCTTCTCCGGACTTTTCGTCAAATTTTGGGATATCAGAAGGAAGTTTAGCTGGAATAGCTGGCCAAACCGGAGAATGATAAATAGGATCATTCG
>JZKD02S1672712.1:661153-679234 GCA_000966675.3 Picea glauca
GCGGCGGACACATTTTGTCCATGTGGTTGATGGTAGACTCCGGATTGAGGTTGCCCCCTAGCATGAGGTTGCCCCCCGAATGGAATTTGTCCTCCGGTGGGAGGATGCCCCCCAGCTTGAGGTAGAGTTCCCGAGATTTGAGAACCAGACGTAAATGACTGACCGGTGCCGCTGAGTGGGTTAGGACCACCAAGACCGGTCCCTCCGGGTTGTTGGATAGGTATGGAACTTCCCGGTATAACTTTGGTTGTAGTTTGGGCAGTGGTGGAAATGGAAGCATTCAGTGCCCTAAATCCAAAAGGGAGTGTAGGTCTTGGTGTTATAGGTGTGCCAATCACAGCTTGAGTAACCACCGCGTTACCGGCAGGGATAGTCGGAATGTGCGGGACCATTGTAGAATGGGCCGTCTAGAGGGGAATAGTAGACCTTGGGCCAATAGACGGTATGTTCGGACCAACGGGTGGTGTGGCTATAAAAGTGGTGGTACCAGTAAAATGATTTGGAGGTACAGTGTAGGAAAAAGGTACGTCGGCACCTTCTCCAGTTCCATAAAGATCTCGCACCAGGCGTGGTGGACTCCGAACAATGTCTGCGGTCCAAAAAGGGTCATCAGGTAAAGGGTTTTGATGAGACCCGGCTGGAATGTCAGAAGGATTGATGAAAACAAATTCTCCAGCAGAATTTAGGTGGAGGATACGTCGTTCATATCCCTCTGGGATGCGGTAAGCTTCCGGAGACTCTGAGACAATTCAAAAATTATCCAAAGGGGTGGGAACTTCTTCCTGGGAAGTTGTAGTGTTTTGAACCTCGCTCTGTTGAGGAGATTCCTCCATAGAATGAGGGGGTAAAGGGGTGTTTCCTTCCATATTTTCTGGAGGAAGTCCCTGTAGCCTCCATGAACGGCGTGGAGGGTCGATGTTGGCTAAAAAGAGTCGGCGAAAAAGATCTATGGCCAACTACTGAAAAGAAACAACACATGCTAATAAAAATCTAAGAATCACACCAAGAAAACATGACCTTCTTTTGATGACTGTGCTAGTTAGTGATGAAATCCAACGTCCCGTGATCAAGTCCAGAAGGAGCGGGGATAGGGCGGAACAGTTACAATGGAGACCTGCTTAACGGACTTACGCCTTGGTGCAAGCTTCCACGCAGTAATTGTGGATTTACCCTCCAAGGAGCCCAAGTGAGTTTGACTAATGTCTGCTCCAGGTACAGTGAGACTTCCCATCACCATCACCTTGTGTAAGACCCTAAAGATTATGGCCACTAAGATTAGCAATTTGTAGTCAGCCCCTGGGCGGGAACAGTCGATAGTCCGACCAGAACATACGGGCAGGGTATCGAGCCCGAAATCAACTAAAAGGCTTCCAGGCAGTAATTGTGGATTTACCTTGAAGTGACCCCCATAATACGATCTGACCACCACAATCAGTTAAACCACGGAGGGTTAGTCCCCGTAGCTCACCTGAATGCGACCTTGTACGTAACCCCTGTGTTAGAGGGGGATCCCAGGCAGACTTATACGATGATTGGATTTGACTCTCCCTAACTCAGGATGCTACTGTTTGTTTTGGAAACTTTGGAGAGTTATGCTCACAGCCCTAATCCAAAGTACTAAGCCTAATCTACTGTTGGTGGAGGATCCTAGAAAATAAAAAGTTCTAGATAACTTTTAATTAGCGTTGATTTTGTGGCTGTTCTTTACACAAAAAGGGGTGCATGGAAGTGAAACAAATGGAATTATGACTCAGTCCCAAAAATGCATCGAATATGATAAGAATTCATTTCTTTTCGATGAACATCTATCTAAGGGAGAGAGAGAGAGTTCTTTTTTTTTTTCACTAGCAAGCACGAACAAGGAATATCCTCAAACAATTTCTCAATCAAATCCTGATGTGATGATAAAACTTTTGAGATGCCTTCTAACATGCAAAATCAATTATGAAGATGCTTTTTCATTGTCTGTATATGAATAATGATCAATTGAACATAATGCTTGTCTTGCTAATTATCTTCTTGTATGAATGAAAATCAAACTAGTACAAGAAAAAGTCATACAAACAATACACCCTTTGTTGCAATCAAAACAAAAAGAAAAAGAAAAGAAACAATCAAAGAGAAAACAAACTTCACACCCAAAAGAAAAAGTTGAAGAACAATGATCTTGACTAAAATCAAGATGAAGAGATCTGTAGGCCTTTGATGACCTTCACCAGGGTTTTTACGCAACTGAACAGAGAGAAAGACAATGCCTGGGTTTCAGACTTCAGTCAGCAGAAAAACTCAATAAAAATCGTGAAGAAGGCTACAAAATCCAAATAGTAAGGTGTTCGTCCTTCAAAAAGACAGATGTCAAGGATGGAAGGGAAGAAGCATTGACTCACAAGGTTACTCAGCAGGAGAGACACAGAGGCAAAACCCAGAAAAAGAAATTCTGGAAGGTTTATTGGCCAAAGGAGGGTTGGCGCTCTGTTGGCACAGGCAAGGAGTGTTATAGCGCTCTGTGCAAATCTGTTAGGGAGTGTTGGCACTCTGTTAGCACCGGGACAGGGGCGCCAAGTTCAAAAACTCCCAGAAATGTCAAAAAATTCAAATAATTGCAAAACAATTTCGACAACTATGCTGAGTATGATGGGGTAGGGAGCCAATCTGCTCATGAAACCAATCTAAAGAGGAGTGAACCAGGTCTGAAAAAATCAAGGGGTAGAACAAGGTCAATGAGGAGAAATCAAAACAAGAAGTTTCGATTTGAGGTTATCTCCCCAGTGGAGTGGCTAGTTTATGTTGTAGGGAAATCTCCCTACGGACAGGTAGATCGCCTCTAAGAGCTTGACCTTAACTCTAAGACAGAAAATGTTTAACATTTACACTGACTTCCTTTCTAATCTATCCAAACTAACACAATAGAAGGAAGGACAACAGAGGTACCTTTTTATCGACGTTTGTCCCTACACGCTCCGAGTTGCGCTTCGATCCTTTGCTCCTTGCTGAATCCTGTGGAAAAACAAGATACGACCACTTCCTACTCTATTGATATTATCTCGAAAACAGATCTATCTATCAATGATAAGTTCATGTAACATCAGACACAAACTAGAAAGAAACAGACCAAGCGTATCATATTGATGAGAATAACGACAGCAGTACTTACAATCGTATATGTGAATGCAACAGCTTCGTCAAGTCCTCTTCGTCTAACCCTTGCCTAAAAGATCCACAACCTGGATGATAGCAGCTTCACTGATCACTCTCCTTTGGTTGACTGTGTGTTTCCTACGAGATCATAGGTTTCATGCTAGCAATTCTTCCCCTTTCCACCATCATAGATCCTGCTTATATAGGTTAAGAGGAGCTTAACCTCTTGAGTTATCTTTAGAACAAGTTGGGGAACCTTCTCCTTAGATCAGGGATCTCATGATGAAACCAAGAATTCGAATGCAACTGCCTTCTAATCTTGAAATATCCTCCCCTTATTCTCCTCAACGGGCTTAATATTGCCTTAGATTAGGTAGCACTCCTGCAAAAGGGGCATCAGAGCATTATAGCGCTCCATGAGCAACTTAAGGGAAGCGCCAACACTCCAAAAGTGAGCAGTGCTCCAAAAGTGAGCAGCGCTCCTTCAGAAGGGCAGGAGAGCGTTATAACTCTCCCTGAAGCCTTGTAGGGGGGCGCCAAGGCTCCTAAGGCTGATATAGAGGAGTGTTCCCCCTCAAAACCTCTGTTTCAGAGCTCTTTTTAGATGTCAAGAGTCCCTTGAATTCAATTAACCAATTCTCCTTCTTCAAACCAAGTATATGAGATGGTTTAAGTGCCTCCTTAGTGTCGTCATTAAGACAGTATGCTTGGATAGCATTTGCGACACTTATGAACAACTTGCGACACTTGTGAAAGTCGTAAGGAAGATGCGACACTTACGACAATTGACAGGAACATGCAACACTTATCCAGTTGAGTAAATTTGACGTGTAACATAGGCCACCCTACTTGTTCTATGTCTTTTAACTCTGTCATGTGCACCTATATCATCATTATGAACTGTAAAACAACCATGATAACTGAAAACATATTGTTAGCCACTTGTACTCTGTTACATCTTAGTGAAGCCACTCTCACCCATGTTGAAAACATTACTAATGATAACATCAGAAATATGACTGCAAATGAGATAATATGTTTGTAATACTTGCATGACATTAACTTATGTTGAAGCAAAGTATGATTGAAATTTCATTCTACAATCATCTCATGTTCTTGCTTAAGTTCAATTGCTTGATTTGGCACAATTATAGGTGTGTTGCTTGCATGAGTTGTCTTTCTTAATTGTTCCATTGTTTGAAGAGATTGATTTGCTTTTAAGTGATGAGCATGTACAACATATTCTTTTCCTACTTTGATTAAGTGATATTGATTATGTTCCCTGTAGAAGATTTCTTTGTGATCATACAAATAAGGATTTCCTAAGACCATTCCACATTCACTGAGTGGCACCACATCACACGTTACCTCATCCACAAACTTAGATGAAATTACAAACTTTAATGTGCATTGCTTTGTTATGTGCAATTTATGATTGTTTCTTATCTATTTAAGTGAGTAAGGTTTATGATGCATCTGAGTGTTTAATCCCAAATGTTTAACAACTTCCTCTGAAATCAAGTTAGATTAATATCCACTATCTATCAATGTGTCGACCTTAGTATGCCTCATTATGACCCTTATGTGAAACAATTTACTTCTAGAATCATATCCATCACCAATTTTACATGTCAAACCAACCGCTGAAATTTTAGATTCATCACCTGAATCTGATCCCAATTATGTTGGTCGTGTTGTTGTTGCAACTGTTTTCCTCCCTTTCCTTTCTTTGAACCAATTCGGTCTCTTCTCGGGATGCAATGGTCATCATCATGCCCTTCTTTCTTGCAATCCTTGCAAGAGAGCTTCTCTTCCTTTCTTGCGACTGAATTTGCCTTCTTGCCATTCCACTTCCTTTTGTCCTCTTTTCTTGAAGACGATTCCCCTGATACACCAACTCATGTTTTCCCTAGCTCAATTTATGTCTCTTGAACACAAACCTCATCAATATTAGTAGGTCCAAACATAAATAAAATGTTATGAATATGTGCAGGTAAACCTCATATATACTTCATAATAGTTTCTTGGGTATGTAATGAAATGTCTAACATGAATGCCATCTTACGAAATTCATTTGTGTATTCTTGCATTGTTTGTCCCTTTCTTAGTTTAAGGTCTTTCCATTCAATTAAAGCCTTCTCTTTATAACCCAAAGGATAAAATTGCTTTCTAAGTGCAGAAACAAAAACTTGCCATGATGGGAATACATTACCCACTTGTTGCATGCCATTTTGCAACTTGTTTTGCCACCAGATGAGTGTTGTGCCTGCAAGATGAAGTGATGCCAATTTTATTCGAGTTGCCTCATCCTTGATTTGTTGCACACTGCAATAAACTTCCATCTGTCTGACCCAATTATCAAGCCTCTCTGCATTGACATCACCATCATACATGGGTAATTCAAATTTCACATCAAGTTTAAGTAAAGGCATTTCATTTTTATGTTTATGGGAATGTTTTCTTGCGGTGGACTTGGAACTTGAAATTGAAGAAGAAGAAGTTTATGGAGAAGAAGGAGGTGAAGGAGAAGTTTGAGGAGGATCCTCTCCTTCTTCAGTTTTGACTTTTGAATATTCACCTAGAATTCGTCTCTTTTTCTCCAAGTAATCATCATATAGAACCTTCACCATCTCCGACATGGCGAATAAAATATTTTGAAACTCTTTCTCCTCATGAGAAAGTCCCTCTTCTGATTCCATCTTCTCACTTTGAGAAGTTCTCTTTCTCGATCCAATCTCAAGATTCTCTTCAACAAGCTCGCCTTCACCACGATTCATCTTTTCCCTGGTAATCACGCAAACTCAAAAACCAACCGTCAACTAGCTCTGATACCAGTTGATATGAAAAGATATTTTCAAAGACTATGGTTGAGTTTTAAAACATGAGTTCATTAAACATTTAAGAAAATGATGAAAGAGGAAGAATTAAAGATGTAACATGGTAGCCATAATGAAATATACAGATCTATAAATAAGCATAAGAATCAACAAACCATAACATCAAAAGTTGATATCGGAGTTCGACAATATCGCTTACGTCTCTGGGCCTTTGTCTCAGTGGGTGAGGCTTTATTATTTCTCTTCAAAGCTTAAAATGTACATCATAAAAGTGCCAAAAGGATTACAAAATGATCTGGCTATGTTATTCTATATCTCAAGAACCCAACAAAACTAACGACATTGAAAACAGAAGAACAAAGCTCGCGAAAATGGCCTGCAAAGTTGCTCTCCTCAATGGCTTCTCTGCATAAAAATGGCTTTGGATTTAAAATTATTCAACATTTATTCTCCTATTAACCTCTCTTTGGCTGTCATTAACCTCTAGTTTATATAGGCTTGAAGTTGGCAACAAACTCCCAACTTCTCCCCAAGATTTGGCTTTAAAAAGGGCTCCAGATCCTCCAAAAATGGCCAAAATCCCCTCAAACAGGCTTAAACATCACTAAAAATATTAATATATGGTTTAAAAACCCAGTTTTGGGCTAAAATAGGGTGCAGCCCCCGATCCTCAGGATCTTGGTCACATGCACGAGCTCCATGTGGCCCTGGGCTGGTGTTGGCGCGTTGGCCCCTCTGGTTCTGGATCCTGGTCACATGCTCTTGGCCATATGGCTGCGCCCCCAAGATCCATGCACCCAAAATGGTTAGACCCCCAGTTGTTTATCCCCTAGTTACACACCCTAGTCGATGGGCTAGCCCGACCGACTGACGCTAACCCCATAAATCTGCACCAATCGTATAAGGGAGTGGTCTGGGTCACATGGTAGATGTCATATGATAGTTTATGTCGGGGGCTTAACTCCAAAACGGATCTACCCATAACACAGTACATGCCAAAGTATAATATTTTGGTCCCATGGTAAGGTCGTATGCACTGGGGGGGCTGGGGCTAGGCCCCAACCCTTTAATCCGCCCATTAAACATTTGACTCAATTCAAATATTAATTTTATACTTTAGTTTACAGGTCACATCGTGGGCGGGATGGTAGCGCGGCCCTGGCAAATCTCTCTACCCAGACCGGACGTCACAACTTTGACTCCCATGGATTCCATACAAATTTTTTCCATAACCAAAAAACCAATGAAGGGGTTCCACGTGGCAGCCTATGATTGGGCCACGTGGCACCATTACATCCACCCAAAATATGCCACATGTCAAACAATGATTCGACCACCTATCTGTCTAGTTAGCATGCCAATGTACCTACCACATCACTGTACGGTCAGCTGTGACGTTAGCACTGTACGAACTCTACAGTCAGCAAAACATTTGCCTATTTGGCAAAATAAATAGAACGCGATATCTTTCGCATACGGTGTTCGTTTGAGCCCGTTCAAGTTGTGTTGGGTTTGTAACGAAGAGGCCTACACACACATCGTTTTTGAAGCGATTATGAACACTTTTAATTTTAGGCCTTCCTCGACCCATTTTGGTTCCTGGATCCATTTTTGGATCATACTTGGACTCTTGATGACGGTGAAGAAATGTGCAAGGACATAGATGATTTACACAAGAAGGAAGTAACAAAATATGAACTACAAAGAAAGATGGATTCAACTGAAGCTAAGCTGGAAGTGATGATGGATATTAAGATGGATGGCTTAAAATAAGAGACCATGGAAAGGTTGAAAAAGTTGCTAATAGAGAGGCCACTTGAAAGTGACAATGTATCCCATGAAATTCATGATGAGGACACAAGGAAGATGAATCAAGACTGGATAAACTCTAGCTTTGGGTTGAAGACCAACCACTTTCCTAAGATCAATGTGAGGAACTTTGATGGCATTGATACAATCACGTGTATACTCCAGATGGAGTAGTTCTTTGATCCACATGATGTGCCTCACACACAAAAGGTACAAATTTCATCCTTATATTTAGAACCTAATTAGTATTGTGGTATCGATGGATTTGTTCTCGCAAATCACTTGTCACTTGGACAATTTTCACGGAAGAAATGATAGCACACTATGATGATACAAGGAACAATACCTTCTTTAGCCAATTGATAAATCTCAAGCAAAAGGGTTCAATTGTGAATCACATTGAGAACTTCCAAAGATTTAATATAAAGGTAATGGATACTCTAGATGAAAACCCAATTGATGTCTTCATAGGAACTTTAAAGGATAACATTCAACATGAGGTTCACCTTTAGGAACCCAAATAATTGGAGAATGTATTCAGGGTGGCGAGAAATGTTGAAAGTAAAAATATGGCTATGGCTACTAGAAGGACCACCCCTAACATCTATCTAGAGAATAATGTTCCTTCTTCTAAACCACCTCAGCCTAGAAGGTTGACACCTAAACAATTGGAGGAAAGAAAAGAATAAGTTTTATGCCTTAATTGTGACAACAAGTATAGTAAGAGACATAAGTGTGGCGAGAAGAAAATATTTTACATAGATTGTGAAGAGGAAGGAGAAAAAGAACAAGAATAGGAACCATCTCAAGATGAATATGTAGAAGAGATTTCTTCTGAAGAGATGACTCCCACCATATCATGTCATTCATTGGATAGAATGATCACTTCTCAAACCCTCAATATCGAAGGATATATCAAAAAGAAAAAGGTAATAGTGATAATTGATTATGGTAGTACTCATAATTTCATTCACTGTAAATTATCCAAAGCTCTCAATTGCTTTATATATCCAACGCTAGAGTTTCAAGTAATGATTGAAAATGGAGGAACTATCAATTTCTCAAGAAAATCCCATAAGATCAATCTTAATATGGGGGAATATGTAATGAATAGTCCAATGATTGTTATACCCATGGGTGGTGTTGATCTCGTACTAGGGGTCTATTGGTTACAATCATTGGGAAACATGGATTTTAATTTTCAAGAACTTTTCATGAAATTTTCATTGGAAGGAAAGGAATTTAAGTTAAGGGGTATCGCAAGGAAACCCGATAAGGTGGTAATCTCTAATGGCATGAAAACATTATTGAAAAAGGGGCATCAAGGTGTAATTGTACAACTAAGATCACTAGATGTTCAAAAAGATAAGCCATCTATTTCTACAGATTTCCAAGTTATCATTGATAAGCATTCCAAAGTATTTGAAGATGTTTCGAGAGGTCTTCCTCCCACAGGCGATCATGATTATGCTATTCACTTAATTCCTGGGAGTGTTCCTCCTAACATCAGGCCTTACAGATACCCTTATGCCTAGAAGAGTGAAATTGAGTGTATGGTTGAAGAAATGTTAGAGGATGGCATTATTAGACCTAACCAAAGTTCTTACTTTGCACCGGTGGTAATAGTACTCAAGAAAGAGGGTTCATGGAGTATGTGTCCAAATTATAGAGTGCTCAACAAGATCACCATTAAAGATAAGTTTCCCATTTCCATCATTGATGAATTTTTAGATGAAGTACATGGAGCAATCTACTTCACAAAGTTGGATCTTCGTTCAGGGTATAATCATATTAGAATGAAGGAGGAAGATATCCCAAAAACAAAATTTAGAACTCATGAAGGTCATTATGAATTTTTGGTCATGCCTTTTGGCCTTACGAATGCACCTTCCACATTCCAGGGGTTGATTAATTCCATTTTCAATCCCTTCCTTCGAAAAATTGTGTAGTATTTTTTGATGATATACTAATCTATAACAACTCTTGGGAAGATCATGTTCGACATGTTGACAGGGTGCTACAACTACTAAAGGAGCAACAACTATATGCCAAACTGTCCAAATGTTTCTTTGGGGTGAAGGAGGTAGAGTATTTGGGTCATATTATATCTCATGAAGGTGTCAAGGTAGACCTTGACATGATTAAATCCATGATGGACTGGACAATTCCCAAAAACATTGAAGAATCTTAGAGGAGTTTTGGGTTTGACAGGTTACTACCACTATGTTTTTCGAAACTATGGAAGAATAACAACACCTTTAACTACATTAACTAAGAAGGACGCATTTTCATGGACTCCAGAGGAAACTCAAGCTTTTGAAAAACTTAAAGAGGCAATGTGAAAAACTCTTGTCTTGACCACACTGGAATTCACAAAAACCTTTATTGTGGAATGTGATGCCTCGGGAAATGGCATTGGTGTTGTTCTAAGGCAAGAAGGAAGGCCCCTTTCTTTTGAAAGTTGGCCACTCAAGGGAACGAACTTACACAAACCCATTTATGAGAAGGAAACAATGGAAATGTTAGCACATAGGATGTGTAGGGGTCCAAATATTTTTAGATTTTTAGTTTTGGGTCATAGGGTCTTTTGATTTTAGGCTTTGGGTTATATCTCATGTCATAACTCATGTTTGGTTTTTTCCATGAGCATAGTCTTGTTTTTTAGTCTTTGTAAGAGCCTTAGTGTCATGGTATTGTTTATCATCATGAAGGAAATAAGGGTCCTCATGGGTCATACCCCTATTCTTAAAATAATCATCATCATATATCTTGTCTCAATGGAATGCACAAAAGTTTCGTTATGTCATTTTCAACCGTTTGAAGGTCAAGTCAGATGGCAGATCTACTTGCTTCAAATTTACCTAAAATTTTGCAGCGCATCAAGAAGTAATTCATTCACTAAGTTCTCATCATTGTACTTTGAAAACATTTGGAGAAATATTTCATTGTTTTAAGCACATTCAAATCATTATGATTTTCAGGATTGTTTCAAAGAACAACTCTAACAGTTTGAATGAAGCGCACTGCCAGAGTTGAAAGTTGGCACTGTGAATTGGATGTTGTAGATAAAAGGATTGGATTCTTCCACCTGAGACATAATCCCAAGTTCCAAACACACCATGTATTCCAATGGTGATTTCATGATGATTAAGGGTTGATTGAAACTGCAAGCTGTTGCATTCTGTCCCTACGCTGCAAACTATTTTAATACTTTATGCATTGCCAACTCTCTGCACTATTTTCAATTCACAGTTGTGGTATCCTACACCTTGGCATTTTTAAAGATTAATATATCGAAGAAAAATATTACATTTTCCCCTTGCAAACAAAAAAATTACTCACTGCCAACTATGCATTGCAAACTATCCATTATAATTGTGTGCTGCAAACTATGTGTTGCAGACTAGCCTTGTGAACCCTCTGTCTTTTGATCGACCAAACCCTTGTCAAAATTGAGGTTCGTCTAAGGTTGAGGTTCTAACCAGTCAATTTTATGTTTCCCCTTAGAAATGAAAATTCTTTCTAGTCTTTCATAAAAACCTAGTTTAGATTGTGCTGCAGACTGGCGTTGTGAAGTCAACGATTGGCGTTGAAAACCCTTTGTTTTACACAGAGTTGTTTCATTCTTCTTGTTTTCAGTTTCATTTAGATTGAATTATTGATCCTCTTTATCACTTCCTACTTGCAACTTGGTTAACTTCACATTATTTCTCTGTATAATCTTTTCAGTCAGGTAAACCCTAAGTGTGGTAGCTCTATAAACAAACCCTAAAATTTCTTGTTTTAATTTACATTTCTCATAGCAATTTTCATAAGGGTTGCATAAGGTTTTCAAAATATTAATTATGGACAATCAACAAGGCAAGAAGATCCAAAAAGGGGGAGAGATTGTGATATTTGAACCACATTACATGCAACTCATCAATTCTGAACCTTTTTTCAAGGAAGCTTTCTAGAGGGTGGGTTGCCTCAATTTTTGTTAGAAAATGCAAAGAGGATATCCTAAAGTAGGTAAGAAGTTTGCACTCAAATTCAATGGTAGAAATACTAAGGTGGGGATGTGTGAGTTTGAAGTCTCTGAGCAATCTATTTATGTAGCCACAGAGATACCTGATTATGGTGAGAAGTGGTTTAAAGCCATGTCTTTGAAATCTTCTTTCTCCAAGGAATTCTTTAAACCTGAATATCAAGGAGACAACCTATCCAAAGGAGTGCATAGAAGTCACATGCTGGAATATTTAGACAAGATGCTCAGGGTCATCCAAAGGTACTTCACATGTGAAGGAAGGTTCAATATGGTATATCAATACCATATTGGATTAATACTATACTTCACTAGGAAAGAGTCCATGAACCTTCCCTTTTACATTTTTAGGATTATTGGCAAGATTTCAGATGGAGTCTAGCCTAAGTCCAAGTAGGTGGACACTGATTTTTTTCACTCTGGTTTAATCAAGATGTTAGTACTGGAAGAGTTGAATAAGACTAAGAATGACTGGGAAACTTTCCTAGCTGCATCAGATTTTCAGCGAGATATTGGTCCTACACCACAGTCCAAAATACAAACTCCTACCCCTTGTTGAGAAGACTGTGCATTCGGATTTAGGCAAGAAGATGAAGATGACTAGGAATGATAAATCTTTTTAGGCTACTGATAAAGAAACTGAAGGTGGTCAGTCACAACCTCCTGACAAAGAAATTTCACCTGTTGCAGAACCTACACCTATGGAAATACCATCAAGCAAAGCAAGGAGTTTGAAAGGAAAAAAAATTGTCTTTTACCCATCGGTTGCTGCAGAAACAGTCAAACTTAGAAGACCTTTTACTAGATTAACAACTAAACAACATGTTCCTATGGAATATGGTACAACAAAAAGTTCAAATCAACAAAATGACAAAGTTCAGTTTTCCAAGTAGCCCATGGAGGTTATTGATATCAAAACTCCTCCTCATGAAAGTAATTATACTTTAAAAATACTCAGAAGGGAACTTAAGGATGAAAAAACATAAATTGACAAGTTGAAAAAGGAATATTTGGAGGCCCGAATCAAGCTAAAGGACATGTTAGATCTATATGAGGAGACTATTGATAAAGAAAGGTTCATGGCTAAGAGGTCTTTACCCCTTCACAGGCAACTAAAGAATTTATATAAGCAGAAGAGAGATTACCAAGCCAAGATCAAGAAATTAAAAGTAGAGTTGCAGCCCTTTAAAGAGAAAGTGGCAAAAAGGAATCTAGATATGTTGGATAAGGTGGATACTAGAAGGAGTACTAGAACCAAAATATGAATACAATATAATATTTCACATCAGCATCATTTTTGTCACAATTTACTTTTTGCATGCAGTTACAACACTAAGTGACGATTTTGGATTTTGAGCTAAACTTAGCATCCTCATATGTTTTCTCCAAGGTTACTTCATGTTGTAAGGCGTTTGTAACATTTCTGGAAGGATTATCCCACTTCTGTCACAAGTTTTAAAGGTTGGATTTTTTTTTGTAAGTAAATAGGCTTCTATAGGAAAGTTCACAAGGCGTGTACTCATTAGCGCTGCGAACTCGGTGTTTTAGGACAGTTTGCAGCACAAATGCTGTGAACTTGGATTAATGAATATTTTGAAGATAAGAGGGATTTCTAGATATCAAGTTGAACTCATATCCGTATTTAGGGGTTCAGTTGCACATTAGAAGGCTACCTACATCAAGGAGATTCCTGTAGCAAAGCCACATCATCAAGTTGTTAATGGTTGTTCTAAACGCTGCCAACAATTTCCTGCAAAATAACATTATGTTGTTTTCTTGTTGTACACCTAGTGCCATGCCTTTCTTAGGCATAGAATCCTATGAAAAAATGAGGCGGCGGATTCTAAACAGGTTTTCTTAGAGATTTTTTTATTTAACATAGATTGTAATTTGATAGGAGGATCTAATGGTTGGGGAGAAAAACTCTTATCTTTAGTCTCATACTGTAACACAGTTTTCCTACTGTCATTTCTATTCTATACCAAACTCAAGAATCTTTAATGGTGAAAAACCATTATTTTTCCTACTATCATTTATGTTCTATCTCACTTTGGTATTAGTCTTTGGTGAAGGATTCATCATGATGATTTCTTCCTTATTACAATAAATGATTTATTGTTGGTATTTTATGCAAGTTATTCTACATGTTTTTCTCTTTGGATTAAGAAGTTCTTATTCATGTTGGAGTTACTTCACACACACCTAGGATTTCTTTTTCCTAAGGTTTTTCCTATTTTTATTAGTCATTATTCAATCTCCTATATTTTAGGGAGAATATTCCTCCAGGAGAATATTCTCCTCAGTTCATACTTCAACTTGATCAGTTGAGTGAAGTCTAGATGCCACATTGGGATTATCACCATGCAACATTGGGATCATCACCAGAGAATGTGCATTGTCCTTGAGATCATCACCAGACTAGCGCATTACTCATGATTCCCTAATCTCCTACTCACTTCACTCTGTTTTAGTTAGTTAACTAAAAATTGATAGACCAGTTAACTCATCTAGGTGGTAGTTCACTCCCATAACTGCCCGAGAGACTAGAATATGTGGTAGTTTACTCTCGTAACTGCTAGTGTGTGGCTAGATCACTCTACACCACCACTATGACACATTGGATTCTCCTCCAATTCACATTGGTTGAGTTATACAGAATATATCATGTGTAAATTATCATTCATTCATTTGGTTAATGATAATTTTTCCATTCTTTCTCTCATGCTTCTTTTTTCTTCTATTTTCTCTGCAACTGTGTATCTCAATTTCCATCTAGATCTATTATGTGTAGGTTCAACACATTTACATGGTATAAGAGATGAAGGAATGATAGGGAAAATACACACCAAATTATTTTTTCAGGTATCGAAGATTGAAGATAGCGGAAAAATAGAATTTCCAAAAGAATTCATTCTTACACCTTACAACTTCTTTGCATGGAAGGAGAAGATGATAATGCATCTTAGAAGTAGAGTATTGTATAGGTTAACCATGAACACAAAGGCAGAACCAACATCATCCATAAAAAAATCAAAGTATCTAAATCGAATGGATGAAGTGTTCGAAACAATTTGCAGTCTCATTTCTCCTGAACTCCTCTTTCACATATCCTCTTGTAAAACCCCCAATGAAGCCTGGACCACCATGGAAGGTATTTTTTGAAAATAGGACGAGATGAGGGGACACATGATAGAGGTCTAATTACTCACATTGGATCCAAAAACCTTCGACAATCTCCAAGATTTCTTTACCAAATATAAGGATTTGTTGTCACAACTCAAGGCTTGTGGGGTTGATAAATCTAAGGAGGAGAAACAAATGGTTCTCACCATTCTCTCCAAAATTGTTCTAGAATAATCAGTTTTTTTATACAAATTTCATTCAGTTAGATTCTCCTCTTGAGCCACCTGAAAGATTCCCTCTCTTGAGGACTTTATCGAGTCTCTGACACAAGAGCAGAACAAGCTCCTAAATATCGGAAAAATCAAAGCCCCAAATGTGCATGCATTTACTGTGCAATATGGAAGCAGTCATCAATATCAGAAATATAAATATAAATACAAAAGGAAATCACATGAAAATATGAAGAAGGAAGGGTACTCAAAACCCTTCAACGATGCCTCTGGATCCCAAGGTGGAAAGGGAAGAAAAGGGGAGAAATGCACTTATTGCCAGAAATAATTCAATCCAAAATCTACATGTATGCAGAAACATATACATATAATGACCCAAATACTATAGAAAAAGAACCTTGGAGATCGCATCCCATAGGGTGACAAGAAGAAGAATCCGGAAGATCAGAATCCCAAGAAAGACAATTCTAGCCATGCTTTGATTGCCATCAAATCTTCTCCTGATGCTTGGATCGTATATTCAAGATCATCACACTACATGGCTTCCACAAAAGAAGTCTATTATTCATTGGATGCATGCAAAGGTCCTCCTATTTTTATGTGGGACAACTCTCCAGTCGAGGTCACCAAAAAAGGAAGGATTGAACTCACAAACGAAAGTTTCGAGAATGTGTTGCACGTTCCCAAAATTTATGTCAATATTCTCTCCATGTATCATATGACTAACTCTAGCACTGGAAAGAGAGTCATATTCACACCTGATGCAGTGGATATCTATGACATGCAAACTAATTCCAAGGTTGCTACTAGTGAGGTAAATCATCAATCTAGACTCTACACGTTTTCAGAATTTATTGAACTAGATTCTGCATTACTGCTTACCCATGCTGATGAAATGAGTTGGATATGGCACAGAAGGTTCAGGCATTTAAATTTCAGATATATGCAAAAATGTAGTAAGCATGGAACAATTGATGGTCTACTCGACATCCACTTCTCCAAAGGAATTTGTGAGGGACGTGTTCTTGGAAAATACCCTCAAGAGAAATTCGACAGAGGAAAGACTCAGAAGGATTCCTCTCCTTTAGATCTGATCCTTAGTGACCTCATGGGCCCTTTTCTGCATCCATCAATCAATAAATCTAGGTACATGCTCATTTTTTTTTATTATTTCTCATGCTTCACATGGATTTACTTTCTCAAGCAAAAATCATAGGTCTTTCAACACCTCAAATATTTCAAAGCCCTTGTTGAGACACAGTCAGGAAAGAAAATAAAAATCCTATAAAAATGATAACGAGGGAGAGTATGTCAACCATGAGATACACAATATTTTTCATGGGGCATGGATTCAGTTGCATCACACGGTTTCCTATACTCCGCATCAAAACAAAATTGTTGAGCAGAAAAATAGATCTCTAGAAGAGATTGCTTCTTGCATGCAACATGCAAAATCACTTCCACCAAGATTATGGGATGAAGCACTTAATTATGCAACCTACATCCAAAATATATCTCCCTGTAGATCTGTTAAGGATAAGACCCCCTACAAGGCTTGGAGTGACATCAAACCATAAGTGACCCACTTCTGTATTTTCAGTTCATGTGCGTGGGCCAGGATTCCCTCTAAGAAGAGGAAGGCACTTGATCCATAGAGCACATAGTGTATCTTTGTTGGATACCTTGACAATGTGAAGGGATACAGACTCATTTATATTTCCTCATACCGGATCATCATTGAGAGTAGTTTCCAATTCGAGGAAAGTGTCTCACATGTACCTTTGCATCCACATGCAGACACTTTTGTTCTTCCACCTGCGAGAGATGATAAGCATGCAAATGCCAATTCTTCTACAGATGAGAGTTTTGATTTAGAGGATTTAGATGATACCGATATAGAGTCAGTACATTCAGATGCAGAGTCAGTGCATGTAGATGCATAGGTAGAGCCAGAGCCGAGGCCCAAGTGGGCCCAGACTACTCTTCAGGATGTAGGGGATCTTGTTGGGGATCCAACGGATACTAGGATGACTCGATTTGATTTCGAGAAGCCTCCTATTGCACTCACTACCACTGAACCGTTGCCACCCAGGAATATTTTCTTGGTTCAATCTTTAGATCCACAGTCTTATGACGAGGCTGCTGGAAATCCCTTTTGGGAATCCTCCATGTAGGAGGAGTACAACTCCCTCCTCGAGAGACAGACTTGGGATTTGGTTCCCCTTCCTTTAGGAAGGAAACTTGTCACATGTATATGGGTTTACAGGACCAAGAGCACAACAGATGGAAATATTAGTAGATACAAATCCAGGCTTGTTTCCAAAGGCTTTTAGCAGGTTCCTGGCATTGACTATGATGAGACCTTCGCTCCAATAGCGAAGATGGATTCCATATGTTTGGAACTTTCCATTGGGACATACATGTAGTGACCAAGATTTCATTAAAACTACCATGAATTAAAACAGAGCGGAAATTTTGAAATTTACTAAAAATTCGCTTACTGTAGCATATTCACTCCCAGATTTTGATAAATAAAATAACATTTTACATAACAATTTGCATAACAAGTTAAATTTACATAACAATTTGCATAATAGGTTAAATACCTCGTTCTGATGCTGTCGCTCCCTTCGCTTGAACCTATCCGCAGCCGCTTGCTCCTTAAGACACCCCAAAACCAGCCATCCTACCGACCAGTACGCCTGGCCCTAGGACATCTATGGACGTCCTAGCCCTCCGAGCCCAAAACCCCTCAGCCCCGGTGCACTGTAAATCCCACTGTTAACTAACTCTGTCTCAAAGCTCCCCAAAATCTCCTCTCCCGTAGAATGCATGAAATGAATAATCCCCCCAAAGTGAATCCTCCTCCTTCCCTTATGCCTCCTTCACCGCCCTCGCACCTTTACTCCCCACCAAACAC
>JZKD02S1672712.1:679284-718244 GCA_000966675.3 Picea glauca
TTAATTAATAACGTATAATTAATTAAGGTTATATAATAATTAATTATAATTTAGCTAATGTTTAGGATTATTTATGAAATTATTCATATTAATAAGAAAAGGGTCATTACAATACATGGGATGGGAAATCCATCATATGGACATGAAGAATGCATTTCTTCATAGAGATCTCTCTGAGGAGATCTATATGGAGCTTCTCTAGGGATTTATGTAGGACTCATCTTTGGTTTGTCGACTGAAGAAGTCTCTTTATGGCCTCAAGCAGGCTTCGAGGGCATGGTATACCAAGATGGACTCCTACTTGTTGTCAAAGAACTTAGTACGTTGTAAATCAAACCCAAATTTTTACATGCTTAGGTTGACTAATTCACTTCTACTCCTAATTTTGTATGTTGATGATTTGTTGATCACCAGTTTCTCGACTTCATCGATTTCTACAGTAAATAGGATTCTACATGATAGGTTAAATGTGACGAACATGTGTCCACTACATTTCTTCCTTGGACTCGAGATCAGTCATGATGCATCATGCATCAAACTACCTCAGGCCAAGTATGAATGACATCTCCTTGAGAGATTTCACATGACAAACTACAAGTCTGCCCCGACTCCTTTCCTATCAGGAGTCAGACTTGAGGATGACGGGAAAACTCCCCTAGTTGAAAACACACTATACAAACATCTAGTGGGGATCTTGTTGTATCTCACACACTCTAGATCAGACCTCTCCTATGCAGTTGGAGTAGTATTCAGGTTTAGGAAGGAGCCACATGAGCTACATTGGAAGGCTGCAAAGTGTATCCTTCCATACGTACATGGCGCCATCACCTTTGGGATTCATTATTCAAAAGAATCTACATTGGACCTCATCGGGTTCACTGATTATGACTAGGTTGGAGATAGCATTGATTGCAAGTACACATTTGGTTACTCACTTCGTCTTGGTTTTAGGCCTATCTGTTGGTCGAGAAAGAAGCAAGATGCTATTTCTCTATCTTCAGCCGAGGCAGAGTATAGAGGGGTAGTTAACATAACCATTCAGACTATGTGGATACAACATTTTCACACTGAGTTGGGAATTCAGTTTAATCAGTCGATCGTCATCTGGTGTGACAACTAGAGCACTTTGAAGTTCTACAGAGTACCCGTTCAGAGGCAAGAGATGAAGCACATTGAGATCCACATGCACTACATCCCGAAATTAGTACACGATGGGATCATCGACATGCAATTTTTTCCTTCAGTAGAACATACTGCAGACATATTCACCAAGACCTTCATTGAACAAAAGTTTCATTCTCTGCACAGTTTTCTTGGAGTGAAGGACCTAATTTCCTAGCAACTGTCAGCTCTTCTTTTTACATACATTGTACTTTGAGGGGGGGTTTTCCCATGAGGGTTTCCCTCTTTCCTCATTTATTTGATTGTATCTTTTTTTATTTGGGTACCTAACATGGCCTTGTTGCTAGGATCCATTCTTTATTTTCACCATAGTGATGTTCAGTGGGAGTGTTGGAGTTACTTCACAAACATTTAGGATTTCTTTTTCCTAAGGTTTTTCCTATGTTTATTAGACATTATTCAGTCTCATATATTTTAGGGATAATATTCCTTTGGGAGAATATTCTCTTCAGTTCACACTTCATTTTGATCAGTTGAGGAGTCTAGATGCCACATTGGGATTATCACCATGCAACATTGGGATCATCACTAGAGAATGTGCATTGTCGTTGGGATCATCACCAGACTAGCGCATTACTCATGATTCTATGATCTCTTTCTCACTTCACTTTGTTTCAGTTAGTTAACTGAAGATTGATAGACTATTTAACTCAACTAGGTTCCAATTCACTCTCGTAACTACTCGAGAGACTAGACTAGGTGGCAATTCACTCCCATAACTGTCTGAGAGACTAGACTAGGTGGCAGTTTACTCCCGTAACTAGTGGTGTGTGTCCAGATCACTCTAGACCAACTCTATGACACATTGGCTTCTCCTACAGTGTGCATTGGTTGAGTTATATAGAGTATATCATGTGTAAATGATCATTCATTCATTTGGTTAATGAGAATTCTTCCATTTTTCTCTCCTGCTTATCTTTTCTTATATTTTTTCTTCAACTATGTATGTCAGTTACGAGATAGATCTATTTTGT
Source organism: Picea glauca (assembly GCA_000966675.3). Classification (NCBI taxonomy): domain Eukaryota; kingdom Viridiplantae; phylum Streptophyta; class Pinopsida; order Pinales; family Pinaceae; genus Picea; species Picea glauca. The sequence continues at coordinate 681,441 of JZKD02S1672712.1, forward strand.
GCAGGTTCAACACATTTACAACTCAAATGAATTTTCTTCCACATGTGTTCCATAAATACCTGATGTAACTTGATACACATAGTTCACTTTCCTTGCTAATCCTTCTATCTTTCGTTTATATCTTTTAACATTGTTTTGAAGCTATTCAAAGCCTTGCTTGCTGGTGTGTATTTTATGGAATATTTTGTGATTGAAATCATAAAATTAGTTTCACATCCATTTTCCACACCTTTTTAAAATATTATTATTCGCATTCTGATGGGTATTAGGCTTACATCTACAACAATTGATGTGTGACTTTTAGTGCTAACATTTTTGCCATCATTTCCAGGGAACAAATTGAAGATATTTCCTTGGATTGTACGACAAAGAAACTATTGATTTTTTTGGTGTACATAAATCAATAAACAAAATGACTGGACAGTGCACTTGACGACTCAAAATTTCATCTATGTCTCCCAAGAGTAGGCACACATGGTCTAACCTACAGTCACCTTTGGCTACACCTGAACCTGATCTAGAAAAAATCATAAATAAGGGAAAAGCTTTGTAAGGAGCCTCCTCCTCTAAATTTTCAGGTACATCTAGAGACCTACCTAACACTATTTTCCATACACCAGTTGTTGTTTATCATATTTATCATTTACCTATTATTGAATCTCCTGTAAAGTCATAACTAGGATATTTTCCTATAGAACACACAACTTTTTCCCCTGATTTGAAAGAAGAAAACTTGGAAATTTTTTATTTTCTTGCATCTCCTGAAATTGTAAAGTGGTTTATACTTGAAAGTTTGGAAGATTTCCCTTTCTTAGGTTCTATTTCTCCCCATTCTTTAAGTTTCCTGTAATTAAAGAAGAACAAAACATAGTTTCCGTTGAGATCCCCCCCAGCTCTATCCAAGTCCCATCCACCTTCTATTAAATTTGAATCTTCTCCACCTTATACTCCTCCTTCTTCAAAACCACATGTTACACATATTTCATTTTTACATGTTAATTCACCTTCTACTTCTCCTAAAAGTCAGAGTCCTCCTTTTCCAAATCAAATGGAAAGGATTAATCCTCCTAAAAAAAAAATGGATACCATTGTGGTTGCTAGGTATGCACCATTAGGGCTTTCTCAGCCCATGAATTCTCTTCCAGTAGGAGATTACCCTAAGTACATGCCTAAATTTACATGAGAGGAATATATCACTGAAGAATAACATCTTGTTGCATTTTACAACTATGCAGATAATTTGAATATTGAAAATGAAGATGTCTAGATGAGGGTTTTTGTGCAAATTCTAGATGGATAAGCTAGGAAGTGGTTTAGAAGTTTAGCTTCTGGATTAATAGTTGGAGTTGAATCCCTGGATGATGCATTTTTAAGACATTGAGGTGACAAAAAACAGTTCTTATATTACATTATAGAGTTTGGGGCTCTTAAAAGGAAAGAGGGTGAATCAATGCTAGATTTTTCAAAAATATTTAACAAGATGTACATTAAAATTCCTACTGAGATTAACCCATTGAAAATTCTTCTAAAATAACCCATGCAAGTTCTTTTGACCCAAAATTGTGTCTTTTGTTGAGAGAAAGAAGGTCTACAACATTGGTCCATATGCAAGATGCTGCACTAGAGGTCGAATCAAATATATTGGCATCAGATAAGTTGAGGGGAAAATATGATAGAGATAGAAGAAAACAAAAAGCAGAAGCCTCATCTTCATATGCTTTAGGAATTAATCTCCAATTTGATGAATTGACTGAGTTTGTTAAGTCACTTTTTGCAAAAATGGAAATATTAAAACTTGAAGGGAGACAAACAAATAGAAACCCTCAAGATTTTGGAAACAAAAATAATTTCAGAAGACTAAATAATACACCTCAAATTCTGCAAAAAAATCAGACAAACAGAGAGGATCAAATGGTTCAAACTCCTCTACAGAAGGAAATAATGAGGAAGCAAATAAAGAAATTCATTTTTTAAGGGATACAACTAGGGATGATTTTAGGGGCTAAATTTCGCTCCTGGGCTAATTTTCCATGGTTTTTCCCAAAAAAAGATTCGTTATTCTCAAAAATGATTCGCCCAAATTCTATAGGATAAAATTATTTTACCTTAAAAATCGCCAAAATTTTATACAAACTATATAAAATATTTAGAAATTTGAATATTTTTACAAAAATATCGCCAAATATTTATAGTTGGCATATGAAGGATTAGTAAAATTCACCAAGGTTTCTACATTTTAAAATAAATTTCCATCCTTAAAATCATCCCTAGATACAACTGATTTCCGTCATTTAACCCAGACTACTTATGAAGAATCTTTAATGTGAAATCAACTGAATGAGCTAAGTAAAGGCGAAAAAGTCAATGAAACTCAAAACAAATATAATTTAAGGTCAAAACAAAAAGAGGGAAAACCAAGTACATCTACTCAGCCTAAAAACTTAGATACCCCTTCGAAGATAATGGCTGCACCAAATAAAGAAATACGAGAACAAAAAAATCATCCCATTATCAAGGCTCTTGTTCAAGAGCCAAAGAAAATTCAAAAATCTCAATCATATTTTAGTTTTGAGAATGAAATATGGAAAATGAAGATTCTTGTCCCACTCCTAGAGTTGATGAAAAATGAAGATTTTAAGAAATGTGTCTCAAAAATGTTGCAGCCTGAATATTTTTCCCTTTCAACAAACTCAATTAACTTGCATGATGAAAAACTTGCAGTTATATTGGGACCAGTACCACTAATAGAAGACAAAGATGACTCCTCTCCCCGCTTTTACACTTTTTTGAATGTGCATGAATTGTTTTTTCACAATTGTCTTATGGACTCAGGTGCATCCCACAACTTGATGCCTAAGGATGTCATGGATGAATTGGGTTTGGAAATTACTAAAACATATCATGATTTATATTTTTTTGACTCAAGAAAAGTAAAATGTTTTGGAGTTATTAAAGATCTAGTTGTCACTCTTTTTCAACTACCTATGAAAAGCATAGTCATGGATATTGTAGTTGCAGATGTTTCTCCCAAGTTTGGGATGTTGTTGTCTAGATCATGGATCAAGAGGTTAGGAGGGAATTTGCAAATGGATATTTCTTATGCTACCATACCAGTCTTTGGGGGTGAGCACATAAGGTTGTATAGAGAAGCACAACTAGCATATATCATAAGTGACGAGGAAAACCAAACAAACCACCCCATTTATGTTGTTGATACTGATTTACGATCTAACATTCTTCATCTTACTGAATTTCTTTATTCCCCATTGGAAATAAAAAATCAGTCACCAACAACATGTGGAACAATTAGACAAGGTGCTCAAACATGGAGAATGTATTTTGATGGTGCATCTTCCAAGGATAATGCTGGTGCTGGAGTAGTATTCATTTCTCCTTCTCAGGATGTCATAACCTTGTCTTTCAAACTGGAATTTGAAACCACAAAAAACATTGCAGAATACGAAGCCTTAGTTTTGGGGCTTAGAGCTGCAAAAGACATGAAAATTGAAGAATTGTCAGTTTTTGGAAATGCTGAGATGATTGTGCATCAAGCTAGAAAAAACTATCAAGTAAATAATCCAAGACTGAAATATTATAGGAATGAGGTTTGGGACCTCATTGATAATTTCTTCTTATCCTTCAACATATCTTTTGTTCCTAGAGAGGATAATACATTAGCTGATTCCTTAGCTATTTCTGCCAGTAATTTTAAAATCCCACTACCTCCAAATCCTAAGTATGATGTTGAGGTGAAATATAGACGTGTTATACCTAATAATGTCAAGAATTGGAAGGATTTTGAAGATTATCCAGAACTAAAGAGGTTTCTAGAAATAATAGATGAATTTTCTGCTCTTCATACTGACCAAGATTCAGATGATGATAAAAATTTGCATGCTGATAAATTTCTGAACAAGATTGCAGATCACAAAATTGTTCAGTTGCCTAGCAATCACATTCCTAAAGGATTGGTTCCCTTGGAGATATTGTTTGATAACAATGATGTTGCTGTAAAAGTGAGTGGTTCTAATGAAAATGCACATTTGACAAAATGTAATCTAGGCAGTGAAGAGGAACCCAAATATGTTGAATTGTCTAGTAGTTTGTTAGAAGATCAAAGGGATGGATATATCAAACTGTTGAAAGAATTTTCTAATGTTTTTGCATGGAAGTATGAAGACCTAGAAACTTATGATACTGGCATCATCGAGAATAGAGTACCTTTGAAAGATGACACTAAACCTTTCAGATAGAAACTTAGGCAGATTAACCCTATGTTATTTCCCATTACGGAAAAAGAGGTCAAAAAATTGCTCAATGCCCAAATCATTATACCTCTAAGGTATTCTGATCAGATAGCTAATTTGGTCCCTATCAGAAATAAGAATGGTGAGATTAGGCTTTGTGTTGATTTCAGGAACTTAAATAGGTTTTCCAGAGAAGACAACTACCCCTTACCAAAAAATGGAGGATATCTTGCAAAGGGTGATAGGCTCAGTAAGGATTTCAATGATTGATGGGTTTTCGGGCTACAATCATATTTGTGTGTTACTAGAGGACATAGAAAAAACATCATTTATCGCTCCTTAGGGATCATTCATGTATGCCAAGATGCATTTCGGTCTCATGAATGCAGGAGCAACTTTCCAACGTGCAATGGACATTGCATTTATTGGAGAGAAAGACACGTTTGTGGTTATCTACTTGGATGATATCACCCTGTTTTCCAAGTCTAATAAAGAGCATTACCATCATTTAGAGAAGGTATTTTTGAAGTGAAGAAAGTATGGGCTATACATTAATCCAAAGAAGTCTCTTTTTTCCATGAAGGAAGGTAAGCTATTAGGACATATTGTTTTAGCTGAAGTAGTAAAAAATGATCAAAATAGAGTAGAGGCTATCAAAACTCTTTCTCTTCCAAGGTCCAAGAAATAAATTCAGTTCTTCCGAAGTAAGATAAATTATTTGAGGAGATTTATATCTAACTTTGCTGAGTTAGAGAAATTCATCACTGCCTTGTTGAGAAAAGGGAATGAAGTAAAATGGACACCAGAAGCTAGGAGTTCTTTTGAGCAAATAAAACAAGCACTCGCTGATGCTCCTGTTTTTATCATCCCTGACTACTCAAAGGAATTTTTTATTTTTTCATTTTCCTCAAATGATACATTAATTGTTGTCCTTCTTTAGAAGAATTTAGATGGAATGGAGCAGCCTATATATTTTTTCCGTAGGGCCTTGAGAGATGCTGAAGTCAAATATGAGATCAGGGAGAAACAAGATTATGCTTTAGTCAAATCTCTAAAAGCTTTCAGGGTATATGTTCTTCACTTGAAAATTGCTTATGTTCCTTCAAGCTCTGTGAAATAAATTTTGATTCAGTCTAATTTAGATGGGAAAAGAAGTAAGTGGATTGCTAAGATTTTGGAATTTGATCTTGAGGTGAAACCCACCAAGTTGGTGAAGGGTCAAGGTTTAGCTAGATTGTTGGCTGAATCCAATTGCAAGGCAGTGAGAGTAAATTTTGTGAGTACTAACTCTTTAAAACAATGATATGATATTCTTACCAGCAATTTGCAAATCAACTCAAAATTGGCAGAATGGAGTTGGTACAAGGACCTCATCTATTTCTTGCAAATTTTGTAGCTTCCCACTGGACTTGAGAAGACCAAAGTAAGGGATCTGAAGCTTTAAAGTAGTGAGGTATTGTATTGTTCATCAGATTCTATATTGGAAAGATCCTTTAGGGGTTCTTTTAAGATGTTTAGATCCACAAGAGGCAAAACAAACTATGACTGAATTTCATGGGAGTCTATGTGGAGGTCATCACTTTTGGAGGAATACAACATACAAGATACTTAGAGTTGGGTAGTTCTGGACTAGTTTATTCACTAATGTGTGTGCAAAGATCAGGACTTGTGATAGATGTCATAAATTCTCAGGAAAACAACAACTCAAATCTTTGCCTCTAAAACCCATAGTGGTATCTAGCCCTTTTCAACAATGGGGGCTAGACTTTATTGGAGAAATTCATCCATGCTCAAGTCGCCAACATTGTTGGATTCTGACTGCCACTGATTACTTTACCAAGTGGATAGAAGCCATTCCCACCATAAATGCAACACAAAAAGTAATTATTGGCTTCTTGGAAGATATTCTGTCAAGGTTTGGTTGTCCAAATAAAATTGTTACTCATAATGTTGTAACTTTTAAAGCTGAGCCCCTGGTGATGTTTTGTGAAAATTTTGGTATTCAACTTATCCACTCCACTCCATATTACCCTAAGGGTAATAGATTAGCAGAATCCTTCAAAACAATCTTAGTGAAGATCATTAGAAAATTGCTGGAAGATAATAAGAACTCATGGGATTCAAAGTTGAAGTTTTCCCTATGGGCAGATAGAGTAACTACAAAAAGATCAATTGGCACCACACCATTTCAGCTGGTTTATGGAACTGAAGTTGTTTCTCCTTCTCAGTTAGCTTTACCTGTGGAAAAATTTCTTCAAGATCAATAAGGGGAACCATATGATATGATCAGGAGGATGCATCAACTTATGGATGTACAACAAACTAGGGAGCAACGTTTTGGCAAAGCATAGAGTCATCAACAAAAAAACAAATCAGTTTTTGAGAAGAAAGTGAAGAAGGAATATTTTTAGCTTGGAAACCTACTCAACTTGGATGCTCAAAGGAAAGATAAGGGGAAACATGGTAAATTTGAAGCCCTTTGGGTTGATTCTTTTAAATTTTCCTAAGTTTTGCAAAATAACACTTTTAAGTTGCAGAATTTGGAAGATGCTGAAATTTTGGGTGGCCAAATAAATGGGAAATTTCTAAAGAAATACTTTTTATAAAGCCTAGGTGGTTTCATTTCATTGTAAATACCACTTTTTTATTAGTTAATTTTATTTTCTTTTAATAATGACTCCTTGCCCAATGGATAAGTGTTGGAGTTACTTCACACACAACTAGGATTTATTTTTCCTAAGGTTTTTCCTATGTTTATTAGTCATTATTCAGTGTCCTATATTTTAGGAAGAATATTCCTCTAGGGAGAATATTCTCTTCAGTTTTCACTTCAGTTTGATCAGTTGAGTGGAGTCTAGATGCTACATTGGGATTATCACCATGCAACATTGGGATCATCACCAACTAATGTGCATTGTCTTTGGGATCATCACTAGATTAGCACATTACTCATGATTCCCTAATCTCCTCCTCACTTCACTCTGTTTTAGTTAGTTAACTGAAGACTGGTATACTAGTTAACTCAGCTAAGTGGCAGTTCACTCCTGTAACTGCCTGAGATACTAGACTAGGTGGCAATTTACTCCCGTAACTGTTGGTGTGTGTACAAATCACTCTAGACCACCACTATGGAGCATTGGATTCTCCTCCAGTGCGCATTGGTCGAGTTATACAAAGTATATCATGTGTAAATTATCATTCATTCATTTGGTTAATGAGAATTCTTCTATTCTTTTTCTCATGCTTCTCTTTTCTTCTATTTTCTCTGCAACTGTGTATATCAATTCCTAGCTACATCTATTCTTTGCAGGTTCAACACATTTACATGGTATCAAAGCCCTTAAAGGTGTTGCAAAATATTGGTACTATGGCATACAAATTAGAGTTGCTTTCATCTTTGCGAGTACACTATGTTTTCCATGTTTCGTGCTTAAAGAAAGTTATAGGTGACAAGATCCCAATTCAAACTATATTGCCAAAACTTGATGAGGGAGGAAAAATCATATTGGAGCCCTAAGCTATCACTGACAAGAGAATTTTTGAGTTGAGGAATAAATAAATTTCAGAGTATCTCATTAAGTGGAAGAAACTACCTGCTGAAGATTCCACATGGGAAGATGAGTCTTTTATACTGAAGCATCTATAACTACTCAAGCGTTGAGGACAACACTTGTCTGAATGGGAGGGTAATGTTAAGCCCTAATTCGTGGCACATTACCCCTTAATTAGGGTATGTTACATTAATATTGTTATTTTATTTATGTCGGTTGGGGTCCATTAGTTGTAATTGTATCTCCTAGTCTCCTATATATACCAAGGAGACCTTTTCATTTGGAATCATCTTGTATTTGTGAATTCATATGATGTATAAGGAAGTTTCCCTCTTGAAAAGGCTTATTTTCTGAATTTCTCTCTTTCTCATGGTGTTGAGTAGTTATTCTAAGGTTTTTATGCTATTTTGATATTTGATTCTTAACAACATGAAAGTTGCAAAGGTGACATGACAAAGGAAAAGTGGCAGGTTCTTGAGTTGACAAGTGGCAGTTTGTAGAAGTGCCTAGTGGCAGGTTCTTGTTGGTGACATATGGACCAATCCAGTGATGCCACGCGAAAACCTGAGATTGATCCACTTAGAAAAGTGCAAACAAGTTCTTGTTGGTGACACATGGACCACTCCATTGGTGCCACATGGCACCCTGGGATTGATCCACTTGGTAGAGCGAAAAATATTGTTTGGCAAACTACTGACACAAGGAATTGAACACACAATCCACATAGTAACAACCAAATGATTTACCGCTAGGCCACACATGCAAGTTATTAAAATAGATTGGCATTACTTTATTTAAAGTATTGTAACGTGGTATATGACATAAAACCCACGCCTATCATATAGAAACGACCCCATTTATTATAACTTTTTTTTACGTGGCAACAACCATTTAGCATTTAGCGTACCTTTCTCCAGATGGGAGGAGGTCTTGTGGTCAAACCTTGCTGAGTCTCCGGGATGGATTGTAATGCTGCTATGTAAACACTTTATATACTGTTGAATATAAAAGAGAAACTTTCCCGTGGAAAAAAAAAAAAAAACCATTTAGCATTTAATTTGGTATGGTTTGGTATTATTAAATACCATAGCCATGAAAAATTGGGATTCAATATTCCATATTAATCCACGGGATTTGGGTTAAGATTTGGCATATATTTATGCAATATGGCATGGATTATATATTATACTGTTACCATATAATATGGGTATAACAAACAAATAATCCCATAGCCCATAAAAAAAAAAGGATGACCATATATGGTTTATGGTTTTTATAATACTCATTTCGTATTATTTTATGCCATAGTCTTAAAAAGTGGGTTGACCATATTTTTATGATTATATTACCATATTTTATTGGGATATTATATAGATATAGTTGTTAATCGTATATCTCATCTTTCATCATTTAATTTGAATCTAATTCCAATTTAAGCATAGACCCTTTTCTATTTAAGCAAGGGAATTTTTCCATTATGGGGGTGTATTTGTTTTGAAAGAATTGTTATGTAAATGCAGAGGTATTTCCTGTATAGAAGATTGGAGACGTGGGTTTCAGTCAGAACCTTGTTAGAGATATAATTGTATGAGGGTTGGGAGTAAACTTTGATGTGATTTCAACATTTGACATCATAATGAAGCGGTCGCTCACATTGGAAGTAGACTCAGAGATGTAGCCTAGGAGGGGTGAGCTTCGTCAACAACTTGTGTTTTGTCTCTTTTCTCTTCTCTATTATTATTCTTCATTTCATAATTCTCATTTATTTAATTCTTTCCACAATTTTTAATGTTTATGTATTTCGCATTAAGATCTGAATGCCATTGTTGGTTTTTCCTTTTGTCTATCTACTCTTCCTCTATTGGTCTTGAGGGATTCTTATGGGGTATTATGATTCTCATTGACAATTATAGATTGACCCTGGTTCAGAAGTAAGCAGCTTCCCAACAAAATCCCTTAAAGACTATCGGTCCCTCTGGTAATCCAAAGGGAAACATAGTAAACAGAGTGCACTGTGCAGTCTCACCCGAGATAGATCTATGGGTGGCTGCAATAGTTAGGTGTTTGCAACCTGAGACTGAGTGAGATCTATGTTTGTGCACCTTAAACTTTATTCAGTCCATTTAACATCTAGTTATAACATGCATTCTATGCATGCATGCAACATACTAGATCTACTTAGTTACTTCATTCATTCATCATTTGTCAACTAATTAGACACAAAGACACATTCATTCAGTCACATAACATAGTGTTATCATGGTTCACCCCCTCCTGGGCTACATCCACAAAGATCTGGCTCTCAAGATTTTATTATAGTTTGAAAATATCCCATGCACGCGTGGTTAAAATATTAGTTCTTACTCTCTCCCTCCATGCTCCTTGATCCCTGCGAGGCTGACTAGACCGCACCGGGCTCCTCAGCCTGTGATCTAACCCTCGGGATCGAGTCGCTCATTCCTCCCTTAACTTACCAACTTAATGAGTCATACAACTCTTATAGTTCTCTCTCCTTTTGTTTGTCTATGTCCGACTCTCCCTCTCTCAAGTACTACTTATTTATATCTTTGGCTCACTAGCCATTACAATGCATTGCAAAAACCCTAACCCTAGCGTCATTAGGTCTTCCATGCATGCACACGTGTTTCTTTTCCTTCCATCTTTCTTTTCCCTCTTGCATGCTTCTCCTCCAAAAATAACCTTTCTTTATGATTCAGTCTACATCCAACAGGCCCCCAACACTGACATCTAGCTCGTCTTGATCCACCTAAACCTTGTGCACTTCGTCGATCTCTCTTGCGATTGCCTGAAACTTCTCTGTGAGCTCCTTTGCTTGCGTTTGGGCCTGCACAGTCTTCTCCTTGAGTGTGTCCAATACCTGTACTGCAATCTTGTCGTTGATCATCTCTGTGCACTCTGCCTAAGTTTGTGCCATGTTTCTCTTTGTGTCTTCTGCATGCCCAATGACCTCTGCTGCCCACTCTTGGAGTGGTTCCATTTGAGCTTGGCACTCCTTTTTCTGTGTCTGCGCAACTATGAGTTCTACCTGTAGTTTCTTCATATCCTGTGCTCCTTTGAAGTGCTCTATGATCGACATTGGCTTCTTCCTCTACTTGAGGTCCTGAATAACTGCTCTTATCATTTCTTCTTCCTGCTCCCATTGCTGGACCTGTTGATCCTCTTCCAGCTTTGTCCAAAGTTAAACTGCGTTCTCAAACAAGTTGATCGTCGCGTGGACTTGTCTCTTTATCTCCTTTTTCTGTGTTGTTGCGTCCTGCTTTCTCTGCTCCTTGACCTCTGGTGGAGTGGTAGGTATTATCTTCTCCTGGAGGTGCTCGATCTCCTATCTATATTGATCGATTGTCTGCACAATCTGATTAATCTTTTGTGTCACTATGAGTTCTATCGTCTGCGTGCTCTTTGGGATTTTCTCATAGGCTACGACCAATTCCTACTCCATCCTATCCGCGTGGTCTTTTTCATTTTTGGTATCGAGCTTACCCTGCTCGAGTACTAATTCCAACTCATCCCGATTGTCCTTTGTCTGCTACAATTCCATAGGGCCTGTGCATGTGCATCAATGTACCTCCTGTGCGACACTGAATTGCAGTTTATATAAGGCCTTGGTTAGTATCTGTGTCAATACCAACTATATTTGGGCCAAGTCCTTTAGGGGTTTCTTCTCCATGATTTCATCCATGCGCAACATGTTGGGTGTGACGTGAAATGTCGAGCTCGACTGTGCTGTCGTTTGGATCCTGTCCTACTCGCTTGATCCAACCTCGCCTCCTATGTGTGATTCTGATGGGAATATTCCTATGTTGTTGTCATCCCCTTGTGATTCTCTGAGCTGCTGGAGGAGCTATCGCATGTATGCCAGCTCCTCCTCAATCTTGTCCCTTTGGCGTTGAGCATTGTCAAATCCTCCACTGTGCGATCCTGGACCATTTGGGCCACGATGTCTACGTCATCCTCCCCGTTCATGTATTATGGGGGCATTCTGTGTGCCTTAGCTTTCTTGCATGCACCCCTCATTTGGATGACTAGCCTCTTAGTTTGGCCTTGCTTTTGCTGAGTAGCACTTGATGTGGTTCCCTGTTTTGTCTCGGTCTATTTCTCCTGTACCTGTGGTGCCTATGTGTTGTTCTTCTTCCCCGCCTGGGTGCCTTTCTTGGACGCCCCCCCTTTTTTTGTTGCGCCTTGTTCTGACCTGTCCTTGGCTTCTTGGGCACTATTATCTCTTCGACAGGTTTTTGTCCTTGTCCTACCTCCTCCTCCATTCCCGTGGGAATTTATTGATTCAGGACTAGAATCCTCCAATTATCATCCCAATCCCTGATGGACATCTCTATGTCCGCCTCCTTGATGCAATAACACAATTGTAGCCATTAATTGTCAGGATATTTCAGTGTCTAGATCCACATTGCATATCTAGTCGCTTTGAAGTTGGATATTCCCTGATACTATGCGACCACTTCCTGCGTCACTCTCCAAGTGTTGGCGATGCTCTCCTATAGATTGATGTGATATCCTTCGAATATGGCTGCATTCACCTTTCTGTTCTTGGGATTTGAAGTGCATCCCAACGATAGGTATCGCGTTGCATGCCAAGGATTGGGTATTGTGGAAAAGTATGAATACTTAGGCTCCTTCCATCCGATCAAGGCGATCAAGATGAGTTTCCATGAATAGTGAAATTTTTTCCCCATACCCTACACTTCCTTACAGTCATCCAGGAACAGATTCAACAAATACGGGTCCCAGCTGAGTGTGGTGCCCTTCACACACTGTGCTGCAGTTACAACAACCCCGATAGGGACTTCCTCCTTGCAGCATTTCCTAAGTAATTTGCATGCCATAATTTTCATGGTCGTTCTTGTTGATGCATCTTTAATATGCTTGATTATGATTCCACGCGACCCCCCTTCGGTACTATACCTCTTCTTCATTTTCACGGCTAGTGATTTCTCCTTCGTCTTGTCCTCAAGGAACTGTGCGGGGTCCTACCCCCATGATGGCATCCATGTGATGTATGCAATAAGCTCTATGTCTATTGAGATGAGTTGTTCCAACCACGGGTATCCTCCATGGGTGACTTCCATCAGCTGCTTGACGCAGCTGTTTGCTTATTGGCCCCTCCCAAAGTGCGGGATGTCCAACAGGTCTAGAATCCCTTTTTTGGCCAGTCTGGCTGCCCACTGGACTGGTTGGTTAATTGGTTCACCAAAGGGTCCTATACCCACAGTCGGTAGGTAAAATTTCTTAGCAAAATATGGAAACTTGTCCATGTCTGTCACATCATGGTCTAAGTACCTCAATTTCTCCACGTTGCCTAACATATTTCCTGCTATATGTACCCCTTCTAGAATGTGCGACAAGACAATGTTTGTAGTAGCCTTCTTGCGCAGTGACCTTGGTACTGTCTATTTTCCCTTCCGCTATGGTGGCTGACTCGAGGTTCCAGCCTCCATTATTCTCTCTTCTACATACTCATTTGGTCGACTGGTGACATCTTCCACTGTGCCCTCTTGTGGTTGTTCTGGCGTGGTTGTGTGTGACCTTTCTGGTGCGGTCATTTCTTCCTGCCCATTAACTCTTGAGCCTTGTTAAAGGTTTCTGAGGTGGGAATGATTTCCTAAGTCCTCAACTTGTTTTCCTTGGCCCCCTTCTGGTACATCCATGTCCATGCCCACTGGTGCTATCTGATGGGTTTCCACCACAATAGGTGTGGAGCTTCCTAGTGGTATATCGGGCAATAGGATTTCATCCACATTGACGACTTCTAGAGGTTGAAGTGGTTGTTGTTCGCTTCCATGTGATTTCAGTGGGGATCTAGCATTTCTTCGGGGTCGTCTTCCTATCTGGTTTGGTTCTCCCTATTTGGGTGGTGCCATGGTTTTAAGGTTGTTGTCCTTCGAACGTAGTGGCCTCTATAACCTCTGCAAACTTCGCTCTCGTCTCTGTATATTTTATTTCTCTATTTTTTTCTTAATTTCTCAATAACCTCCCCAATCCCGCATACTAGCTTATATAGAAATCGTGTGCAACTTCTCAGAGACGTTACCCAATTTGTGTTTTAATTGAACTGGCGCTTCCTGCGTACTTTCCATTGATTTCCCTTTCCATCGCCATTTGGCACGATTAATGTGGCATCCCGTCAGTCATTCTTGTTATTAAGTTTGATAGTCATCGTCCGTTGGTGGTTATTTTCTGTATCCGTCTTCCCCGTTGTTTCCGCTTTCCTACTGTTTCCACTTTGTATTGATTGTTTTCCTTTTTCTCCACCGTGTTGGTATTTCCAAATTTGCGTGCTCAGTCTCTTCTCGACACCCTATTCCTTTGTTGTTATATTTTGATATTCGACGTGGTATCTCCTCGGTTTTTCTTTTTTAGGGAGGTCGACTGTCCCTATACAACTTCAGTAGACTCCCATTAATCATACCTCTAAGTTATGTTCCTCCTAAATCCTTCAACTATACATCTCCCTCGTATGTGATAGTTTTTACTTTGTATGGTCCTAACCAATGCATTCTGATTTTTCCTAGGTGCTGAAGGGATTTGATGTCATACACCAAGACTAAGTCTCCTTACTTAAAATTCTTTTGCTTGATATGTTTATCATGCCAAGCTTTGTCCCTTGCTTTCTGCACTTCATGGTGGAACCCTGCTAGAATCCTGTATTCCTTCATGATCATCAACCGATTTATCCTTTCCTGTATTGCGCCTCGTTCTGTCATGTTTGTAATTGCTGCTATGTGCAGACTAGGTACCAAAACTTCTAATGGCACCACAAATTCTTGTCCATACACCAATCTCAATGGTGTATGCCTTGTTAATTTTTTGCATGTGGTCTTGTATTCCCACAATACTGTTGGTATCTTCAAGTCCCAATCATCCCTATTTACGTTGCAAATCTTCGTTAGTGCATTTTCAAGGATTTTGTTAAAGGCTTCCACCGTTCCATTTGCTTGAGGATAATATGGTGTACTCTTTTTATGATGAACTTCACAGTCATAGCTTTAATAGTACTGTTAATAAAGTGAGTGCCTTGGTCACTCATCGAAATCCTCAGGCAACCAAATCTAGTGATCACTTGCTCAAACAATAAGTGCGTTGTTGTCACCATGTTGCAATATTTTACTGGTGCTGCTTCTGCCCATCTTGTCAGGTATTTTGTCGCAGTGATAATGTACCTCACTCCTGACCTTTTTGCTGGTGGGTTAATTGGTCCCACAAAATCTATTGCCCATTTGTCAAATACCTACAAAGTCACTCGTGGTCACAGGGGAATCTCGTCCCTTCTATTCGATTTACCAACCTTATGACATACATCACATTTCTGGAAGTAGTCCTTTCAGTCTCTGTGCATGGCCGACCACCATAATCTTGCGCGTAATACCTTCTGCGCGGTAGTTTTTCCTACATAATGTCCCCCTGCTATTCCCTCGTGGGATTTTGCTAAGATCCTTGGTCTTTCATGTTCTAGCACACATCTTCTCAAGATGCCATCTGCACCCATTTTGTATAAGTGTCATGCAATTAATTGGTAATCTGCAGCCTTGACTACCAGATTTGTCTTCTGCGCAGTGTTGCATTCCTGTGGTGCAGTCCCTGTTCTCAAGTACTCGATGATGTCTACGAAGTATTCATCGGCTATCTGCACTGAAAAATAACTGTGCGTTGGGAAAATTTTCCTCTAGATTCATGGGTTCCTCTCTGTTAGTGATCCTTGATAGGTGATCAAGTCTCGTGTTCAACTTTCCTGGTTTGACTATCCCTTCAAAGTCAAATTCTTGAAACAACAATAACCATCTACAAATCCTCCCCCCAAAACTAGCTTGTTGACGAGGTATTTGAGCGTTGAATGGTCTCTGAACATATTGAAATGTTTCCCCAATAAATAATGCCTAAATTTATGAAGTACATAGACAATAGCTAAGCCTTCCCTCTCTGTGGTGTTGTAGTTCTTCTCTAATTATGACAGTTTTCTGCTAGCAAATGCTATCGAGTGGTCCAATCCTCCTGCTCTTGGTTGCGCCATAATAGCTCCAAGTGCTATGGCCGATGCATCTACACGTATGTGGAATGTCTTTTCCCAATCTAGGAATACTAGTATTGGTGTGATTACCATCCTCTCTTTCAGGGTATCCAGACCGTGCTAACAGTCCTCATTCCATTGGAACTTTGTGTCTTTCCTTAGCAATTTCTCCATTGGTGTAGTGATCTGCGCATACCCTTTTATAAATTTACTGTAGTATCATGTGTGTCCCAATGCCGCTCTTAATTGATGAATTTTTTTTGGTGGTGGCAGGTTAACAATTACTGCAATCTTGGTAGGATCTAGTAGAAAACCTTGCTTGCAAACTATATGGCCCAATAGTATCCCAAAAGGTGTTCTGAATATGCACTTATTGATATTTAACAAAATCTGGCATTGCCTGCATCGTTATAACATTAGTCGTAATACCTCAACATGGTCTTTCAACAGACTATAGACTGTCCAATTGTCCTGATATACCTCTAGGAACTGGTGGATAAATTATTTAAATGAAACTATGACTACTCTGGAAAATATTGCTGGTGCATTATTCAGTCCAAACGACATGACTGTATACTAGTAGGATCCCCATTCTGTGGAAAAAGTGGTCTTCTATCTATCTTCCGGTGACATCTTGATCTGGTGATATCTTGAGAATCTGTCAATGAATGAATAAGCTTCATGTCCTTATACATTCTCCAATACTTCATTTGTGAACAGAGTAGAGAACGGGCCATGTAGGCACGCATAGTTCAACTTCCTCAAGTCGAAACATATTTTTATCCCCCCTTGTTTCTTCTCCTGAACTACCATTGGGCTTATCCATTATATATGATTCCATCCTCCAACATCCTATCGATCTTAGCTTTGAATTTTTTCTTATATATCGGATTTAGTCTCTATGGTCATTGTCTGATCGGTCTTATACTGTTACTCCTTTTAGTCTTCCAATTGGTAGAACTCTATGTTGATTTGCTAGTTTCATCTGAACCAATGAATATCCTAATGTGGGTTCTCCCTTACATTTCCATGTCTTCTTGGGTAATACATTGACTTCTAATCCTAAATCCAATACAATATCTCCCATGTTGAAATATCCATGTTGGCATTGAGCCCGAACTCCCTGCTTGTTCTCCTCCTTGTATGTAGGTGATTGATTGTTTTCTATTCTAACTTTCCTTCTTCTTCTATGCTACATATTTATAGAATATTTTGTAATACTTTAATAGAGGATGGATCATTTAGTAGTTTTACACATGATTGCAAAAATCCTTTAATCATACTTTCTTTTCCTAGGAGTTGTGTTTCTTTGGTGTGATCCAACGATGGAGGCATCTCGTACTCTGGTACTTCCTTACTATGTTGCGTGGTTGATCTTGACACAATGTATGGCTTCAGAAATTCTTGTCTAGCTTGCTTGAATACCTCCTTCTCATTCTGCGTGTCAAACTTCTTCCTTGGTTCGACATTCTTCTTCACCCATTGGTGTTGTGCCGGTTCTTATTGTACTGCGTCGTTTCCTGTTGTAGCTCTGCTTCGTGTAACTATGTTTATGTTTCTTCCTTCGTCCCTCGCTTTTGCTGAAATTCACTGAACATTCTGATTGTTCTGATTTCTCTTCATCTGGATCTTCCCTAATAGTGTGGATAACTCTTCCGTGTCATGATCTAATGCATGAAAATGCATACAAGTCGAAGGTGGAAGTGTACATTCTCTAGCATAGTGTCCCGGTTGTTGGAAATTGTGACATACCACTGATCTTCTACCCCTTCCAAAGCCTCCTCTTTTTCTCCCTCTGCCTCTGTAGCCAGCTCGATCCCCTCGAGACGCGTTATACTTAGGCTCTTGGTTATACTACACATTATTATAGTGTGGTTGGGTGGTATTATACTGCGGTTGTGCAATGTTGTATGATTGCTGCATAGTGTTATACTGTTGTTGCGCAGTGTTGTACGTGGTTGGTACTTAATTAAACTAGGGTGCGGCTTGCCCAGTCATCATTTCTTCCTACACCCTATATGCATTTGATGTTCTTTCCCTCATCAAGTCCATGGTTCTACAATGTTTTTCATCATAGCCTACTAACTTGCAAAAGATGCAAGACGATCTCTTCGTTACTGTCTGGTACTTCTGCATCATTGGGTAGTGGTATGGATTGTGATGCAGGAGCATTGCCAACTTAGCAAGCGAGCCAGCACATCAAGCGAAAGTTCAGATGGATAAACAAACCCAAACTTTTGAAAATGCTTTGAGATTGTAGTGCAAGTCTTAAATGATCCTTTATGAAGGAGAACCTTTTGTATGATTGTATAGACCTTGAGCCATATGCTCTTGTCTGAATTAGATAGAATGCATTTAATAGATTTAATGCAGGTAGATAGATGTTTAAGTCTAGATTAGACAGTTTAGAGTTCGAGAGGGAAAATAGATATAGACACCCTCCTTTGTACATTGTAACATTATTCAGATAATTCAGAAGCATTCAGAGAGAGAGGAGCAAGCAAAGAATTGTATGAAGAACACCCATGTACATATTTGAGTTAATAGAAGAGAGTCTTTGATTCAAATTCATGTCTGGTGTTATTTCTCTGTGTATGTGGTTTATGTGCTCGTGAATGTTTGTTTTCTGGTTATGCATTCGCTTTGTATATGTTGTGCATATGATTTCAGGGATTCAAACTGAAGTCTGAATGAGAGAGGGAATCAGTTTCAATTGTTTCTCTGTCTCATCCAGGAGATTCCTGCAAGGTGTGCAGTGGAATTCATCCACAAGGAGTGTGTTGATGAAGGCTCAGTAGGTTAACTGTTGTTCTCGTTCGCCCAGAAGTCAATTTGGGTTGTTGAAGCCGTGCAAGGAAGCCACAGGCCGAAGAAAAAATCTCAGTTGTTAGCCTGAGCAAAGGAGATAAACGACTGCTACTGCAGGAGGTGCGCAGAGTCTGAAGGATTCAACACTTGAGAAGTTTTTGAACGCCGAGCGCAAGGAGTGCGCATAAATTCCTCTGAAGGAGTCAGAGTGAACAAGCTCAGGAGGTATAGAACTCTTGTGATATCGTTGAAAGGGAGCGTAGAAGGTTCGTGTCGAGGAAGGATTCGAGCAGGAGTTGCGAGCATAGGCTTGGAGAACGAGCCTTGACAGAATCACTTAGTCAATTTCAAGAAAATCCTCAAGGAGGAGGAGTCGACGGTCAGGATTCGCAGGGGAGATTAGCGAAGTCCCGACAGCCGTCAGATCTTGGGGAAGTTGCGCATGGGTTAAGCCTTAACGCACAGGGGAAGAGTCAGATCTCATCGGGACTTGACTCATCGGAGAATCGGAGGTTCCGGGAACATAGGATTCTCGCAGGGAGAACTCGTGATTCGTGATTTCCCGAGAGTAGCATAGCTGTAGATCCCGAACTGGACACGTGCCAGTAATCTAGAGAGTCGGGGGTTCGACATTCGGGATTTTCCTATGCAAAAGAATTGCTACACTTGAAATCATGATCCTGCGATACCCGATAGCGCGACGAGGAGAGGGTGACGTGGAGAAGAGTGCCCGCGTGTGCATCGGGGTTCGGCACTTCGAAGATTTTGGCGTCTAGAGAATCACGGAGGAGTCGCGAAACTCCGAACTACGAGGGGTCCCACAACTATAGCACTTGGGAGTCGACAGGTGTCAACCCATATCGGAGATCGGGATTTGGAAGGGTCTGCGACATCGCGCAACAGGAATCGTGAATTCCCGAAACACGAATTCCCGAAACGCAAATTCCCGATCATCGTTTGGGTGTGGGCCACAAGTGTCAAAGATGAGGACAGGTGGCATCGGAAGTCAGGGATCAGAGATTCCAAAGGTGCGAGTTCTTCGCATTGCAAACTCGCAAACTCCGAAGTTCCGATAGGGAAAGAAGACCCTAGTCTCGTGGATAACGGTCACCTGCGAAAGGAGTTAGATAGAGGGGGCTGAGGAACGAAGCTAAGAACCATCGCAGATCGGGAATTGGGGATCCACGAGGTGAGGGATTTGTGACCCCATGTGTACCAATTTCCCGATGGGTAAATTCCCGATCAGGGGTAAGCAAGCCATGGATGAGTGGTCATCGAGATTCGGGGATTGGTGAGACCCGATTCCATGAGCTCAGGACTCGCGATACTGCGAGGTCCGATTTCCCGATACGACAAGGGAGATCATAGAAGACCATTTTGTGGGTGCGAGAACTTCCGATAAGGGAGTTGAAGAATAATTTTAACTCTTCGGGCCTAGCTAAGAGAAGGTCCTGGTGAGAGCGGACGTGTGACGGGTGGCGTCTGCGTCAAGATGTATCAGAGCAGGAACTCTTTGTTTTCTGCGACAGAGAGAAAAGAGGGAATTTCACCATGCGGCCCAGAAGAGAAAGGCAATCGCTTGATCCAGAATATAGGGATGTGCGAAGAAGAGGTAGGCCAGCAGGGAATCCAGAGATGGAGAGGCAGAAACGCGATCTCAGAGCGAGATTGGAAGATATGGAAGCAACGCAGAGACGCACAGCAAATGCTGGAGATTTAAGTGACTCCAAAGGTGAAGCTGAAGCTGAACATCAAGGAGAAGTTGCAGCTAAAGATGCAGCCAATGAGCAGTTGATTAAGGCTATCGCTCGGATGAGTTCAAAGATAAAAATGGACATTCCAACTTATGAAGGAAGTCCGGATGCAGAAGAGCTGTTGGATTGGATTATATCTCTTGATACCTACTTCAATTATGAGGACATCGAAGAGGACAAAAAGGTAAGGCCCGCTGTCACAAAATTAAAGGGACATGCAGTGTTATGGTGGGACGAGCTTCAGGCAGATAGACGTTCCAAAGGGAAGCAAAAGATCAAAATTTGGGATCGAATGATTGCGAAGATGAAGGCAAAGTTCATCCCAAGGGATTATCAGATCACACTGTTCAGGAGGATGCAGAACCTGAGACAGAAGTTGATGACGGTGAAGGAGTATACCGAAGAATTTTACAAGCTCAATATCAGAGCGGGTCATCGGGAGAGAAATGATGAAAAAGTTTCCAGATATATGAATGGCTTAAGATACGATATCCAGGATGAGATGAGTATGAAAACCATCAGAACAGTAGAGGATGCGTATCAGATGGTGTTGAAAGCTGAGGAAAAGCTAAGCCGTAAGCCAGCACAACGAGGCAGAGGAAAGAGCCAACCGAGAGGAAAATCAGTTGCCCAAGATAGGTTCCAGAAATATAAGGATGATTGGAGGAAGCCTCAGACCAGAATGGAAAGAGGTAGAAGTTCTCAGCGAGGCCAGCACGCTGAACAACGAATGTAGCAGGCAGAACATAGTGGAGGATACGTCGATGTTAATACTTTTCCTCGTACCAGAGGTAGAGGAAGAGGCAGAGGAGGAATCATCACATGCTATACATGTGGGAAGAATGGGCACAAAGCAGTTGACTGTCCAGACAGGAAGAAAGATGGAGGAGAAGCTCACATCGTCGAGGCACAGAGGCGAGCTGCTGAGACAGAAGATGCAGAAGATGGAAGGTCATTGATGATGCATAAAGTTTTCTTAACACCTGAGAAGGAGGTGGAGGACACAACTCAGAGAAGCAGACTGTTCAGAACAACTTGCAAGACTAAGGATAGGAAATGCAAGGTTATTGTGGACAGCGGAAGCACCGATAATCTCGTTTCAACCGAGATGGTGGAGAAACTAGAGATGGAAACGACTGATCACCCGAGTCCATACAAAGTTTCATGGCTATAGAAGGGACATCAGGTGAGTGTCACTAAACAGTGCTTAGTTGACATTAAAATAGGAGGATATAATGACAAAATTTTATGTGATGTCATTCCTATGGATGTTTGCCATTTACTTCTGGGAAGACCATGGCAATATGACAGAAACGTCATTCATGATGGGAAAATGAATACGTATACCCTGGAGAAGAATGGGAGAACACATATGTTACTTCCAATAAAAGATAAGGAGGTGAAGCTGAAGGTGAACAACAGGGTACTTCTCATGAGTGGGAAGGAACTTCTGGCAGAAGTAAAGAAGAAGGAAGATCCACAATTCTTTGTGGTCAGGAAACCTAAGATCATTTTGACCAGCACAAGAGTGGATGATTTGCCGGAAGAAATTCAGGAACTGCTGGAAGAGTTCGCTGATATAGTGGTGGACGAATTACCTCATTCGTTGCCACCAATGAGGAGCATAAGTCATCACATAGATCTTGTACCGGGAGCTAGTTTTCCAAATAAGGCCACGTACAGGTTGACGCCTCAGGAGAATGAGGAGGTCAAGAAGCAGGTCCAGGAGCTATTGGATAAAGGACTGGTCAGGGAAAGTTTGAGTCCATGTGCCGTTCCAACGGTACTCAGCCCAAAGAAAGATGGAGGCTGGAGAATGTGTACAGATTCCATAGCCATTAACAAGATCACCATCAGGTATAGTTTCCCATTGTCGAGAATGGACGATCTGATGGATTGCCTGAGTAGGGAAAATTATTTTTCAAAGGTTGATTTGAAAAGCGGATACCATCAAATTCGCATGAGAGAAGGAGATGAGTGGAAGACAACCTTCAAGACCAATGAAGGATTGTATGAATGGCTAGTCATGCCGTTTGGTTTGACGAATGTGCCAAGTACATTCATGAGGCTGATGAATGAAGTGCTGAAAGAATTCATTGGTAAGTTTGTCATTGTTTATTTAGATGACATATTGATTTTCAACAAATCAAGATAGGAACATCTGAAGCATTTAGCTGCAGTAATGAGGAAGCTACAACAAGAGAAGCTGTTGATCAACATGAGGAAATCTTCATTTATGAAGAAAGAACTCATTTACTTGGGGTTTGTCATATCGGCAAATGAATTGAAGATGGATCCAAGTAAAGTGGCTGTAATAAAGAATTGGCCATCACCAAGAAATGTTTTCGAGGTGAGAAGTTTTCATGGACTGGTGAGTTTCTATAGGAAATTCATCCGAAATTTTAGTGGAATCAGCGCAACAATGATGGACACAGTCAGGAAAAGACACAAATATTTTCATTGGACTGAAGAGGCTGAGAAGAGCTTCAATTTGTTGAAGTGTAAGATAACAGAGAAAATAGTGTTGGTGTTGCCTGATTTCAAGAAGACATTTCAGGTGAAGTGTGATGCAAGCGGATATGCCATAGGAGCAGTCTTGAGTCAAGAAGACAGACCAGTTGCTTATTTCAGTGGGAAGTTGGATGAAGCAAAGCTAAAATACTCCACGTATGATAAGGAATTTTATGCTATCATACAGGCATTGAAGAAGTGGAGGCATTACTTGATCCCAAAAGAATTTGTATTGTATAGTGATAATCATGCATTACAGTTTGTAACTCAGCAGGAGAAGCTGAACCAAAAACATGCAAAATGGGTAGAGTATATGCAGAATTTTACATTTGTAATTAAACACATTTCAGGGATTGCTAACAAAGTGGTTGATGCTTTGAGCAGGAAGTGTTTGTTGCTGCAGGAATTCCGAGTCAAGACATTGGGTTTTGAAAACCTTGAAGACATGTATGAAAGTGATGCAGATTTTGCAGAAGCATACGAGGCAGCTGAGAATCCAGTTCTCAGAGACAGAAGTCAGTGGATAGATTACATGATCCAAGATGGCTTGTTGTTCAGAGGATACTAGTTGTTTATTCCAAATTGCTCCATGAAGGAGAACTTGTTGAAAGAAAAGCACAACAGAGGCTTAGCAGGTCACTTTGGCCATGACAAAACATTCGCGAAGCTGAGAGAAGCATACTTCTGGCCGAAGATGTGAACCAATGTCAAGAAGTTTGTTGACAGGTGCAGAATTTGTCAGCATTCAAAGGGCAGAAAGAAGAATACAGGTCTTTATCAGCCATTACCCATACCGGAAAGGCCATGGGAGGCGATTAGCATGGATTTTGTACTACGATTACCGAGGACGCAAAGAGGACATGATTCCATCTTTGTGGTAGTTGATAGGTTTTCAAAAATGGCACATTTTTTTCCGTGTCATAAGACCAGCGATGCGACTCACATCGCAAATTTATTTTTCAAGGAAGTTGTTAGACTTCATGGCTTACCCAGAAGCATTGTATCAGACAAGGATACAAAATTTATTGGACATTTATGGAGGACACTTTGGAAAAAGATGGGAACTAAATTGATGTTTAGTTTAGCCTATCATCCTCATACAGATGGGCAAACAGAGGTTGTAAATAGAATTCTGGGAGACTTACTCAGGAGCTTAGTGATGGAGCACCATAGCAGCTGGGATAGTGTGTTGCCACAGGCAGAATTTGCTTACAACGATTTGGTGAATCGAAGCACAGGCAAAAGTCCATTTGAGATTGTATATGGCAGACAGCCAAAAGGTGTTTCAGAGCTGAGGGATTCGGAACAAATAATGACTCAAAGCACAAGTGCTAATGAATTCGCAGAGGCGATGGAAGAACTTCATAGCAGAGTGAAGCAGCGATTACTGGAATCAAACCAGGAATATAAATGCAGAGCGGATCAAGATTGGAGACAACTTCAATTTGAGGTTGGGGATCTATTTCTGGCACATCTGAGGAAGGAAAGGTTCCCAAGGGGAACATACAACAAGCTCAAAATGAAGAAAATTGGACCATGCAGAGTCCTGAAGAAATTGGGAGAAAATGCTTACGAGATTGAATTGTCAGGAGAGATCGGAATATCTCTGACATTCAATGTCTCAGACTTATATCCCTATAAGGTTGAGGAAGCAGGAGCTGGAAGTGACGAGCTGCCAGAAATTCAGTGGAAGAAGCAGATGCCGATTGCAGAAAGGCCACAGATGGAGCTGATACTTGACAGAAGAGTCAGCAAAAGAAACAGACGGAAGCAATACTTCGAGTATCTGGTGAAATGGAAGAACCACCCAGTGGAGGATGCCAGCTGGGAGATAGAAGAAGTGATTCAAAAGCATGGACAGACCGTGCAGGAGCTCATGGATAGGAGCCCATGAAAGTTTTCAAGCCGCGGAGCATGATGCAGGAGCATCGCCAACTCAGCAAGCGAGCCAACACATCAAGCGAAAGTTCAAATGGATAAACAAACCCAAACTTTTGAAAATGCTTTGGGATTGTAGCGCAAGTCTTAAATGATCCTTTATGAAGGAGCACCTTTTGTATGATTGTATCAGACCTCGAGCCATATGCTCTTGTCTGAATTAGATAGAAGGCATTTAATAGATTTAATGCAGGTAGATAGATGTTTAAGTCTAGATTAGACAGTTTAGAGTTCGAGAGGGAAAACAGATATAGACACCCTCCTTTGTACATTGTAACATTATTCAGATAATTCAGAAGCATTCAGAGAGAGAGGAGCAAGCAGAGAATTGTATGAAGAACACCCATGTACATATTTGAGTTAATAG
Organism: Picea glauca; assembly: GCA_000966675.3. Taxonomy (NCBI): domain Eukaryota; kingdom Viridiplantae; phylum Streptophyta; class Pinopsida; order Pinales; family Pinaceae; genus Picea; species Picea glauca. The sequence continues at coordinate 706,655 of JZKD02S1672712.1, forward strand.
AAGAGAGTATTTGATTCAAATTCATGTCTGGTGTTATTTCTCTGTGTATGTGGTTTATGTGCTCGTGAATGTTTGTTTTCTGGTTATGCATTCACTTTGTATATGCTGTGCATATGATTTCAGGGATTCAAACTGAATTCTAAATGAGAGAGGGAATGAGTTTCAATTGTTTCTCTGTCTGAGCCAGGAGATCCCTGCAAGGTGTGCAGTGGAATTCATCCGCAAGGAGTGCATTGATGAAGGCTCAGTAGGTTAAATGTTGTTCTCATTCGCCCAGAAGTCGATTTGGGTTGTTGAAGCCGTGCAAGGAAGCCACGGGATGAAGAAGAAATCTCAGTTGTTAGCCTGAGCAAAGGAGATAAACGAATGCTGCTGCAGGAGGTGCGCAGAGTCTGAAGGATTCAACACTTGAGAAGTTGTTGAACGTCGAGCGCAAGGAGTGCGCATAAATTCCTCTGAAGGAGTCAGAGTGAAAAAGCTCAGAAGGTATAGAACCCTTGTGATATCGTTGAAAGGGAGCGTAGAAGGTTCGTGTCGAGGAAGGTTTCGAGCAGGAGCTGCGAGCGCAGGCTTGGAGAACGAGCCTCGACAGAAGCACTTAGTCAATTTCAAGAAAATCCTCAAGGAGGAGGAGTCGACGGTCAGGATTCGTAGGGGAGATTAGTGAAGTCCCAACAGTCGTCAGATCTTGGGGAAGTTGCACACGGGTTAAGACATAATGCGCAGGGGAAGAGTCAGACCTCATCGGGACTCGACTCATCGGAGAATCAGAGGTTCTGGGAACATAGGATTCTCGTAGGGAGAACTCGCGATCCGCGATTTCCTGAGAGGAGCATAGCCGTAGATCCCGGACTGGACACGTGTCAGTAATCCAGAGAGTCAGGGGTTCGACATTTGGGATTTTCCTATGCAAAATAATTGCTACACTTGAAATCACGATCCTGCGATACCCGATAGCGCAACGAGGAGAGGGTGACGTGGAGGAGAGCGCCTGCGTGTGCATCGGGGTTCGGCACTTCGGAGATTTTGGCGTCTAGAGAATCACGGAGGAGTCGCGAAACTCCGAACTGCGATGGGTCCCACAAATATAGCACTTGGGAGTCGACAGGTGTCAACCCATATCAGAGATCGGGATTTGGAAGGGTCTGCGACATCACGCAGCAGGAATCATGAATTCCTGAAACGTGAATTCCCGATCATTGTTTGGGTGTGGGCCACAAGTGTCAAAGATGAGGACAGGTGGCATCAGAAGTCGGGGATCGGAGATTCCAAAGGCATGAGTTCTTCGCATTGCAAACTCGCGAACTCCAAAGTTCCGATAGGGAAAGAAGACCCTAGTCTCGTGGATAACGGTCACCTGCAAAAGGAGTTAGATAGAGGGGGCTGAGGAACAAAGCTAAGCACCATCACAGATCGGGAATCGGGGATCTGCGAGGTGAGGGATTTGTGACCTCGTGTGTACCGATTTCCCGACGGGTAAATTCCCGATCAGGGGTTAGCAAGCCGTGGACGAGTGGTCATCGGGATTCGGGGATTGGTGAGACCTGATTCCGTGAGCTCAGGACTCGTGATACCACGAGGTCCGATTTCCCGATACGACAAGGGAGATCATAGAATACCATTTTGTGGGTGCGAGAACTTCCGATAAGGGAGTTGAATAGTAATTTTAACTCTTTGGGCCTAGCTAAGAGAAGGTCCTAGTGAGAGCGGACGTGTGACGGGTGGCGTCTGCGTCAGATCGTGACCCTATTTCTTGCATATCTCACACCATATTCCTCATGTTGGTAATGGATTTGGCATTCCTGCTACCATGTACTACGCGAATGTTGGACATTCATTCTTATGGTGTCCTTTTGTGCTACATGTGGTACACCAAACGACTTCTCTTTTGTCCTTATTCTTGTTTTGGTTTAGATGGAATGTTAAGTTCTTTAGGTCCTCCTTCAACTCCTTGATGGCTGGATCTATCTTTTGATATTGGTTTTCTTCGAGTTTTAGGGTTTCCTGGAAATCCTCTGCCTGTGTATGAAACTTCTGTTGTCGCAGTGGATATTTCAATTGTGCTAACAGTGAATTGATGAACATGTGCCTATGCTCCATATCTATCATGATGTATTTTAGCTTTCCCTTTAGTCATTTGAATCTCTGGTCAATATACCATACAGATTCTCTTGGTTTCTGTCTGGTCTCTATCATCTCGTTCATGTACCGATCCTCTGAACTCGGCTTCTGGAACTCATTTATCAACAACTTCTTGATATCTCCAATCATTCTGGTTGTCCTTGGTGGACTGTTTGCAACTAAACTCCTATACCAATCTAGTGCGCGATCTCCTAATGTGATAGCTAACTGTGCAATTTTAGTTTCCTCATCTGTGATCTGTTTTGATTCCAAAATCTTTTCACAGATAAATAAGTGCTTATCTGGGTCCTCTGATGCTTCTCCTTTGAATTTTGGTAACTTGATGGTTGGATCATGTCCTGCCATATTAAATGCTGAACTACTACCTCTGCGGAGTGTAGATACTTTACTACTACTTCCTAAACTGACTCCCCCAGTTGTTGTTCCTTGTTTAGATGTACTTCCCATTGTCTTCCTTCTTCCAAAATTCGGTTGTCTAAACAATGGTGTTCTTCTTGGTGTATTAAACTCACATGGGTTTATGGGTTCCACACTAACACTCATATGGATAGGGTTGCTTCCTTCTACTTCCTTTGTTGGACTTCTATTTCCTCAATCTACTCCACAGCCTGGAGATCCTATACCTCCTTTGCATCACTTTTCAAGCCTTCCCTCGTGGCTACGACTCTCTTCTTGGCATTCACCTTATATTGGTAGGGTACTCCATTGCACATCCTTCCATCTATTGCCATGATCCACTTGATCTGATCATCATACATCATAATTAGGTCCAAGGCATCCTCCTTCTTTCCTTTATCCCCTTCTCCTTCCATTTCCCTTTTTCTATTAGTGCTTTCCCCCTTCCCCCATGCACGCAGGGAATTTTAACTGTCTGACTCCATTGTCATTACACCTTTGTTATATAGCAATATCTTAATGGAGGTATATAATGATATAATGTACCTAACTCGAGGTCCTTTCAAGAATTCTTTTCCAGTTACATTGTACGACTTTGATGTATCTACTGCAAACTCTGTGATAAATATGACAACAATGTTGTCTAACCAGAAATCTACTGTGCACGCAAACTTATTATCAACCCGTTGTAGCTGTGTGATCTCTTCAGTATTCCACTGTAGGTGTCTGATCCGATTCGTCAGATGTTTGTCTTTCAATCGATTGATACACTCCTACAATATTTGTGGGAACTCACAGAAAAATACTTCATGCAAGTCAGTGAATACGTATTTGTCCAGATATTTATGCAGTGTTAGCTTTGAGTTTCTGTTATCTTTCTGTGAAAAATATAGATCCTTTGTCTTCAAACAAATTTCTATCTCTGCCTTTGTGGGATTCCATGGTCTCAACATCCCCTTTTAGATTCATATTCTTTCACCTTCTTTTCGTCCGATCCCGTATGCTTTTGATACTTCTTCCGCATATCTCATATGGTCAATCCCATTGACTTCTAATCAAACAACAACAAAACCATTTGTTGGTTTTTCATTTTGTCTATTTACTCTTCCTCTATTGGTCTTGAGGGATTCTTATGGGGTATTATGATTCTCATTGACCATTACAGATTGACCCTGGTTCAGAACTAAGAATCTTCCCAACAAAATCCCATAAAGACTATCCGACCCTCTGGTAATCTAGAGGGAAACGAAGCACAGAGAGTGCACTGCACAGTCTCACCCAAGATATCTCTATGGGTGGCTGCAATACTTAGGTCTTTTCAACCTGAGACTAAGCGAGATCTGTGTTTATGCACCTTAACCTTTATTCGGTCCATTTAACATCTAGTTATAACAGTCATTCTATGCATGCATGCAACATACTAGATCTACTTAGTTACTTCATTCATTCATCATTTGTCAACTAATAAGACACAAAGACACATTCATTTAGTCACATAACACAGTGTTACTATGGTTCACCCCCTATTGGGCTACGTCCACAAAGATTTGGTTGTCAGGCTTTTATTATAGTTTGGAAATCTCCCACGCGTGCATGGTTACAATCTTAGTTCTTTCTCTCTCCCTCCATGCTCCTCGATCCCTGCGAGGCTGACTAGACCGCACCAGGCTCCTCAACATGCAATCTAACCCTCAGGATCGAGTCACTCATTCCTCCCTTATCTCACTAGCTTAATGAGTCATACAGATATTATAATTCTCTCTCCTTTTGTCCGTCTGTGTCCGCCTCTCCCTCTCTCTCTCCCTCCCCTAAGTACTACTTATTTATATCTTCGGATCACCAACCATTACAATGCATTACAAAAACCCTAACCCTAGCATCGTTAGGTCTTCCATGCATGTGCACATGCTGCTTTTCCTTCCAACAATATTTTTCCTCTTGCATGATTCTCCTCCAAAAATAGCCTTTCTTTCTGATCTGATCTGCATCCAACAACCATTAAAGTACATAAGATAACTTTCAATTCAATCACTAATAGCTTCATTTTCGGATCATTGGAGGAGAGGAAGAAGGTACCCAGACTAGAAGGCATGGCCCAAGAGTTGATAAGTTGTAGGTAATTTTTCTTCCAACCTGTAAGAAGCCCACCTGGCGTACCACAAGCATCCAAAGCAAAGAAATCCCAATTAGGAAACATAACAGAAAATGATTTTATGGATTTGTCTCCACCCATCATAATTTCTTGTAGCATCAAAATGACGGGGTTATGAATCTCAAGAAGTCTTATGATATCCAATATTTTGATGGATTGGTCAAACCTCAACATTTGTGTGAGAGGAAGATGATTTAGTCACTAGATGCTCTAACGACCCCTATCAGTGATTTTTTCTTCCCCATTCTAACTTCGGAAGTAGCTTGTTTTTGTGCTAATTATATGTATGATTTACGCCCTCTCTGAGTGGATTTTGGATCCTTCTCCTAGTAAGAACCTATATTTCCTAAGATTAATAACACTTTATATTTTGGAGGATGAGTATGTAATTGAAGATTGTATTTTGGTGCAGGGGAGAATGGGAAAGAAAGGGGGATCAATGGATGATCAAGGGCCCGTGGGGATCATTGGAGGAGAAAAGGAGGCAGGGGGAAGATAATGTTTAAGGAGGCGAGGGGAATCAGAGGGTTGGGATGTGATCTGAAGATACCAGAAATACCTAGGAGGAAGGAATTCATGGAGGGATCCCCTGGTACTTGAGCCTTGGATGAACGAGGGTCTAAATCCAAATTCATAGAACTGGAAGGAATAACAAGAGCGGATGAAGTATTTTTCTTACCAAAATTTTTATCTGAGGGGGCTTGCATTGGAATGTTAATTCTGTCGCTTTGATATCCTTTAATTATTTAAAAATAAATTATTTTAAAGTTGATATTCTAAAATCAAATTTCCATTTTTGGAAATTCGAATTTTAGATTTTTGAAGTTGTAATTATTATTTTATCACGGTTGGACAAAAGTTTAACTTTCCCACTGTCCTCTTTTGAGGGACACAAGTATGAGACAAACATTTTAAATAAATTTAATGCTAGAGAAAAGATGGAACAACTAGGTTAAAAATAACTGACTATGACTCCATGAGTGGGGAACAGGGTTGAGTTAACTCAAAGCTAATTTTTACAAGTGTTAGAAGTTGAGTTTTGTCACTAGCAACCCCTAGAAATCAGGGATTTGGAAAGCTACGAATTTCCAAAGGAGGGAAAGAATGGAAAGTCCTAGGCATGAGATAAACACAACATATGTGGGAGGCAGGACACTGCTTAGTATGTTGGGGAAATAAACTGTTTCGCTGATATGAGCACATTTGGTGTGAGGAAAACAATTTTCTAAACTGTTCAGTGAGACAGTGTCTAAAGAGTGATGCTTAGTTTTCCCTTATGGAGTCATGGTCAGGCTAGGGGGTGATCAGGACAAGTAAACTTGGTTGTTCTGTATCTACGGTTGGGTGGAACATGGTTGTTCCATTTTTTTTCCCAACATCATTATTCATATATGTATTTTAAATGTTCCTTTCATTTTTCTGAAGTGTTATAATGGATGATATTATATATGTGGGTAATGATCTATATGAGTGTGCCTCATGGCCATAATAGATTTGTTAAATTTCTTACTGTTTAAAATACTTGTTAATGTTTCTGGTGGAATTTGATTTGTAATAATTACAATATTTGTATGTAAGCTACATAATGTATCTACATAGGCAAATGTGTAGGTAATAAAACTATGTAGTCACTGCATGGAGATTTCACACATGAAAACTAACTTCTATAGAAAAGAAAACAAGTGAACCAAAGCAATGAGATTGTATTGGGACAATAATAAGTAAACTGATTGATTTTACTTCTGCCTATATTTATCTCTCAAACCAGAGTAACGAATACAACTCTATGATCATAATTGAGTATAAAAATAGATGAATACAAAGTCCTATATATATTTACATATATATTAAAGAAATGACTATGTGATACAATAGAACTCAGAGATTATCATGCAAAAATGTTTTATGTGAAGTGATAGGTCGTTGAAGTATACATGGCCTTGTAGTTTTCCTTCTAAATAAATATTTAATACAAATTTGGGGTTTTACATGCCCATTAATATTTGTTAACTTTTCTTTTAAATAGAATTTAAAGAATCTACATCAACCGTCTATGACATAATAAGAAAGTGTAAATATTTCGTTGCTCTGAGGAAGGAAATCTCATCAAGAGAACATTATGTAGTGGAACCCGAAGTACCTTTTCCAAGAAGGGCGTTCTCCCTTCATGAAATCGCAGTATCCAAACTTAACCTGCAAAAGGAAACCAATATAGGATTACTATACCATCTTAATATAATAAAAGGGGTAAGATAAAACAAGATGAGAACATGGCATGTACTTATCTCGGGACTAGCCATCCCTTTGATCCTTGTGAAGTGAAGTCCACGACTCGGGAGGAGGAGAGGGTGCACAGTAGGCTGATGGGTTCCCTCGCAATAAAAGGGACCCATCATCAAAACGCATATCCATAGACATAAACCAAATAAAAATTACAAAGAGTAATGGAAAATATTAGTTACAAGGAAGTCCCATACGGAGAAAAAAACATTACGGTGAGTCAATTACAAAGATTGGTTATAGTGAAGCAATTACCAATGCTATTACAAAGATAAAAATTAGAGAGAGTAATTCGAAGAACAATTACAGAGGAGTATTTACCAATGCTAGTACAAAGACTAATTACCGAAATAATCATGAAGATCGGTTACAGTTAAGTAATTACTAGTGCTAATACAGAGTTAAAAATTAGAGAGAGTAATTCGAAGAACAATTACAGAGGAGTATTTTACCAATGCTAGTACAAAGAATAATTACCGAAATAAGCACGAAGAATGGTTACAGAGAACAATCACCGAAAACCAATTATAAATTCTAACTACATAGACAACAATAAACCCTTTAAAGGAGATATATCTACAAGTATTTCCTCACAGTACACATACAAATTTCCAAATTAGGGAAATCAAAATATCAAGTGGATGAATTACAGAGACAACAACAAACCCTTGAAGGAGATAGATATACAATGTTTCCTCATCGAACTCAGGCATACCTCTTAAATAGGGAAACAAAAATACCAGTGAGTGATTACAGAGAATAGCGATAACATTCAAAGAAAAACATTATATTAGCATTACATTGCACAGAGTAGACCAGTCTCGAATATAAAGCAGGTACGCAAAACCGCCAAGGACTATGGCATAAGTGTAAACGCACCAAGCGTCGAGGGTTACGATTAAGTCCTGGAAACCACAAGAGTATATATATATATATATACTCTCGATATCATATAGTGAGTAAATATAGAGAATAGTGATAACATTCAAAGAAAAACATTGTATTAGCATTACAATGCACATAGTAGACTGGTCTCGAATATAAAGCAGCTACGCAAAACCGCCAAGGACTATGGTATAAGTGTAAACACACCAAGTGTCGAGGGTTATGATTAAGTCCTGGAAACCACAAGAGTATATATATATATATATATATATATATACTCTCGATAGCATATAGTGAGTAACTATAGAGAATAGTGATAGCATTCAAAGAAAAACATTGTATTAGCATTACAACGCACATAGTAGACTGGTCTCGAATATAAAGTAGCTACATAAAACTGCCAAGGACTATGGCATAAGTGTAAACACACCAAGCGTCGAGGGTTATGGTCAAGTCCTGGAGGGTTATATATATATCTGACAGGTAATTATAATGGTTAAATCCTTGGGCTATGGCTTAAATTGGCTTGACGGTTGGACATGGTGAAGGAACAGGCTGTATGCAAAAAACTCAAGAAAAAATGACCGAGTCTCTTTCCATACTTAGAACCTCCCAGTCAATAGCTCATACATTCTTTAGTACCCTCGTTTAAAATTCAATTGAGAGAGAAAAAATTTAAAGGATTTATTTATGTACCAAACGACACACAATGGCGCTCTGGCCACGGGTTTCAAACTTGGGAGAACTCAGCAAGACACATGACAAGCGATGTAAATATTAACAGAGAAATAAAATATAGTATCAAAGTCTCTTCCAAATCTAAATGATTATGGGTATAAAACCTTACCGGTTACAGAGGCATTCATTTTCCATAGGCATACTGTTGTATCTATTTTACTCCCGAGAAGGCTCTACAAAGTAACCAGGTCGCAGGGAGTCATGCCATGGAGGAAATCCTAATGAAAACAAGGTAAGAGGTTGAATGTGTTGGTCATAATGGTGCTTCTAACCCTTCGTTCAGAGTGTAAGGGTGATAGAGTAAGCCCCCCCACCCCCCTCCCCCCGACTGCCATGTGAAACCAATGAAGTGGAGGGCTTGTATTGGGTAACTTCCTGGAACGTAAGAACCCAGTGTGCTTCGGTAGGTAATAGTTTTTAATTGTCTGCCATTGCTTTCAATGTGAGAAAGAACCAGTGTCAGGTCGTAAATTCTGAAGTGCAAGTTTGACTTGTCACCCACTATGTCATAACGAGCCACCGTATCATTTACCTTGCTGGTTAGCAGGACTAAGGTCTGGTTAGGATGGGTGTCATATATGTCGGGAAAGAATAGTAACTAAGTGTAACTACCTTTATTGAGTGGTCCCATGATTCACGACCTGAAAGGAACCTTTTAGCTCTAGTCTTTACAATCGCCAGGTTTAGACTTGTATAAATTTCATGGGAGGAACGTGTTCTATACATATACAATCAATATGACACCATCCATCGTGATGGCTAGTTTATTTTTCTCCTAGATTAACAATAAATTTCAATATGGTTCAATCCTTATACATCATAACATAAAATGATATGGGACATGCACTATGGAATAGCTTAAATGTTTAGGTTATGATTGGGGTTTTCTCATATTTTTAGGAATAGAACTATTATGAAGAAAATCGTCATGGTACCACATGAATAAGGTAAGAATGTTATGAAAGGGTGCCATTATAGTGGGAGTAGTAAATTCCTCTCTTTGGTTAATAGTTTACTTAAAGTTTTTAAGTTGAAAAGAAGAGTAGTGTCAAGTAATAAATGATTGAAAACAGTAAAGAATGATTGAAAACATTAGACATACTTATAATGCAGTTGACAACAAGACTCATAGTTGTTTCCCCTCTATAATTTTTTTTTTTTAGCTATTTTTGGGTTGCATTACAGTGGCTTTCCTCCACTTGGATTCCACTAGGGATCTCGGAGGATAATGATGATCCTTGGGGAAATTGCGTGTGATGTCTAGAGGTGCTTGAGGTTCCTTGCTCTTTTTTGACAACAATCTTCTTAACCCAAAATATTTGCTTCTCTTCCCATGAGAAATCCTTCACCAAATTCCCATAAACATGGCACTTTCCACATTTAAATGGGATGCCCTCATAATCTAGTTGCTACTGAAAAGAAGTGTCATTGTGTTAAATGGTGATTCTATCTGCCAACCCATACCAACTAAGATACGGGCCATCCCCATGTATCCTAAACTTTTAAAGGATAGTTCTGCTTCGTAGAAGAATCCAAGTGCATTACCAATTTCCCTAAACACTTCCTCTTACCAAAAGATTAGTGGAAGTCCAAGTTGGTGTACCTATAATGGTGTGAATTCTAGCCGCTCATAGCCTGCATCAAAATCCACCATCCATTGTTTCAAGAATAGATATTATGCGCTGAAGCTCCATATTCCAGATAATATTTTGTCGACATCTGTTTGACCAATGCCTCCCTCAACATTTTCACTATATCGTTCAATTTTCAACTCCTTCCCCAAGAAACAGGTTCACATTTCAAGCCTTTCTCTTTGATGCATTTTTTGTTTTTCCTCCTGTCTGTCATGGATTTTGTTTGGGGCACAAAAGTAGTGGGGTATCGGGATCCACAACCATTCATTGACTCCTTTTTTAATTCATTTCCAATTAAACCTTTAGTTTTTGGGGTTGCTGGGATCGAGATATGTCCAAGAATAGGGGTCGACGATTGGGCGACTTCTCATGTGGTCTCATCATGAATTTTTGAGGCTAGATTTGTTAGAAATTAATTAAACAACCAGTCCAGTAGTTGATAGTGATAAGATTTCAATAAATGCACTGACTGCACTGACTTCGATAGACTCTTGAAAGAACCAAAAACGTCTAGAAGAAGCAATTCCAACCATTGATCTTGAAAATAATCAACGATGGAGCTCATCTCACCACTGTATAAATACTCATGCCTCTAATGCAATAGACAAGCTGTTTTGTATGTTCTTCGTGTCTCTTTGTGTGTGAGTTCTCTGATTTGGTATTAGAGCCAAGAGAGCTGTGAGGGCCGTGTGAGCCAGAGAGGCCTGAGAATCGAGAGCACTGTGAGGTGTGCCGACCTGTGTTAGAAAGCTGTGAGGTTTGAGAGTTGTGAAGGCCGTAAGAGCCAAAAGAGTGTTGAGAGACATCACTATTGTTTTCCGTGAGACAAAGGGCCATGAGACAGAGTTTTCTTCTCCACTGTGCGTTGAGGAGTTTAAGCGAACCGCATACTTGTTGAGTTGAGAAAGAACCGTGGACGTGTGAAGAAATTATGTGGTGAGCCGTGAAAAAATTAGGCGGTTGTTTGGTATTTCATCTCCTATTGCATGAAGGAAGATTTCCATAAGGAATTGTTGGCTCGGGGCTGCACACTAATCCGTAGAGGAGTTATATGGTAGTAAAATTCTGCATGGTAAAGGAGCCATATGCATATTGTCTTTTTTTTTATGGCCTAGTTGCTTTGGTTTGATTTGAGTAGAAGTTGAATTTGTCTTTTATGGTTGTGGTAATTTTGGAAGAAGTAAGAAAATAAAAGTGGTTGTGGTCATTTTGGAAGTCTTAAGAGTAATTTTGTTCTATGGTGCTCGTAATTTTGGTGTTGGATTTAAGTGAATGGAAAGTTAATTTTAACATATCATTTATTGAAGAATATAATGGTGGTAGTGTGTTAATCTAAAAGGTGTGTTTATTTGTAAGGGTTCAA